>JABBOT010000033.1:463896-650546 GCA_016165875.1 Acanthopleura granulata
AAATGACACTTTGTTTAATTGCGTCCATGACCGGAATGCCACAGTCCCATGTAAGATGACGTAACAAGACCATTAGCTAGGGTTGTCATCAGTTTGTATCACCTCCCCACCCCCAATCCCACCCCACCCCTTCACGGTTTGATCTCTTCAAGCGGCTGTAGAGAGATCTGGGACAGGCGGGAACTAATAGTACAGCTAATAGGACACTGTAGCTTCCTGTGTGGCTTCAAATCCCTATAAATTGATTTTCCATAAGCGACAATGTTACCGTTTAGAGCTGTAACTCAGAAAGCCCAAAGCATTCCATGGCCACTATAATAAACATTACTACCTACATTGCCAATACGCCCCAAAATCTTGACGCAGGTTGACCGTCAAAATTTGGACATTCCTGTGCAGGTAGCTTGGATGGATACAAATCACTCTCTGACACCTTGTGCCCTTCGCCAAGGATTTCAATCTTACCTCAGTAAAACTGATACCAGCCTATTGTTATATTTCATAATTTTCATTGCACCTATACATTCTTAATAGAAGTAACAAAAAAAATTATTCATTTCAGCAAAACCCTTTTGTAGGAAAAAAAACCCTGAGATGCAGCAAATGTGTTTATTTATTTATTTATTTATTTATTTATTTATTCATTTATTTATTTATTTATTCATTTATTTATTCATTTATTGTTTAATTTTTCTCAGAGATATGTCATGTCCGTCGGTTTTATGAATGGTAGAAATTAACCGAATACCCCGTGTTAAACCACCGATTAGTGACGCGCTACTGACAAACGTTTCCCTCCGCTGCGTACAGATTTGCATTACCTATTGTAGAAAACAATTGGCCAGCAACGAATCCAACAGACTGCGCAAACGAGTGCCGTGGACAAACTATTGACCCCACGGCCCCTCGATTAATGACAGCCGGGAGGATATACAGAAACTCCCTACAAAGGCAGGGATTACAAATGCTAATGGTCGAACATGCACTTTCATTAAACGACTCATAAATAAATGTATGCATCATTATAGTTTCACGCCACATGGTCAATATCCCAGCCATATAATAACGATAGCATAATGCCCGAACAATACATGTCTTGCACAGTGCGTGCGAATTTCGCTGCGTGGTTCGAGCTGTTAAATCTTTGGTTCGCTACGACTGGCACGCACCTGATCAATGACCAGTCCCAGCTTTGGCTTGTTATGTTGCGGCTTTATCAGGTACATGTATGGTGCGAAGGTCAGTGGTTTCCTCCGCGGACACATAGCTTTCCCCTGACCTATGACCAGTCCACGTATGGCTTGCTATGTTGCAGCTTTAAGTCAGGAGGTTTATCAGGTGTATGCGCTATGCGACGGTCAGAGGTTTACTTCACCAATAAATTTGATTAGGCTGTTTTGTAGTGGAAAATTCTTTGAGCACTCCCAGAAAGCAAACCGACTACTAAACTGTCGGTACATACTACTAACTGTCGGAACACAAAGATGTACAATCAAGGTAGACATGAATATGCCTGTGCAAACGTGTTACAAATACTGTGTAGTTGTCATGCACTGCTTGTATATGTTTAGTACGTACGATGTTAGAAGCCAGCGAAATAAATGTAACAACAACCTGTGGATGTTAGTGGGTTTGCCAGGGCTTTGTCCGCTTTCCTCCCACCATAATGCTGGCTGCCGTCGTATATTCTTGAATATGGCATAAAACCCCTATCAAATAAATAAATAAATACATTCCAATCATACATTTTATGGCGAGGAGACCTTGTGGTCAAAGGTCAGAATGCTTGCCTTAACTTTGGGGTGGGAAATACATACATATTCTTAGGGAGAAATTAATTAAGAAACTGTCAAATACTGACAAGGCAAGACAATTCCTGACTTCAATTTAAAAACTAGAGCATGCCGTTGGAGCCTTTTATGTCTTTATTGTCAGATATCAAAGTCAACGATTTGGTAAACGTCACAGTTATCATGTTATCCTGCAGAGCTGCAGATATGACCCATTAGTTTTTCCCAATCGCTGCAATATACGAATAATCCCGCCAACTTTTATACGGACGCATGGGTGGTTTGGTCCAACTGTGACAACTTCATCGTCATTATTGGGTTAATATTTCATCATCAAAAAGAGACGCACAACTTTGTGCTTTGTCATGCTTTCACGTTCAAAATTCCGGGTAACCCCCCCCCCCCACACACACACACACACTTCATCGTGAGTACACGATGGGAAGTTGAATAACTCGTTTTGTAAAATCTTTCGTGCTGAAAATTATAACGCGTTGAGAAATATAAGCATTATTCTCACGGATTCATTGTTAGGCTTCCAAAAGTAACACTTACGTGTAGCATGCTCCTTCGTTATCCATAACTTCATTATTCTTTTCACCTTTCAACTATTTTTTGATCATCTCGTTTGTACATTTCTATTGTTATTTTGCCAATACAATTGATTGTGCATAATTATTTTTAAGTACCAAATGTTCTCCCAAATTCTGCCCTGTTTCCTCCCATCATGGCCGCCGTCGTATAAGAGAAATATTCTTCAGTATGGCATAAAACACCGGTGAAATAAATAAATAAATGTATCAAATGAGTGGACCCACCATCTGTATAATTTGTATAATTGTGCTATATCACAAACTAAAGTTGAAGTCAAAGCGGCAATGAAAGGTCAAAAACAACCGTCATGGAAATGAGCGGATATGTCGAACTAGACAGACTTACTCTATCAGTATCCATGATGATAGGGAAAATTCGAAGTTCCAGTTGAAATACAACGATATGGAAAAAACGAGAAGGTTTACTTATTTCTTCTTATAACTATTATCCACATCATACCAATTCAACCTTCAAATCAAGTTTTCTTATATGTTCCAATAGTTTATTTATTTATTTATTTATTTATTTATTTATTTTACACCGTGACCAAGAATATTTCACTTGTATGACGGCGGTCAGCATTATAGTAGGAGGGAACCGGGCAGAGCCCGGCGAAAACCCACGACCATCCGTAGATTGCAGCATGAGCTGAACTTGAACTCACAGTGACCGCAGTGGTGAGAGGCACTGGGTCATTACGCCGCGTTGGAGCGCTATGTCCCACCAATAGTTTAATATACAGTATGCGTCATATAACAGTTTACTGAGACGAAGTTTACAACCAAACCGCCCTCCGGTTTAAACTTTTGTGCAAGAAGACGTGACATCCTTCCGATAAGATCCTGCCAAACTCGTCCACCCCTATCTATACGAATACATACGGCGCAAACTGATAACGGTTTATTATGTAGCTGTCAACTATTGTATCGGTCCGGTTGAAATAAAAGTGTTTTCACGTGTTCGGGTGACCGCTAATTGAAGCGTGGTGGAATGCTGACACTTTTACCAATATTACGAACATCTGTGGACACAGAGCGTCACAGGGAACCGGCTGGTCAGCTTCCTTCCGTCGTAACATAACGCCTCATTACGTCATTTACCAGACCTTTAATGGCTACTTATTGTGTCACTGTGTAAGTAAAGAATATTGTATAAGAGTTCCCTCGGCAGGACTCAGCGGTAAACCATGCACATACAAATGTTACCTCAGCGGATCACCTTGCGGTAAGCCTTGCAAATGTTATAAAGTAAACTGTATTAGCGTCAAGCTTTAATGCCAGCTTAGGGAAATCCTTTGTAACCACATCTATGAATGAAATATTTGGACTGTTCAGCTACCCTCGGTGTAGGTATACACCAGGGGATGTCAAGTGTGTATGTATACATGGTTATTCATTGTTCAATGGGGACATGTGTATACAATTCGTGGATAACATAGTCTGCGTACATGAAATCTAATATGTACATGTATCCAAGAGGCAAAGGTTTTTATACTAAGGTTCTGTTTGCATGGTGTACAGTCCAGATTTCTTAGAGTTATAATTGTAATAATTGCTATGAACAAACATTTTGTTTCTCAAAGAAACTGCCATATATATAGGGAGAATGAACTGTGCGGGGAATCAGTGTTTGCGGGAGTGGGGGGGGGGGGGATTCCTTATGCAGGAGTGTGATTATATGTTGTGGCTGAGAGTGAAGGCTTTGTAATGGACACAAATATTCGGATATGTCCTGGTCCTCCAACAGCACTGAGCTTCCGTCTCTCCGTTACATTCATACATACATTCATACATTCATACATACATACATACATACATACATTCATACATTCATACACTGTTTATTTGACCTGATCAAAATTTACTCCTTGCCATTTCATACCTACATTGCATTGTACTCTAGCGGACAAATGAGAAACAGTACTTTACCGCGAATAGCATTTGTAATGAGAGTAAGCCCGCGATGAGAGTAAGCACGCGATGAGAGTAAACATGCGATGAGAGTAAGCAGGCAATAGTAACTTACTTTTACGTCACTCAAAGGCTCCGTGAATATCAACGCCCAAATTTACGCAATATTTAACAAAGTAATAAATCCACCAGCTTAAATGTACTTCGCTTGCGCTAGTAATGTGGTTTAATAAGCTGTTTTCTTAGATCGGGAATGTCTGTGTCGACCACTTTCAGAATGTAAATCAGGCGATGAAGTCCTTAACCGAGTCAAAACACATCGATGTTTTGAATTAGCAATATTTTGTAGGGAGAGCTCAAAATCAACGCCTTATTTCAAATACCCGTAGAAAATTAATTTAGGGCTACGTAAATCATTTTGAAATTCCTGAATGTAATAATCTGCTACACGTTGACGAAAAATTGTAAGAAATAATTTTACATTTACAGTCCTGAAAAATAACCAGGCTTCGCCAAAACGATACTTCATTAATAATCCCCCGAACTAACATCCGCCAGTTAGCTTTTTTCTTCACAACACTTTAACATCATTTCAAAGAGATTACACGAGATAATATGCTCTGAGTTTACAAGTTTGAAAAAATATTTCACAAGTCGACACAGGCGCTGAACATAAAGAGGTTTTCTGCCCGTACAATACAAACTTCATCATGTATTTTACTGATAAATCCTAACGTTTATTTCTTAAGTATATAGTTGAAATAGAAACATATGAAGTGTAGAATAGTTTGTGGCTAAAATGAAAACACGACTAAACAAAGTGCACGAAAATGTTATTTCTGTTTCTTTTAACGTATGTTTTCTCACCACGCAGTATAAAAACCCGAGTGAAACAAGTGGAGGCATTCTTGATTTCAGGAGTTCTGTTGTTTGCAGAGTGTAGAAACGAGAGGGAAAGCAGATACAAATACAGCATTGAAAGCTGATATACTGCAACAACAAACCCATTCAAACCACAAAGGGAGTTTCTGTGATAGGTTTTTTCTCGATACTTCCTGGTTCTCGAGGTGTATAAAGGCTACGTGCATGCCCCTCCCCCTTTCCCTCTCCCCCAAAACATTTTCTTACGCGTAAATTTCACCCTCTGGACAACTCATCTTCCCGGGCAGTTCATAAACGTACATGCTATAAAAGTGGTTTCTGTCTGTAATCGGAATGTATTGCAAGCAAACAAAAGGCCACAAAATCATCGAATATTGGATGGTTATTGCTGAAAACTTCATCACTCTGTCGGATCATGCTAAAATTTTAAAATATAAAGCCTTGAGTAGTATTCTGGCCAGGTATACTGAACATAATGGAAACTGGCCAAGCCCTTCTGACTGATTGACTGACTGATTGGTTCACCGATTGATTCATTTCTTGTTTAAAGTAAAAGAGAGCTCGTGACTGATGTATTGTTCATTAAAGTAAAAGACAGCTCATGACTGATGTATTGTTCATTAATGTAAAAGACAGCTCATGACCGATGTACTGTTCATTAATGTAAAAGACAGCTCATGCCTGATGTTTTGTTCATTAAAGTAAAAGACAGCTTGTGACTAATGTTTTGTTTACTAAAGTAAAAGACAGCTTGTGACTAATGTATTGTTCATTAAAGTAAAAGACAGCTCATGACTGATGTAGGCCTATTGTTCATTGAAAAGATTATAAAATTCTTTCTTGAACGTAAAACCCTGTTTGAAATTTTATGAAGTCGTTGCTGAATTATCTTCGTTTGAAGTGTAGAGTATTGTGTGGCCGACTGGGGATCTGAAGGCGCCCATGCTTTTAAGCTTATGAGAGCCTGGCCAGTCAGACAGCTAGGAGATATCATCCGCACGTAAGTCTTGATATAAATGTTATCAGTTGCCTGTTAGTGTCATATGTAATAACATAGCCACAGGATAATGTTTTCATGTGATTTGTTTTAATTATAACAAAAACATGTGAGAAGATCACGGCAAAGTTTTCCCAAACCATTGTGTTGTGGCGGGAGAAAGTTTCTTGATCATTCGATGCTATAAATTTACAGATATACTTAAGTTTCAACGACAACCCCCAGCGGCTTACCACAGTCCCGGGTGACAAGACAGTTCCGCACTTCGTAGAATTACGTCACATCCCAGACAGAATGGCTGCGTTTCAAGCTAGCCGCTCAACTGTCAATTTCGCTATCGTAATAGGTGTAAGAAAAAAGTACTTTACCGAAATAAACATACATATTGTTCAACCTTTTATGGAAACTCCACTTAGAATATGCACTGTCTTTCACTTTAACGAGAATACTCAAGATTGCTTCACGTGTAATCCGCCTCTTTGTCCTTGTCGTATGAAACAGGGCTTACCCCAAGTGGCGTAACGACGTGTGCATGCCGAAATGCCGCAGGCGCCGTGTGAGCCAAAATACCGCATTTACCGTTTGTGTCGAAATTCGGCGTAACGCCCAAGTTTTTTCTTAAGACTTCACCGCTTTATGGTAGCTATCAATGACCTTGGGAGGAAAAGCATTCATGAGTCTGATGCTTTGCATATTGTTACGTATGTTTGTCGGCCACACTTTTCTGAGATATCCTAACCAATGTGCAAAATGGCATTCTTTAACGAAATGAAGTCAGTATGCTATACACTAAAGCGACGAATTCTTCTTTACAACCTCTACGTCTTATTTAAGGCGTCTATATGCTGCAATGTTCCTTTGTTGTTTCCCATGGCACAAGTGATTTTCACGTGTCAGAAATTTTCAAACTCGAATCGAAAATCCCAGATCAAGTTCTCCTCGCAACATATATGGGATGTTCAGTTTCTGCACTTTGTGGCCGCCTCAGTTCCTCGAGGCACTGAAACATGTGTAAGTTTAGTCTGAGTTACACCATGAAAGATCTCATGACGAACATATGAATAGTCATCAGCAGCCTTGAGACTAGATCTGCCAACGTTCAGTGTGTAATGCGACCAGATATTTCAGAGGTATTGGACACGACGTCCCATTCACAAAGGGTGTGTGAAATGTGATTATATTGGCAATGCGTTACCCGCAAAGTTATTAGAAACATTGTGACAGAAACTGGCGCCGTGTATTATTCCTCATACCCGCGTAGTAATGAATACTCTGTCCGGTTTGTGTGACGAAAGTAAGATTCGCAACTTCATTGGGAAATAAGGCGCCCTTTGTAAACTGTACAATGTCTGGCTTTGTAGAAGCAATGAGTGAAATTCGGGCAGTGGGCACTAGATTGGGTGGCGGTGGGTGGAGCTGCTATTGATATTTGTATTCTGTTCTGCATTACCGACAGGGGTTTAAGTATGTATGTTCTTCTATATGTCGATATATGTCATCCCCCGCCCCCGTATAAAGCTCCACCCAGTCCCTATCCCACCTCTCGGACGTTTAACTCCTGGCGTTAGAGAATTTAGATTCTCAAATCATTAGCCACCCGTTGAGATTTGTTCATTATATATATATATATATATATATATATATATATATATATATATATATATATATATATATATATATGTATATATGTATGTATATATATATCAACTGGCGATCTGAGAGTATTACACTATTATTAACCCCGCCTATCTGCCTCCTCTCTCCCTGCCTCCCTTCTTTAGCAGAGCTTCCAGACATCTTTTGGAGTGACGCTTTGAGGTTGGGGGTGGGGAGGGGGTCCCATACAGATTTGTTAAGCTGGAGTTACTGTTTACATCCATGTTGTTCAATACCCTCCACCATACACTCTCCTCCCTCGTAAGGGTGTCTTACGTGGAAAAGTTAATCATTTCCTCACCAAAGGTTAATGGTTTATTTCGGCCTTTCCTGTTTCCTCTCCGCGCAAGCCTGGTTGCCTTAATAGTGCGATGTTAAACCGAAATGAAATAAATAAATAAATAAATTCCGAGACACTTTCATATCGACACTATATAAATAACAGTGAGTGAAATGAAATGAGCACTGTGCATCAAAACATGCGGATGGTCGTGGGGTTTTCCTGGGCTCTGCCCGATTTTTTTCCACCATAATGCTCGCCACTGTCTTATAAGTGAAATATTCTTCTGCACGGCATAAAAACCCATCAAATAAATAAAGAAATAAACATTGTTGATCTGTAGCTTTCAGTACCTAAAATCACATTAAAGCCGGTGCATTTAACCATCAATATCGTCGATCGATTAGACATACTCACAGCTAGCTGAACTTAAGCCAACATGAATTAAGCCGTGCACAGGTTAGTAAAAAGCATATCGCTACTTAAAGCAGATAGTAAATGTTCATATTCCAAATGAAATGAACTCCCAATTAACCTAATTTTAGGTCTTACGCTGCATCTACAGTATATAATAACTGTGTCGTGTTTTTGTTTTCTTTTGCATTACTTGATTGAAGCGTACGATGCGTAGACTGAATTATTGTGTGAAACCAAACTAAAGGCGTTTTCCCTAATACAATCGTTCCTGTGGATGCATGCATTAAACCGGAGTTTCCGAGATAAACCATCGTCCTCTGGTAAGCTACTGACAATTTTAACCATGGTTGACGTATAGACTTTACCGTTTCAAGTCATGAATATTAGTTTTCATTTTATTAAGTCCAAAAAGATATGGATATGCAGGCGTGTATACATATGTAAAGACAGACAAAGGTAGCTTTGGATATATAGTTTGTTATGTCCTTTAATGGCAGTTGTTTCTTTGCTTACCTAACTGGAGCATAACAGTTCAACTTCGCGAGCCATGGCGGTAAAGGTCACTGTGTGTGCTCGTATATGTACTACTAATCCGGTCGATTCTGAACGCCTGTAATAAACACAATGATCTGCTCTAACCGATTATTACAAAGACTATACATATGAACACATTTAGTAACCTCTACGCTTGCCTGCGACTGTTTATCCTGACCTGCATATACAGCCCGGAGTCCACACCACGGAGAGGTTCTCAGCATGGAGCGCATGCGCAGTGAACTGCAACATCCATGACGCCTCGCGACAGCATAGACTGCTGACCAATCAGCGTCCGTGTGGGCGATTTGAGGTGGGCGTGGCAGCCAGTTGCTTGAAGACCGGCCGGTGTTCAGCCGGGAAGATCGTTGTATATAGCAGTGCGGACGGCAGATACGGCTGGAGTAGATCGCTGTTACCATACGGCACCACCAACACACAGAAGTTAACTTTCCCACCTGTGGTGTAAAGCTCAAATCCAACGACAGAATGGCTGAGTGGCAACACGGATTATTCGGCTGCTTCGACAACTGCGGCTTGTGTATCATTACCTATTTCGTGCCTTGTTACACTTTCGGGAAAAATGCCGAGAAGATGGGCGATAGCTGTCTGTTGTGCGGCCTTGGCTTCTTGTGTGTGGGGCCCATCCTCGGCTGCCTCATGAGAGGTAAGATCAGGGAGTCGAAAGGCATCGCTGGCAGTTTGGTATCGGATATATTGATGTGGTGGTGTTGTTCCCTATGTGCTTTGGTTCAAGAGGCCCAAGAACTCGAAGGTGGGGTGCAGGGACAGGCGATAGAGCGCCAGTAGTTCCCACGCTCCCAGCCTCTGTGATAGCTCTCTCCCTGTCGAATGACTACTTTACAACAACAACAAAAATGCCGGCCTTTTTTTTTTCACAAGGATATATACAGGACTGCCTTTTATTCGAACGAATTACAAATGAATTTTATTACTGACCCCTCTGGAGTAAGACCTCGTTTCTGTTACGATGCCGCTTCGTTTGGAGAACTATGACACGCCCGAGAACTGTTACTGGAACACTGCAAAAATAATTGAAAGATAGGCCTGATCGTTGATACATGCACTCAAGAATTGTTCGCGAGAAGCTACGCACTAGACCTTGTAAAATAAGTGGGGAACGGAAGGAACGGAACTAAAAATCAGCCTTACACTGTGGGCAAGGGAAAAGAACAGAACGAAAATAGTTTCTGCTGGACAGTATTTTGCCCTTTTTATTGGTAAAAAATTTGAAAATAGCAATATAACGGAAGTCAATTCCCTTGCGAGAGAACTTGTTGACTTGTCTGGACGAATTATATCCTTTTGGGGACCGGGTTGTTGATGTGTTTGTGGTTTGCTTTTGAGAGGCCGTGTACGTGGTCTTGTAGACAAAGTGATTGTGAAAGGCATCGTACTAACTGCCTGTTCAACTTCTCCTGATGTGAACTGGTTCTTATCTCCCCCCCCCCCCAACATGCCCTCCAGAGAGCGCACAGCTGGGATGTTCCTACTAAGGCCGACAAATTATCCCTCCCACGGAAGCACGAAGGAAATATCACGTATATTTTTTGAGGCTATATCGACGTTTTCCCTGGGCAAATCGCTTTAGGACGCATGGAATTGTCAGACTGGTCCAGTTTTAACATCAGAGGGGCGTCCGTATTGTTATCAGTCCTTCAAGCAAGCATGTGATATAAACGGCTTAATGGGCGACGCACCAGACTGGACCATCCCGGATGAGGAAAAACAAGTGCCACCAAAGATTAAGAACTCATATACACGTATATATGCAAAATGAAATAGATTTCGTTTAAGAACTGGCCTTTTCAATTTTTTTCAATGTATTTTTGTGTGTATTATTTGAACATCCCTTTTGACATTCACTGGACTACCCCCCGTGTTGAGCCTCAGTCCGGTCTGTCGGCCCGTGATTCTGGATTCCTTCTCCCGCCAAGTTTAACCTAGTTACGGAACAGCACATTCCATCGCGCTTGGTTAAATAAGTTGGAGCCGGCTGGAAATCATGGCGGTCTATCGGCAAGACGGATGGTATCTGCACCGATTTTTTTAACAGTGTAAGCCGTTTCTTCCCCTTTTTTGTGCCCCTTCCCCCATCTCATCTTCGCATGGGTGCCTTCGTATTGTAGAATACGACATGATGCAACAAGTGATAAAAAGATCAACCGATTTACCACCAAATTTCAGTTGTTTCCAGTGACAAATGATATTGTTGTTCTGTGTTAGAGTATCTTTTTTTGTTTGTGTTTTTTTAGATTTTCCTTTGGAAGACTGCAAGCTCATGGAAGTATTTACATTCGAATGTTTTCATGACTTCGCCAAACTGCGATCGAAATTTTAGTTCTTAGTTCTAGTTTTTCTTCAGCTTGGATATTTAATTTTTGAATTGTATTATTCGCATTTTTTTTTTTTTTGTTTTCCTATGTTTTGAAATAGTTTAACCCATTCGGCAAGGAAATCTTTTGATAACAACGTGAAACGAAGGATAAAGCATTTCTCAAGACGGCATTTTATGATTTGCCCTGCTGGTTTCTGTTGGTTAGAGCTCCATTACAATGAAAAGGCTATTGATCAAATAAATATGCTTCAAAAGGAATGCTATAGAAAGGTTGGCGGTCGCTAAGATGCTATCACAAATATTTGGTCACCAAGTTTGTTTTCGTCGCCATAGCGACTCCAAGGTTAACAATCTAGGTCACGACACATGGGTAATAGCCATGTCCTTTTTGGCTGCCGGCTTCGTTACACTGTAAGAAAAAAATAAAAAGCGGGCGTTGTTCCGGACAGGTGATGTCAACGCGTGTTCATAAGTCTTTTTTTGTTTTTCCACAAATTTATTAAGCTCAAATTAACGCAAGCACTGTTCTGTTTTAGGTTCTGTATACCAACATTCCTTGATGACAGTCATTTATTTTTATCCTATATTTGTATTAAAATCTAATTGAAGTGAATGATCTTTAGTTATTGAGGTTCTTTATTACTACTTGTTATCACAACCGTTTTGTTCGTCATATAGCAACTGTACAGAACACCAGTGATGTTGTGCGTTATAGTTTTGAAAAATGGGCAAGATAATCTCTTGAAATCAAACTCTCATACCTGCACAGGATCGCTTGTTTATCAATGGTTCAACGGTATGTCGACTCTATGGGTGTATCCAAAGGTATATTAGCCATAGTTGTGCAAAGATGTCATAACTCCGAGTGTTTAACGATATAGTGACTCTACAGTTGTATTTAAAGGTCTATTAGCCCGAGTTGTTTAAGGGTATCTTAACTCTGGCTGTTCAATGGTATACGACCCCGGAAAGGTATATTAGCTCCTGTTGTTTAAACGTAAATGAACTCAGCTTGTTCATCAAGTACATCAAGTCCAGTTTTTCAAAGGCGAGTAAACTCCTGTTCTCCAAAGGTATGTTAACTCCAAATGTGCAAAGCAAAGGATAGCCATTTATTAACTCCCGTTGTCCATGGGCACATTGACTTCATCTGTTCAAAGATATACTATGGCCCCAGTGGTTCAAAGGCATACTGACCCTGGTTCAAAGGTATGTTGACTCCGTCTGTTCATAGGTATAGCATACCCTAGTGGTTCAAAGGCATATTGACTCTGGTTCAAAGGTATATTGACTAAGACCGTTCAAAGATATATTTTAGCCCTAATTGTTCAAAGGTATATTGACTTCGGTTCAAAGGTGTATTGACTCCGTTTGTTCGAAGGTATATTATAGCCCCAGTGGTTCAAAGGTATATTGACTCCGGATCAAAGGTATGCTGACTCATTCTATTCAAAGGTATATTTTAGCCCAAGTTTTTCGAAGGTATATTTACTCCCGTTTTAGGGTATATTGACTCCGGTTATTCAAAGGTATATTTGAACCCCAGTTCTTCAAATGTACATTGACTAAGGTTCAAAAGTATATTGACTCCGTGTGTTCAAAGGGTTAATATAGCCCGAGGTGTTCAAAGGTATATTGACTCCGGTTGAAAGTTAAGCTGACTCCGTCTGCTTATCGGTATATTATAGCTCCAGTTATTCAATGGTATATTGACTTCGGTTCAAAGATATGCTAACTCAGGTGAGTGTTCTGCATATCTCATTTGGATGCAAGGTGCAAACTGTGAGATCCTAGTTTCATTGCGAACACTGCGACCGTCTGACAAAAAGGAAGCAAGTGACAAATATATAGGTTTTAAAAGTGATAAAACAATATTTTTAAACTCCTTATGGAATGAAACAGACAATTTTTTCTTTTCCTGTCGCACACCATTGTTACAATAAAACCACGGGATTTTACAAAGTGGGATGTTAAACGTGATTTTTGGAGCCGGGAGGACAGGAATATCACAATTTGTTTGGACTTGGTTATGTGACTTGCTTTCATTTGCCAGAGGACGGCAGTAGTGCCGATGCTGTAAGCCTCAACGTGCATAAGCGTTTTGAACCAAACTTGGGTGTGTTGCTAATCCCTGATATACAGTCCCAAATCCACCATGCTGAAAGCATGCAGAAGTATTTAGGAACTCGGGACTGACAGTACTTCCCGAAACTTTGAAAAACTTTATCGACAGGAGATCAAATAATCTGTCCAGAAAAACGTGAATTGTAACCCTTTGTATACCTTTGAACATCTGGGTCAACTGGTGTCACTTTTCTGCCCACTGTCATACGAGACTGTTTTGAGAAGGTTTAATCAGTTTCATGGACCCGATCTGCTCATGCGGAACTAAACCTTGATCCACGATTATACATCCGGGTTCTCACAGACCTAGCAACCGCCGCGTGGTGCATTATATGGCGGTAATTGCATTGCGATCATGACTGATCTAAGTACGGCAAATGACCTAAAATTTCGTTGTACATTTTCTCTCATTCAAATGGTTCTTCCACTACGCTACAACGCCATGGGAAGGTCCCATTGAACACTTACAGCGCAAACTCGGCCGCCTACCGTCCGGTTTTCACCCGACCAGTTCGGTTGTGCTTCTGTGTTCCATTGCTCTCGTTAGTTTGGATGCTTTGCATACACCACAATTTCCGATCCTTAACGCCAATTGTTAGGTCATAATAAAACTCAAGCAAATTCTATCTCTCTCGGTACAAACCAGGGTTCACCATGTTTGATAAAGCTGAGCATCCAGATCTAGGGCTCCTTAAATTTTATCCTAGGAAATTATGCTCAACTATTTAACATCAACCGTCGCAGCCATTGTTGCAAACAAATGTGAAATACTTCAGCCGTTTGTTAAAGTGGATCAGATGTAACCATCGTCTAGACATTGCTCCAAAGGATGAACAACTTGCTATAACACAGTGTAAATCCTAGGATACATTTTACGGAGGCCGAGATGGTGAAGGAGGGTGTATTGTTCCCATAATGCTTTGCGTCCTTAAACATGGAGCCTTCGTGCTTTACCGAGGGTAAGGTGGAGTTAGTTCGAGTTTTTTATGACTTAATAGTTGGCGTTAGGAGTCGGAAATTGTAGCGGATGCAAAGCATCCAACCTAATGAGAAAAATGCAACACAGAAGCAGAGCCAACCTGGTGGGGTGAAAGACGGACAGTAGGTGACCGTGTTTGCGCTATTAGTGTCCAATGGGACCTTCCCATGGCGTTGTAGCGTAGTAGAAGGGCCGTGTGATTACTTGACTACATTGACTGGTGCATATACAACCACGCAAACAGCCGACCTCATTTAATTCAGGCTGTTTACAGCCAAGTGGGTAGTACTGCATCTGATAAAAATTTTAAGAAATTACTCCTTTTCCGTGAAATGTCTTATACATACGGCGGAAAAACGGAGGTGTCCACAGCTTGAGGACAAGGCGAAAATCAGACATTTATTTAGGTACTTCTGGTAGTATACGTGATCAGACTGGCTTTCTCTCTGGTCGTACATGGGGAGGTTTGCCAGCAACCTGCGAGTGGTCGTGGGAAGGTCTGCCAGAAACCTGCGCGTGGTCCTGGGAAGGTCTGCCAGCACTCTGCGCGTGGTCTTGAGTTTCCCCAAGTCTCTGCCCGGTTTCCTCCTACCATAGTGCTCGCCGCCATCGTATAAGTGAAATATTCTTGAGTATGGCGTAAAACATCAATCAAATAAATAAATAGTAAATACATATATGCACTGCAAAAGAACTAATGATCAGTCACTCTGTACGACCCTAATAACCATTTATCCGGCCGGAAAAGCTGTCGTATAATTTTGTGTATACACATTGTTAGGAAGTGGCTTAGCAAATCAGTGGAATCAATGCACTCTCATGTTTTATATCTTATCAGTTTAAACCAAACCCTTGCAATGGCGTTCTGCGCCAAATCTCTCTGAAATTAGAAGTATTTTCAGTTACTAGTTTGCCTTGAATATGAAAGCAAACGGGTGACCATGTTTTGGGGTATGGCTTTCTGAAAATATACAAGGCGTTTGAATGCATGACCTCCACGTCATATATTGAGGGTATTTGATGTAATTTTACATTGATAGGAAATACTGCCGATATGGAGTTAAGCCCTAATCATTCATTCATTCATTGATAGGACATTTGCCATGAGACATTATATGTCTTGTTTAAATATCGGGTAACATTCTTCATAATACATGTATATACATTTTAAAGTTTTGCGAAAAGCGAAACTACATTTTGTTATTATTTATGAAATTATGTTTATTAAGGAAAAAGACAGGAATTCTTTAAAAATCGTACACATACATTACATGTATATACACACAGTAACAGGCACATCCGTGTATATATACATAATGGTACACATACATGATATGTATATACACACAGTAACAGGCACATCCGTGTATATACACATCCGTGCACACAGGTGTACATAACATAAAGTCATACACGCATGCTATGTATACATATAAAACAAGCAAACGATTACTATAGATGATTCGCCTTAATTTCGTTAAGCAGGTAAGACTTTGCGTTAAGCACTTTGCGACCTTCACAGCTTAATGAAGACATTGGCGCAGTGTTAAACAGAATACAATAATGACATTTCTGCTTAGAGCTCACAGGGTATGCTTGTTCATGAAAGAGAACCGCCTAAGCAAAGTGACACAAAATCATGAACGGAATGTATAGTGACGCATATCCTGTGTATATACCATGAAGACGAAACGTCGAAAGAGACAGAGAAAAAAGATAAACACTGCTGTACTATATCATCAGTCTATACACATATAGATATTGTAGGCAGAGTTTTACATCAGAAAGAAAAAATCGACAGTTTTCAAGGATGTATCTGGATTTAAGATCAGAACATTTTATGTCGCACAGATGTTATTTCCCTTTTCGTGTTCGGCTGCGAATGGGGAAAGTGTACGTTCTTAATTCAATCTGCAACCTTACTGGATCACTATACCTTTCGGAGTGATACTACTGGGTTCCTTTGACAAAAACTTTAATTTAATTTGTCGTGTCTTTATTTCCAAATCACGTTGCTTTTGGTCAAATATGCGTGACGCGACGTGACTTACGAGAAAAGTTACGAAAAACTGATTCGCTAAGTTTCATGAAAGTAGACCCAGGTTGGCAGTAAGTGGCAGAGCAGGATGTAGCAAGATGCACGTTCCCCGACCAGGAGTCATATAGGGTGTGGGTTCAACCCCGACCTTAGGCAGGCAATTTATAAATTCCTGCTCTCTCAATATTAATATGGTCCCTGATAGTGACAACAAGTGGGAGACAGCAGTCTTACGTTCTTTGAAGATAAATCCTCTTCCTGCAAATACGCGGTGCAAGTTTCATTAATAAGTACGCCACACTTGGGGAAAGTTTGCTAGTCTCTTGCCAAACGTCAATGGTTTATACCCCAAGTAACCCGCTTTCTTTGCCCCCAGTAAAAGCTGACCGCCGAATTAAGAATGCGACAAATTCTTGAGAGTGGCCCTGAATATTAATCAGTCAAACACTGGCTAAGTGGTTTACAAAGCTTTGTATTCTTGCTGGAAGCCGCGGATCCTGAACCACTGAGGACCTACGTCCAATCTAAACTTAGGGGCAAATCTACTCCTACGTCGAGACTTTGACCTCTTATGTATTATATGTCAATTTTCGTACGTCATATGCCTGGTTTCCGTATGTCGGGAACACCCCGTAGATTTCAAAAGTTAGGTCCCTGAACGTACAGGCATTCACAGACTGAAGGAAAGTCAGTTTCCCCTCACCCGTGACGTATCTCGTCACTATATGTTGGCATATGATGAGTCCCGTTTTGCAAACAGGGTGTAGATTATAGCAGACGTAATTGCCATGACGACACATATTGTAGAGACACGTCGCAATGGTAGTTACGTTTGACGAAAGGTTGTGGCACCATTTTTTTGCAAATCGGGCCAATGGAAGCTACGCGTAGGCGCAGTTTGCGACTGCTACGTAACGCAGGCCCCCTGGATGCACTTTTACTCATCATTTTCCCTGAGCATCAGAGCGTTTAATGCAAAGGCCACCTCCGCGCTGGCGGCAAACCTATTAACACTGTAGGTGCAAACATTAGCACGCATTTCCTGTAGCCTACTCTGCCCGTATATATACTTAGCCAGGGTATATTTATAGAATCCGGTTACGCTTTAATTGTAACTGTTGAATGATGATACACAGCGGCCATATTTAAACAACCTTGCGTTTTTTGCCCAGTCACTATAACCCATCACGAGGGTTGATGATGACGTGATCACAGTCACTCGTGCATATTTAGCCATTCATTACCAGCTCTGTATGATATAATCAGTTTTGCCAAAAGGAACGTTGTGATGTACGTGACATAAATTAAGTTTTTACGTAATAAATAATACATAGCCACACGTAAACCCGGGACAAGAGGCTTATACATCAGAGACCTGTTGCAGACCTGAGGCCGATGTCGACCAGGTTGTGATACACTTATTGTGTCAGTCGTTTACAGCAGGGTGTTTTTTATTTGAATATTCTCATTCATTCATTTCTCTCTCTCTCTCTCTCTCTCTATATATATATATATATATATATATATATATATATATATATATATATATATATATATATGTATACATATATATACAAACACATACACACAACAGTGTATATGGCGTGGATATTCACTCGGCGACCGGTGGATTGCTCTAGTTTATTTTCCATTGTGCAACCGCTTGGACAAAAAACTGCTGGCGTGCTATTTGTTAATTGACGACCAAATAGTGAAGTCTTGCTCATGTTGTTGCCTCGCTTGGCGTTCAGCATTGACAGCTTAGAGCAAAGAAGCATGACTGGTCAGACCGCTGTCAGTATAATGTGACTGTGTGGGGTGTGGGGTGTGGTGTGTGGGGTGTGGGGTGTGGTGTCTCCTTCATCACGTTCCACAGGCTGCAGCACATACATGGATACATACACACGCACATACATACATACATACACAAGCATATACACGCATACAGACAGACACACACACACATACATACATACATACATACATACACATATACATACATACATACATACATACGAAGGTCACGTGTGTTTCGCCAATATACGGCATGAATGTCTGAAAGTTGCACGTGAGAAAAGTTCGTCTGGATCCATCTTTCCACCCATGAAGATGGCGGCCGTCACGTTATTATAACTGAAAAATTCTTGAGTAGGCCATTAAGCAACGATCATCAAATAAATAAATAAATAAATAAAACCTAATACACTTTCTCGTCTTGATATATTAAGGTCGCCATGGTATGACTGAGATATGGCGGACGTGGCGTTAAGCCATAATCATTCATTTACTTCATACGTGTGCAATTAAGACAGCAAGCTAAATTAAATTTGAACAAAGCCAAAGATTTTTAAGTTGTGAATCCCTTTTTTCTTTCATCGTATTCAGGTTCAAGAATGTTGTTTCAAATTATACGCATAAGTTGGTGCTGGTACTTACACGTTATTAAAGAGTCCACTGTGTACATACACGTTTATGACTCACGATGATGTATAGGGTGTCTGTGCATATACCGTAACGGTATACAGGCGAACTTACATGCTTATTCTTCCTGACTCGGATATTCCAGTAATAACCTGTCAAGGACACACAACGCTAGCCAGCCGCCGCTGCCGGAGGCAGAGTGTGCACCAGTTATACACCATGAGCAGTTTCATTCTTAGCTCGTAGCATTCGTGTCTTGGTTCTATATACGCCAACCACGGATTTGTGGTTATATCTCGTAGAAAAAAGACGCCATGTTTAATAGTACAATAAGAAGGGACTTAAACTCTTAAAAACAGCTCATGTTGCCAGACAGACAGTGGGAAGGGAGATACAAAATGGCGCCTATTGTGTGAGAGGTGAGCGTCTCCTTGTAGCGAAGAATGCGGATTTTGCAGGACTGGGTGGGCAAGTCATCAGCAACGCTCGGATGCTTGCGTGGGAAGTGCGCTGGGTTAATGGCCTTATACACAATGACATGAATTATATACATATATTTATGTATGAAGAACGGTCATGTTACTGTGAAACTAGTAAGCTAATTCAACAACTTGAGTTTGTCATGTTTCTTCTATGGCATATATTTATGTATATATATATATGCTGATCTGATGTCTTTCAGGTACTTAGCTACGCGGTCGTTAGTCCTCGGTTTCAGCTCAACTACACGTAGTTTAGTGCAAACTTTACATACACTGTAGATTTCGATGTTTAACTTATAAACACTTTTATGCATCAGACATTAAACACTTGGAGGTTATAACATTATCGAATAGGCCTATACACACGTTTTAGACACTTATGTTTAATACTTCAGTATATATATGTGAATATTATTTTATTAAACATGCTTATTTGCAGTTTAATTACCCATTAAACGCGTTGGGCGTTTTACAGTGGACTGGCACACTCTCCACATCCGAACAAAACGTAAGCTGTACACAAAGTACAATCAGAAAGCCACACGTTCAATTTCCATAACCCCAGAATGAATCATACACTGTGTATCGCAGCCCGCTTTATACACTAGGCGGTCTTACGGAAATAATGTTTTCATTTACGATAGGTCAGTGACCCATGGGAAAGTCTGCAACAGCAGCGCGAGCAAACACCTACTAATTATTTTTGATTGTTTATACTGACAAACATGCAAGACGAATGGCCGACACTGGGAATGACATTAACTCACAATCAGTGTCCACATATCACGTAATTCCCAACTGGTTTCAACCATGAATTTTCCCCTAGTGTCTGCTTCATTCAACTCATTACAGCCAGATGTCAAGTTCCACATCGTCTGAATCCACCTGCAGTTTTGAACTTTCGCTCTCATCGAGGGGACTGCGGGTTAGCGGCGTAAGATTATATCATATACTTTTTGTACGGTATATATAACCTGACGAATGAATGCTTGGGTTTTAACGTCGTACTTAACAATGTTTCAGTCATATGACGACAAGGGGTCCTTCTGATGTGCGCACATAGTGTGTCTTCTTGTGGCGGGGCGAGTCCATGCCGCCAACGAGCTGTCGCCACTGAAACATCAAGGCGAAGACACCAGACATGACACCCCAACCAATCACATTATACCGACACCGCGCCGACCAGTCCTGTTTACTTGCTTTAATCTCCCAATGCTTAGCGCCAAGCCAAGCAGCAACAAGTACCATTGGTCATTGGTAAAACCCGGGCTTGAACCTGTATCTCCCGACCTCGAGGCCGACCGGGACGGTCATAACCTAACCACAATGGACGCGTAGCAACTTCACAAATGTGTAACAACAGAGAGACAAGTAACCGTATTATCGCTATTGGAGATTACACTTTCTGGACGTAGCACAGGTTCTAGTGGGGAAAATTGGCTAAGACTTCTCCGGGTTTCGAACCAACGACCTCAGAGTCAGGCAACAAATCGCCAGCAATACATGTCAACCATCTAGTTCACTCGACCAACCAGCCTTCTATATAAATAGAAGGTGGCTGATCGGTAGACTTTACAGCGAACATGCATTACCCCTCCGATGGTCAGAAATGACACAGCTCTCTCACCTGAACATATCAGATTGGTAGATGTAATTTAGACAGTGAATTTAATCTCCAATAACCACAATACTGTTACTTAAACACTTTCTAAATGACATCTACCAATCTAACAGAGACAGATGATGGGTGACTCTGTCAGACTACAAAAAAGGCTCCGGTTCGCATTCAAAGCGCATTGTTTCTTGCTGTGAGTGCTTGTGTACTACCTTGGTGTTTCGTGGGCACACTCAAACGTAAAGGTGTGAAGTGTGCTACCGGGATAGAACAAAAGAGTACATAGCTTTGGACCCTTGTTGGATTCGAACACGCGACATCATAAGCCAATAATCTGATCGTCATAACAAGCCAGTGCTTTAAGCTTCTCATGCACTATGCATTTATTTGATTGCTTCATGTTTAACGCCAATCTCAAAACTTTTTCACTTGTACGATGGCGGCCAGTTTTTTGGGTGTTGGAAACCCAGTGTAAACCATCGAATTTCGGCACCGAAGGACTTCCTACGAGTGGCGTACATGTACATGTATGTACACCATATTAATGAAGGACAAATGGCCTCCAGTGAAAGTCAGACTGCGTAAACCGTTATTCTCACCATACACGGCCTCACCAACCCGCGAAATTAAAATTCCCTGTCTTAGATCGGCATTGAACCAGTACCTTGTGCGCCCTTGCGACTGAGAGACAGGTATATTTAACCTCTTAGTTGACGTCGTCTCCCTCATATGCATTTATCGTTCACGTTACTGTTTACTCTCTATGGTCGACAAACGTACAATCATTCATAGTTGACCGGGTCGCGATAACATAAAGCTGACTGTTTGGTTAATGTTGGTTTCCTCCAACCATGATGCTGGGCGCTATCGTATAAGTGAAATATTCTTGAGTACGGCGTAAAATAGTAATAGTAAATAGTAAATCGTGTAGCATACCTGGGGCTATCTCTAAAGGTCGCTAAACAAACTAATTAATCGTTTTCTTTTTGTCACCAAGCTAATAACTGGC
Source organism: Acanthopleura granulata (assembly GCA_016165875.1). Classification (NCBI taxonomy): domain Eukaryota; kingdom Metazoa; phylum Mollusca; class Polyplacophora; order Chitonida; family Chitonidae; genus Acanthopleura; species Acanthopleura granulata. The sequence goes on from JABBOT010000033.1 coordinate 485,984, forward strand.
ACAGTGCAGATTGTGCGCTAGCAGAACAATGAGCCTGACTTCTTGCAGTCCACGAAGCTTTCCCATTGGTCATTTTTCACATTTGGTTATACAGTTTATTTACCTTCACTGCTAGAAATGTTATTATATTGTAGGCCACTGATTGGACCACCAACTTCAGGCCCAAGGAAGAGGCCCTTCATGAAACCGCTCTGCAAACTTTAGGGCGGAAATAAAAGACGATATTGAACGTACATACACATAGGCTACCCTTCTTCCGATTAAACAAATGGAAATGAAAAAAAAAGTTATTTGCGGGTTTTAATAAGCCTTTCGGCATGCCATGATGTTTAATTGACCGCTCCTCCAAATGACGTTAGTTTTAGGCCTACCCTGATAACCCTTTACCATTATTATTTCCGCTTGGTGATTGACGACCTAGACCTGACCTTCTCACTCACATGACCTTGACAAAAATTAACCAAACTATCACGTGGCCAATATGGAGTCTCTAGGCTTATATACACATGGTCACATATCTGACTAAATCTGGGGGCAACTGTGCTTGGGATTGATTGGGACAAAGACCTTTATTTGCTATTTATGTGTTTTTCCCCGCTACATATTACTTTGCGAACTGGTGTTTTAAGTTGTTTGTGGAGTGGATCTTGCCATTATTGGCTTGAAGAGCCCTTTCATGGTTTACGAACAGTATGAGAATTGACTTTAGGTGGCTAGGTTATGTATGTATGCCTGCATGCATGCATATACGCTAATACAAATTTCACGCAGCACTGAGCATGAGCACATATCCATGAATACCCCCAAGGGAAGACAAATTAATTATATGTATCCATCTAAACATCATGATCAGCATTAAAGTCAGTTTACCACAGGTATAAATACAAAGTGGGCTACACACACCTATTGTGAATATAGTGGAGAAACATCTGAAAGGTTACAGCATGTCAACACTACATGTATCTCGACCCAGAACAATTGAAACTTGCTTTTCTTTTTACTTTTGTTTATCGTTAATGACTTAGCACGAACTGTGGTGTCATTGACCCAAAGGTCCTTGGTTCAACACCAATTGAGGTCAAACATGCAGGGTTCTCCGCATATTCAGAATACCAAGGTTCATAACACACCACATCCGCTATAGCTCCGGTACAAACCACGAATGGCGGGAACACACACGTCATCTCACCATGGATGTAGGACTGTTTATGACTAATAACACTGGCTGGAGTCAAGCGTATTATAAATAGTACATTCAAGACGCATTAAGTCGGCCGATTCAAACCCGGACAGAGAATTTGTAGGTTCACGTTACCTTGGTGCCAGTCTGCGGTCCACGAGGCTCCTATGAGCATTTGCGCAGTCTAACGTTCGTTGAAGATCACTTGTCTTCCACTGGTATGGTGCGCATGTCCATACATGCCACATATTGGAAAGTTCGTCAGTAACTTGCCCAAGGTCGGCAGTTTTTCACCAGGCACTCCGGTTTTCTCCACTCTGATACGGGGTAAGGGTTCGTGTGGCTACTTGATCCGAGCACAGAGTTTGTAGAGGAAGCGTTTTGAGTGGAAGCGTCTTAGGGAAACCCTCACGATGGAGCCTATATAGTCTTGTCAGACACAACTAGGTAACACAACGTGCAGAGTGGAAACTGTGCGCTGAGGTTGCCACTAACTATACCCGTAACCTTTATAAAACTATATAGTTTTATAGATAAACCTGTGGACAAAGTGACTACAACGACAAGGGGTTAAATAACAAGAAAGGAGTTCTTTAATATATACTTACTACTTATACTTACTATGTGCCGCTGTCCCGGGTTCAAAGTGGAGAGAGAGCGAACGCCTACCAAACAAGTCAATCCCAGTTCAATTTGGTGAAGTCCGAAAGCATAGGGTATCTCCAAAGGAGGGAAGTTATAGTCTTAGATCGGGGGTATCAGGAAGCACAGTAACGTAGCGTATAAGTGGCCAAAAGACTTCTGCTTCTCTTTTTTAATTGAAACTGGGGGATTCGCTTATATAGCAGTGAACAAGTAAATCTTTTGTTTCTAAATTCCCGGTCGTAAATTTTGAAGCCTGCGTTATCTCACTTAATGTATCGTCTGGAGGTGCTCTCTTTCCTCCTTTGGGTAACATTAATGGGGACCAACGGCGAGAACCATCTTTGACACGTGTGGGAATTTCAGCTTGGGCCATGATGTAGCATTGTCCCATGTGGACAATCAGCCACGCCAAACGAACTTAAACCCGACCGTGAATTTAATCACCTTGTGTGGGCCTTAAACTTACGCGGTTCCTAACCCGGACACATGTAATCACGACATGTGCCTCGTAACAACCCGTAAAACTGACCACCAACGTATAAGAAAAATTCTTGAGTTTTGCTTTAAAGCAAATGGTACAATAAAATAAATGATGGTTTTAAAATCATGAAATGTTACATGTTTAGTGGTAAAATGGTGAATTTTACCGTGAGTTGCTTCTAACGGCTTTTGGTGAAACGGAAGTCACAGATCGTAATCACTTCCAACCAGTTTTAAGAAGTAAAGGCCTTCGAAGTGGAGAAGTTGTTTCTTATTTACGACACACCGGGGTTTACTTTTACCATGGAAGACTCTGACGGGCGACACAAAAGGGTCCCAGTTGTAGTAAAACACATTGTTCCCTGGTGTAACGCTTCAGTGCTTCGTAAATGTTTCATGAGCACACATGCACAGAGAAGTGTGACGTAATGCAGGATAAAACAAAGGAGCTTATAACTGGTTTTGTTAAAGGCGGGAAGGAGTGTTACGAGTTCTCCATTTTCGATCGTATAATATGACCTGAAGCAAAAAAAAAAAAAAAAAAAAAGAGTGGCAGTATGCAAGGAGCTAACAGATAAGCCTTAGTTACATTTCTTGTAACTAAGATGTGAACGCCAAATTCGAAAGAAAAAAGGAAAACAAAAGAGACAGAACGTTCCTTTATATGTGCGATGATCACATGGGAATTGAAACCGGAACTTCAGTTCACGCATGAAAAAAATGACGTACATATTATATATGTACAGGTATAATATATTATTAACTTTATTTATGAGGCTTGACCTACTTCTTCAATTACAAAGACACAAAAACAATTACCTTACGTAGCATTTGCTGGCCTTCTTCAAACGCTTGGGTTTGCTTTTTTGTTTTTAACCCCTCAAACTAACCCCGGCAACTCGTCTATGTCAATATTTGAACAACAAAATGTCACGGTTACGTCAACATCCTCATTGCACTCTGCAACTGTTTACCTCTCTGTTTCCTAGAAATGGAGCATCGTGTTTCTCTTCTTACGCTGATGTTCATGGTCAGCTGATATTTAGAGCTTAGGCGTTAACTTAGTTTCATACCATCAAAAAGTCTCCCGTTAAATCCGTCATTTGAGGGATGACGGATTGCCTGCCCGTTGATCTAGCAGATTAATCCGTTCTTGTTAACGAAATAATCCTTCCTGATGAAGAATTAATCCGTAATCAGGAAGGAATTAATCCATTAGATCAACAGAAAGGCAATCCATCATCACTCAAACGATAGATTTGACAGAAAATTATTTTGAGGGTGTATACAACTAATGTAGACGGATCATTGAATTTTATGTTCAGTTAGGATTGCGAAAACACTGAAATTCTGGTCAGTTTAGCTAATGTAGAGAGAGCACCAATTAAATTCGCATTTATTTAACGTATCGAGAAAATTGAAATTCATGCAAGGCTATCATACGTGTAGTTAACATTGAAGTCCATAATTGGCTTATAGGCAACAGGAAGAGCATAGTTAATGATAAGATGATGGAGACATTTAAAATCACGTTTTAAATTAAGTAATGTAGCGCGAACCTTCAAATTCATGTTCAACTGATGTTTCAGCTCAAATATCGAAATAAACGTTTAGCCAATAAATGAGGAGATATTTCAATTCATGTTCAGGTAACGTAACGAGAATATCCAAATTCGTGTTCAAGCAACACAGAATGGGAAGACTGATATTCATATTCAGCTAATTTAGAGGACACAGCATGTCAACAGTGATGGTCATCTATAGTCTACAGTGTAAAATCAACGTCCAACCACCAACAGTGCCAGTGAAGGGGCGAGATGGATATTTCACCTCCAAGATCAATCGATCTGCATACATTTTTATCATTGTACATTTCTCTCGTTCTACAGCACACTGAAGTGTTGTTCTTTTTTCAAACTTGTGACTTAGACATTAAAAGAAATCCACCTGTATAGGTATAGGGACATGGAATAAAGTTTCTATAGGTTGCACATGCGCAATTGGAGCAATCGGGTTCACGATTTCCTGCTAATAATAGAGTGCTGGAGTAATAACTTGATAATACTGCCAGACAGACTTTATAGTTTGGCGACACACTATAAATTTCTGCGCTGTTATTGGATATCCGGTTAAAATATATCAAAACTTTGTCTGTTTTGGATAGAAGTGATAGCTTTATGTCTAGGCTTACTATCCCCCCCCCCCATCCCCCACCCCCACCACCACTACCACCACACCTTCCATGGAGGTTACCAAGGTAACAAAATGCCATTACGTCACTTCCAGCAGCATCAGCTCAAAAAACCTGGTCATTCTGGGTTGATTTCTGACGTGTGAAACTTTCGGGATATACATTTTGGGGGTTCAAGTTGACAAATTCACCAGCTTACATAAAATAGTAAGGAAAATAATTGCGCTCGTGTAAAATACATAGCGATACCTCGATCGGACAACAAACTGACCAATAATGGTCAATAAAAATGACCAGTATGTTTGATCGACATAGTGCTGCCACACAGTTCGTCGCTCGCAATTAACACTGTTTCAAGTCGCACTGACACGACTCAGTGTGCAGCCAAGCGCGCCGTGAAGTAACCCTGGGTAACTCAATGCGGCATTCCTCATGTTTAAGAGAACAGTTCACTATGTCGTCACGCTTCCCTGGTTATACAGAGCTCACAACCTTCTGAAGGTTCGCATACCAGTACTTGTAGAGCTCATCCATTCAGAGTGCCAGCGACAAAAGCTCATTTGTTGGAACAACAATAATGGAGAATGTATACGTTATACCTTCGGGTACTCTGTTGGAATAATTGATCGGCTAATCTGCGTGGGGTGATATGGCGCTAGATACGAGTCAAACATCAATGTGTTTACCCGTAAACAAAACACACAACGTACCATGGAGACCATAAACATGAGTAGACAAACTGATAAGTGCATGACCTCGCCGGCTGGCCGGCCGGAGAAAAAAAAAAATGGGCGTGGCGCTGGCAACCTTTTTGAGGCTCTAGGTAGGGGTTATCGACATCCAGACAGTTTTGAACATTCCACTGTTTTATTACTTTAGAAAGAAATAAAGATGCACATATTGGAGAACTGAAAGCTAAAAACAAGTAAACCAATGATATCACACTACAATTACTTCAAATGTAAGCGAATTGGGAACCTTTTTTGACACGAACAATTTATGATATGATCAATACTATTCGGGTCTATTGGTCTACTTTTGACGGAAAATAACCATTCGATATCTGATAAACGATGCATATATTGCATGGTTAAACGCCACCCATATTACTTACGACCGATAGCTCCAGACCGGTTAAAGCACACAGATTAGGATCTGAAACGCAAGAATTATAATTCAGTAAACAATTTTAATTTTACATCGACAGTATTGTTCGTGAATTTCCACCAAAACTGGGATGTGAACTTCAAAGATTGCGCAAATTTCTGTCGAAGTCGCCAGATGGTGTTTCACAACCGAACTTGACCAGTGTTCATGTGGCCAGTGTTCATGTGACCAGTGTTTTCAGCCAGCTTTGTCCGGGTTGTGTATACTGGATGTAGATCAAGGTTAACATGTGTAGCTTTGTGCTGGTCTGAGGGTGTTATCGTGCAGAACGTACTGAGCCTCATATACACACGTACTACACCTACACTGCTAAAAGCTGTAGCTGGATGGCTGACGTGTAACTGACACCGATCAGTTCGTACAGATATGGGTCATGTTGACAATCCATGGTTTCGGGCCGCTTGTCGTGGAAATCACGCTTCACAGTGAGTGGTTTTCGATGCACTGCCCACGCTCGTAACAGGCAAAAACTTGCACTGTTAAAAAAAAAAAAAAAAAAAAAAATTCCAAAACTCGAAATGTATCAGGATCATGGTTTGTGCTGCGTGATATGGCAACGGAACGGAAATGGAAACACACGTTTGCTGCTGTTGTTTGTGGTACAATCCTCGCATTGTTTCATTTATTAATTTATTTGATTAACAAATTAATTAACATTAATTAACAATATTTCACTTGCATAACGGCGGTCTGCATTATGGCTGGAGGAAACCAGGAAGAACCCGAGGAAAACTAACGACCATCCGCAAGTAGCAACCCATTATTGTTATTATACCCTATTGTTATTATCATTGTTATTGTTATTATATTACCGGCTCGTTATGTTTCGCACAGATCTCCTCGTGGCATGTACCTGTCCAAATGGCTACACGTTTACAGTGCTGCCTGACCAGCAGAAACGACCGCCTCGCTGGCCTAGTGATTAAAGCGTCAACGATCCGTCGCTGGAGATCTGTGATCAAACCTGGGTGGTCATACCACAGACTTTAAAAGTATATGTAGTACATGTTGCTTCCTGGTTTGGAGCTCTGCACAAGGTTAGAACAAGGAAGTAATATTACTGGCAGGGGAGTCCTGTCTGCATGGTGTGTGCGGCATGATGTTCAAGTGGACTCCTCTTACCAGTATAATTATACATACTAAGGACTAAACGTCATCATATGGCTTAATCTTGTTAAAAGAAAAGACAACCAAAAATATAACCAAAGTTATTCCAGAAGAGAGATCCATGCAGATCTAAACGGGCATAAGCATCTTTTTATGACGTGCTTGGTAACTATATAAATCACTTTTAATTTGGAATATTTACGAGGCCATAGGAAACGCCATTTTAATGAAACCGGAAACAAGATGTCGTTCTTCTACGCTCTTCAGTATTAATCTTTTGTATGCGAAGTACTATTACAGTCGGAGGCCACACACAGTGGCCTCCTGGTTGTGACCTTGGTGTATAACCCCGGGTGTATTCCACTATCACTTTCTCGTTGAAACTGGGTTTAAAGTATATCACAATTGTCTCGTAATCACAAGGAAAACAGCCGATGTAACACTACTCCTGTATGGCAAAATGATGAACTAAGTACTGCTGACATCACGGCGGAAATAGCTGTCTTTTCGGGTGATAGAAATATCTCGCTTTTGATTGGTTAAAGTTGAGGGCGTGGCGACCCGTTCGATATTCCCAACGTGGGCGTTTTTGCTTACTTTGAACTATGACATCTCGGTTATCACACATCACAAAATAAAAAGCGACGTTTTATGAACATATGAATGGGAATTTTTATCGATGTATATATACGTTTGTTCTAGTGTTGTCTCTTTTTTAAAGCACGACGTAAAACCTAAGTACACATACATACATATTCAGGAACATAATGCCGAAGACATCAGAAACCTCACGTAGTATACCGGTTTGACAGGTGGTCTCAAACGACACTGACTCTTTCATTTTTTTGTATTTTCCATGTTTTTGTTGATCATAATCCTGTTTTTTTTTTGTTTTTTTTTTATTTTGCTGTAAATCAGTTCCTCTGTACTAACCACAGCATAAATACACAAACACACGGGCTGAATGAACTGCGTATACCCAAACAAGTGCTGAAAAGCTTGACTGAGGTCTCCTGTGTCTGAAGGTAATAATGCACAGCCCTCAACAAACCTTTATATTCGCCTCCGTGTCAACTAGCGGCTAACAGTGGCCGCTGTATTAGTTTGTGTGTACAACTATAATAGTGAGTAATGGAATTCAATGTCAGTCGGAGAGTTGGAGACTTTACCTTTGTTTCTTTTTCTATACAAGAGTTATCACTTTACAAACCCCAAAAAGTGAAGTCTTTTACATTTGATTCAGTAATTGGCATACGAGTTATTGCAGTTTTACTTCGTGTAATATAACTTTGAGGGAACACTGATTCGTAAATCGTAAATCTGAAGGAGTGCATGTCTTCAATTTTTTGACTTGCACTGGTGATGACGTCAACAAATACCATAGGTTTCACAGAGTCACGTGGATTGAGCATAGTATCGTTGTGATGGCTGGTTTTCGATTCATGTGATATTGACGTGTGTGCATATAACACTGATGCACCGGCCCAGTATCACGACATTGCGTTCTTGTGTAGATACGACGTTGGTTAGGGACTGTTTACGAACAGTGAGATGTGAAACACTTCAGATATATTGAAACGCACAAAGGTCTCCAGAGTAATACCGGATTTGACACAAAATTTTGTCCATGATAATAAGTTAAGCCCTACTAACTATGTCTGATTCTGAGCTATTTTGATCTTAAAATGTGTTTTGAGGTGTATAAATAAGGTCGGGTAAAATCACACTGCAAAAAAATGATGTTTAGTGTCCTTTTTTAGCCTTTAAAAATGATTTTTTGAAGGGTGAATTTTAAAGGTTAATATAAGTAGGTGTCACTTTAGTGCATAATCTTTAGTTTAATATCAACCAGCTGAACTTGCACGTACATGTAGGGGTAAAGATGTTAGGACCTTCGTATGGAGATCCTTTTTCCTTACTAGATTATTGACATGTACAAATAATTACTTCCTTTCAACATCAATTTTTGACGTTTTACTATTCCCAGCGAAATACTTTTGTTCCTTCTTTTAAATGATGGTAACTGTAGCTTGCCGCTGAGGCTGCCAGGCCCTTGATCAGTGATGTTACCTGTTTGTCAGGTACCTGGCCAAGGTCGGTGTTTTATCCCGGTGCACTCCGGTTTTTTCTACCCATAAATATCTGTATTCATTTAAGAGGGCAGAGTGGGGACAATACCCTGAGCAACACCCAACTCCTCCGTCGCCCTCCCCCAAATGTCACGTGAAGCTGTCTGTGATAGTGGCGAGGGAAGACTTTCACGTAACGAGGTCGCTTCGACATTTTGTTATCACGTGATGTCAGATAATCTATTTTAGTCATGCGCGCAGTTACAGGGCGCTCTTGTCACATTGTGACCGCTTATGCATGCATTACTGGTCATCAGGTCGTCACTTCTTGCGGCTCTTATAACGTGTTATATTCCCTCGAGGCATTAGCATCACCTCGCAACTTCGCTTTGGTATCACTTCACCCTAATTTTGTACATGTATTGACTCCCAACTCCTTGGCATCAACTGGAATCTTTTTCTTAGCATCACATGGCAACTTTTTCCTACCATCAACTGGCAACCTTACCTTTAGGGATTCGTCTCGCAACTTCACTTTAGCTTCGCCTAGCTGTTTTGCCTTAACATCGGCTTCACGAATTCTAGCTACGTAGCGTCAAGTAGTATCTTCGCATAGTAGTGTTACAGAACGCCGTCGGAACTTGGTGGCATCATTATAAGTATATGTATAGTGTTTCTGTAGACACCGTTTGGCATCCACATCGCTGTAGGTGACTTCTGTGTCTCTTTCATATCATAGACATTAGTTAGTAACTTATATGACGCTGGTTCGCGTGCCATGTGGAATTCTTCTCATAATTTATCAATTTCTGGTCTGCCAATGTTAATGTCTAGATATTACTCTTATCGCAAACTGGGGGCGCTGGGCTAGTTGGTAACGTAGTAAATTAAAATTACAATTCTTGGATAATAACATTTTAATCCACATTTAATTGTATGTCAGTAAACTGTTAATTGGTTCCATCCACTGCCAACTGTGAGATGTCCATAACCAATAGTTTTATTGTTGTTACAGTGCACTTTTAGTGGCCACAATTACTGTATGAAACAGATCTGTAGTTTCTTGTCAACCTGTTCATTATGAGAATGGCTCAAGTGGCCCCTCTGCATAAATAAAAGATACCACAAGATGCTGGAAAGACAGGATATAAACAGTGTGTGTGTGTGGGAGTTCTTTATTTATTTTTTTTCGAGATGAACAAAATAAGTTGCTTATACATGTGTATGATTTAATTTGACCTACCTAAACTAAGGATGTGAGACCGAAAAGACACAGTTAGCAAGGACGTGAGTTTGTACAAGGATAGCAAGGACCAATGTACAATTTTCCGAAACTTACTTGCGTAACTCAGAATATAACTTAGCACAAAATGAAATTCATCTTTTACTTCATTCGTTTTACATACTTTACATAAAGGTTAATGTCTCGGTATTCACCTAGCTCTACTAGCTTATGATAAACACATCAAAATCTTACAAACCACCTGCTGTACAGTCTGTTATCTGTATGTACCTACATACACCTGTGCATGTCGCACTCATGCGTATTTGATATCTGACATTCCCGAAACTCTTCAAGTAGCGTGATATATGTCGTATATTTCACCTAAATTTTAGCGCTTTTTTCAAGTCATACATTTTGATTCATTCTGTTTGTTGTGAAGTTTAGTCCTTTTCTCATATCAGAAACCCATAAGTCTTTTTATTCAAAAGTATCATTTTTATCATTACCATGTATATACTACTGACTACTGACATGGTTATTTTACATAACAGTTGCCAAACTTCAGGTAAAATACGGCACCGCTTAAGTTAATTGTGCATTACACAAAGTGTGTCTGGTTGAGCGAGTCAGTGAGTTTGTGTGCACACATACAATCGGGCTACGCAAGTAACATAACCTCTGCTCAACTCATACAAAGCTGAATACGCTTTACAACATACCCTTAGTCTAATCCAGCCTCGCTCTCACGATTGCCACATCCTTCCAGGGAATGTTTATTTGTATGGTCTGTGAAGCGGTCACGTGATCTTCCTCGAGTTCGATGTGGCGTTAAGGCATAATCATTCATTTCTTCCTTACTGTGGTTCAACTGCATATATACACCTAAGACTGCCGGCGTACATCCTCTGTCGGTTCACTTATATACCAAGACTGAAAATAGATATCTCACAATTTTGCAAACACCCATTTGGAGAAAGTGACAAGACCCATATTGCCCAGGTTATATAACACTAGACCAAAGTCAGGCCTGCTTGGTACAAGCGCTTTTGGTTTGATTATTAGGCCTATTTGACCGGGCAATATGGGTCTTACAATTTTTCTCCAAACCGGGGACATTTCAAAAATACCACAAGCTTGTTCTACATACAGTATTATATACAAAGTCTATATGGTTTTGATGCGTAATTACATGTATTTCAGTTATATATCATTTAGTTAAGTAGCTTTCGGTAATAAAGCTGTTCATTGTCGTACAGCAGGGAAAGATGCGAGTGTGCTTGTATGAAGAGAGGCATTATTAACAAGGTGGTGGGACTTGACCTCAACGCTCCTGCCTCAAATTCTCGTTATCGCTGTGCTTTGGTCGAAGGTCAGAAAATACTGAGTGTAGGCCTATAGGTTATAAGTATATATATGACATAGGCTTTAGGAGAAAGTATATTTCCTGTATATCAGGGTTTAACCCGACGTTCATGTATTATGGCCTTCAAGTGTCACGTGTATTTCCGTCATGTCGCGAGTTTGTCTCCTCGTAGGCCTACACTATCTGAACGACTGGCTATTGTAAACAAGCGACTGTAATGCTATTTAGAGGCACCATACTCCTCTCAGCGGACACCTCGCTCTGCTGGTTGGCAATGGTAACGGGTAACCAATGAAATCAGATCCCCTTGTCCACGTGATGGGGGTGTAGGTAAAGGCTTTTTTTGAAGTCGCATGGGACAAGTTTTCAAGTGAAAGTGAAATTTTCAACATGTAATAATTGAAGAAAGGGTACATCAGACTGACAACTAAAAGACACGTACTTTTCTTGAAATCGGTTAATAAAATCTTAAGCCCAAGACCCAGCTGGAGAAACGTGATCACTGGATTCGGGCTTGCGGGAGGCCCCACAAGGATGTAACCAACATAGACAAACACAAGGCTGTGTGTTCAAAGGTTCATAGAATTACTCACATTTTCACTTATTTGATGTAATAATACATAGTTGACTTGTAAAGGAATGTAATTCCATCTATCTCAGACAATGACTAGTCGATAAACTTTCGCTTGGATATATCACGTATTGTTCTTGTTGGAAATGTTCATCTGGTACTGGTCGGCCATCTTGAATACCGTTTAGCGACAGTAAGTAAGGGGGCGTAGCTTAGCGGGCGATGTCGGAAACCGGATGCATGGGCTCTTGGAGTCCCTATAGACCAAGGCCATGCACCACATAGCCCTTGACCATGGAAGTGAAACTAGAGTGAAATAAGTCTGAATTAAACTTCTTATTTTGGAAGAGGAATTATTAACAGTTCGTAGCCTAGTTTGGTAGGGAATTTAGGGCACATTTTCCCGCGCAATAGCTTTTCTCGTCCACGCCAGACTGGCCATTGCACTCTTGGAATACATGAGTACTATATACTTTGTCCAAACTTGGTCATCGCAAAGGGCACAATGAACAAAACACAAAGTTTGGACCATAACAGCTGACTCTAAGCGGGAAAAATTCCCTATTGACTTGGGTGAATGGTAAAAATTATCTCATCCAGCCCTCCACCGAGACCACGTGTTTCCGGTACAATTACTGAATATATTTATTTATTCACTTATTCATTTATTTGTTTGTCTGTTGATTTACTTACTTAATTAGTTTTAGCACCATTCTCAAGAATTGTTCATATATACAATTTAGAAAAAAAAATTAAAGGAACAGAAAAAAAAGTATGTGAAGAGAATAAAAGTGAAAGTACGGACAAGCTGTCATGGAAATGATCTATTTCATTATTTGATTGGTGTTTTCCATCGTACTCAAGAATATTTCTCTGTCTGACGGCGACCAGCGTTATATTGGGAGGAAACTGGACAGAGTCAAGGCAAACCCACGACCAGTCGCAGGTTGCTGACACACCTTCGGGGGTAAGGCCAGAGAAGAAGCTAACACTACCTGAAGTTGAACTCACATGGACCGCATTGGTGAGAGGTACCTGGGTATATCTGTTACCTTTAAGCCATATCCTTGTTTAAGCGCAAGTGAAATGAGATATTATAACAATGTATATCAAGCCTACTGTTCGCCTACTATATATATATATAGATATATATGAACACATGTTTGAAAACCAAAATTTGGCCGCGTTTAAAAAACTTCTTTATCCAGCTGAGAAATACCTCCACTGCAGGCCATGTGTTAAATCTATTGGCCAGAACGGCTTGGCTATCTCATTTTACTTATTTGGCTCGGGTGAAATGCCGATTAGAGTTGTTCCCCCCTTATTTATAAATGTCTAAGATTTAAATGTTTGTACGTAGAAATTGTGTGTATAGAAATTGTGTGTACCATTGATCAGTGGCGTACTTTTCCGTGGACTTCCAACAGAGGCCGTTAGTTTACTTTGTCAGTGTGGACCTGCCTTCAGTGTCAAACACACACAATGTACACAATTTACCGAAGGTTTTTAAATTAAAGTTAAAGTTTGCATATCACAAATCACCAAAGATCTAAGAAAGCATATAAAATAAAAAAAAATTAGGACGGATTCATGCAAAGAGAAGCATTCAACAGTTTTCAATAACGCCGAAAAGACGGACTGAATGTTTTAGAGGGATTAATAAAATCAGTATCCCAATGGTGTACCATTCTTGTATATATAGTGTGGTTAATCAAATATGTATCTCAGTTGCACTATGAGTGCAAGTGTCCATATGCCCAACGTGGCCACAATAATCAACATGGCCCAAAGCCCCAGGCTGAGCGGAATTAGACACAATTAAGAAGCCAGTGAGATTCCAAGAGATTCTGGACATTTCGTCCATATACACCCACAAGAGAAGTGTACTCAGTGTGAGAGTTAAGGAAAACTGAGGAAAATCCTTGACACACTAAGCCATGGAGGCTAAGACAGCTCAAATCTCAAATGCCCAAAATGTAATATTTGGGCTAAAACATTTATATTGAGGCATACCCGCTACACAAGCATATTTCAATAAATATGAAAATGTCCCCAGGACACAAATTTTAGCCTTAAACGTGAAATCTCGTAAATGGCACACATTTCATACAACAACACGTAAATTCGTCCCAGAAAAAGTTGCTCAATTTTGTCAAAAGTCCTGTTCGTATCCAAATACTTGGTACTAGGCGAAATTTTGTATCCCAATACTTTGTTCTGGGAGAAATTTCGTTCATGAAATCGCATGACACGGTGCAAAGCAAATCATCAGCTAGGGCAGGAATATGACATCGAAGTGGACCAACCTCGAGACTCGGAGCAATTGAACGGCATACAGGAAAGGGCTGGAATCCAACTCCATTTCAGTGGTGTCGTTATTTCGCATACACGAGTTCAAGTTGAGCCAAGGTGGGTCTTCCGGATATGTACAAAATAGAGGGTTTAAGTTACATAATATGGAACATGCTTTAGTTTTGAGGGGGAGGGGGAGGGGGGAGGTTGCGGCGTAACTTTCCTCATATTCCTGAAAACAACAGTCTTTGTTTGTGACGTGTTTTTTAATTTTTCCTTTAACAGAAATCGAAGTATTCGAATCACGAAACGGTCAACCAGTTAAACAATACTGGTATCCAAGTTGAAAGTTAAATTCCAAAAGACCACATTCATTAATTAATAAAATTAGCATCACACTGGCTTAAAAAAACATGTAAATTTTATTGGAAGATCTATAGTTACCTGGAAATAAATGTCGGAGAGACACATAATGATATCGGACTGACACACACTGATGTCGGAGAGACACACGTGTACTTAGTCGCCAGTTTCAACACTGAAAAGTCCAAATCTCTTCCAGACATTCGGATATTTTGATCATACACTATATCCTTTATGGCTGACATTGGCTGCACTAATTCTGTCATGGTGTTGATCCGTACAGCGTTTGGTGTTCCCTTGAAGCCACCAAAATTGACAGATTTACAGTGCTGCCTTAATCGAACGTCATGCCGAAGAAACCAAACGTGACACCCGACACTGCTCTAATATACTGACATCCCGCATGGCACCCACCTGAAGAGCCACATGACGCTGGGTGTGAGGTCGTGGTAACTAACTATAAGCGGTATAGACGCTCGTGCACATGGCGTTTTGCCCAGTGTTCGTTCGTTGAAAACCACTTTCATCCACCAATACCAAATCCGGGCCCGTTTTAACCAAACTTCCTACACATCCGCATAAGTGTAGTATTATGTTGGTTAAACAATACACATTTACTGAAACAAAACACATTTGCTTAAGTTTCCCGCGGATTGTCGTGGGTTCCCCCTGTCTTGCGCGGTTTCCTCCCACCATAATGTTGGCCGTCGTCGTATAAGTGAAATTGTTGAGTATGGTGTAAAACACCAATCAAATAAATAAATAAATAAACAAATGAATGGCTTCCCTACATTCAAGGAAGTTCATTGGTATCCTACCAAAGCTAGGTGGTTTCAATCCGGAGAACCAGTGATCAAGGCGGTTATCTCTTTATCACACGAGACATGAGTTCAGTCCCATTCAGGTATTTGAACGTATGTATTTACGAATGCTTACGTTTTTCATGTCGTACTAAACAATTCTCCATTCACATGACGAGGCACTTTAAATGTATTAAATTCTACGGTGAGTAGATCAATCAGAGTATCTGGCAAATACGGACAGTTCAGGACTTCCGGTCATCTGTGTCCTAGTTCTGATTTATTCCCCTTGACCTGGAAGCACAGGCTCAAAACACCTTCATTGATATTTTTACAGTTACATGTTTGATTGTATGAAGGGTTGTATGGACCACATTGATATTTTTACAGTTACATGTTTGATTGTATGAAAGGTTGTATGGACCACATTGATAATGTTGGTTCATCCCTGACGTCACGCCGACGTTTCTCCGGCTCTAAGGTAGAACTTTAACATCATATCAGCTTTTCAACACACAGGTACACTTTACTTACTGGGGCATGGTCACCCAAATTTTAGGTAATTTAGCGTTATTACATGACATGCGCATCAGGTATTTTTCTCAAGAAACAAAATTTACAAGCTTTTCGTTAATCCCAACCCCAGAATAGTACGTTACGTAAATGTTTAAAAACAACCAAAAAACTGAAAAATGAAAAGTCTCCCAGAATATTTAAATGATGTACTGTCAATTCAGTGAAACTGGAGCATGCGCACAGCGCTCGGTAAACTTGCTATGTAAACAAACGTGGCTGATGGCACGCGTAAGAGAAGGTGGCCAGTGGTCACAAAACTACACTGCTTAATAGGGGGATGCAAATGTTGTTGTGGGGGTGTTATAATGTCGAAGATGGCCCGTGTTGAATTCGAATACCGACAGAACTTTTTCCGGCTCCAACACGCTACATAGTTTAGATTTTTTTTATTTTTACGTGACTGATTATTTTTATGAACGAGCTTAAACACTTAGTTAAGACGGCGTAATCACAATTTGTTTAAAAATCCAAATTTTGGACAATTAACAGGAGTGCGGTTCACAAGAACTGCATTCAGAGCTGAACATAACGATGTACAAGAAGATTTTCGATTTGTTGTAAGATTAATTCCCGTTCCCACAATAAACTGCAGTCATTAGTTTCGTGCACTCTTACACCAAGCCCGCAGGTTATTAAATGAGGGTATTAAATGGACCGCTCTGATGGAGATTGAGATACATATAGGTATGGGTTTTTATTATCCAAATCTGTGAAAATGGCAAAAAACATACTTTCGGGCATCTTTCAAACTGCCGCTCTCAGTTAATTTACATACGAAGCTTCCCCACATTAAATACCCTTGATGCGCTCTGAAATGTAGAACATGCATGCCAAACTACAAGAGAATCCAAGCAGGCAGTCATTTTTGAGAAGAAGCAGTTTTAAACTGTTGACAAAATTTCAATGCGGCCGAAAAACCACTGAACCTAGTACACAACATTTTTGATATGCAATACTTCAGGCCATACGAAAGCAACTCCTGAAGTTTGAGCAGTTTTGGTTCAGCGCTTTCTCATTAAACGGTGATGACTAGTAAGAATAATCGGGGCAATTTCGGAAAGGTGACGCCCATGCAGATTTATTTATTTATTTGATAGGTGTTTTACACTGTACTCAAGAATATTTCACTTCTATGATGGCGCCATCCGCGATCATCTGGGTCTGGCTCCCCCCCCCCCTCCCTTTCACCCCCACGTACGACTGGAGAAGATATAATTATAATAGTTAGAACCTGATTAAGTCATGTTGCCGGAAGGGCTTCTGAGAAATGTACTACTGAGTTCAAAACAATATCTACATGGATAGGCCTATGTCAATATGAATAAGTAATGAATATGGACAGCAATCCTTTGATTAAATTTGGAAAAAGAAGTGAATTGTGCATTTCAGACATCAGATTCAGTGATCTGTCAGATAATTATAGCGACCTCTTTTTTTAAGTACAGTATACCCATAACTGGACTCAGATTTGAACTCCTATCCCTTCCCTCTAACTGTTAATCTCTCGGTCCACCTAAATCCGGTGACACATGCTGAGTCATCACTGTTGTTGTTCTCACTTTAGAGCCGACGATCTAACACAACGAAAGAGTCACGACTGACGCTTCAACAGCTGTTTTGTTTCATCGATTAGCCCTGTACGCACTGTCGATATTTTTGTTATGTTGAGAAGCATATATACACACACACACACGCATTATACAAACACAACAGAACATATATATATACATACATATGTATGCATACATTGTGTATACATGTTGTATGTATACATTTCTCGTGCGATGATAAACCGTTCACCATGGTAACCGCGATCTCGTGGTGCATAGTGACGTGGCGCCGTCTGTCGCTCACCCATTTCACACCAGCCGCTTCGATTCGATAGTATATAGTGAACAGTCGCGTTGTATGTGGCTTGTGTCACTGTAGTTAGTATGCGGGTCCGCTACTAGTTGTGGTTCTAAGCGTACTCTACAGATCAGCTGCAGAGGCTATATACCATACTGACGAAGCTCTTCGGATTTGCGCCACATTTCATTCTAGTTAACCTATTTTTGGTTGCTGCTCCCCGAGTGCCTTGTTCCAGTTTCCAGCATAGCTGCTCCCCAGCAGAATCAGCGTGAGTAACCCTAAGCTAGTGCCCGGCTCGACTGTACATACGTTGTACCTCAACGCGGCATTCCAACGCTATATAGCTTCACAGCCCTGGTAGGATCATTACGCTGAAGAAAGTAGTTGTTGTCCAACGACTGTTTATAAGATTTCGGGAGAAAGCAGCGAAAGTTTTGTAAGACAGTTATAAGATTGTGGGATCCCTAGCTCCTCGACATCTGTAGCTAGGCAGCATACATCTGGACTGAGGAATCAAGAAGACGTTAGAAAGAATCGAGTGCAAAAACTGTCAGCGAAATTTTTGCCACCGAGCCCCAGCCGCAAAACCCCAACAGCGTTTTTGGCCTCCTGTTGCACGATCGGCGACCAGGTCCCTCCCAAAGAGTACGAGTGACAGCTTTCACCAGTTCACCAACACTATACCAGTGCCGCAATGTCTAACGAATTTCAACACGGTCTCTGCGGTTGCTTCGACAATCTTGGGCTTTGCATCATTTCTTACTTCGTCCCTTGTTATCAGTTCGGCAAGAACGCCGAAGCTGTAGGAGACAGTTGTCTTTTGTGCGGCCTCGCCTTCCTAATCCCTGGCGTTGATCTGTGCCTAGGGGCCCACATTCGCACAAAAATCAGGGATGCTAAAGGAATCCCCGGTAGCTTCATCGGAGATTTAATCCTGTGGCTCTGCTGTCCGCTTTGTGCGCTCGTCCAGGAAGCGCAAGAAGTTCAAGACATACGGCCTCAAGCGATCGCTCGGGAATAATGGAAGAGGAATGTCACAGACCGCGGGTGACGCCCTAATCTGCAGCGATTTGTATAACTTATATATATGTATGTATGTATGTACAATCGGTCGCCGCCATTAGGGGAAAGGAATCCACGGACTTCCACGGAGCATTTCATAACGCTTGGTCTTCCCTTTTTTTTCAGAAAACAAAACTTTTTCTCAGCTGACACTGCCAAGATGCCATTACCCAAAAGGACTTAATTACCATATACTGTTGATTACGGACTACGCCGTTGCTGTTTTTTGCTCACATTGGATTACGCATTTCGTATTTAGCCCTTACTTTCGCTCACTGGACAAATGGACCAGTGGTTGGTATTTATTTGCAGGCTTGTCCCATTTTTGGAACTGTAGTTCATATTCCCTCTGCAACCTAAAGAGTTTGAGGTCTAACTCTCTCAGGATATACTTGTTTTGCAGAAGTATATACCGGTATGTAGATATAAAAAAAAACATCCCTGGACTTTGTAAGATGTTAGACTGCGATCTAATCTTCCACAGAACCATGGTGTGTTAATGCACAACCAGATAAGTTAAACGGTACTCACCCGACCGTCATTTTGTCGGGTACCACAGATGGCGACCTTGACTTCGATCTTGACCTCTACCGCGCGTGGAATTCCGGAACTCGGCAGGGTAATGAAGTGCACGTGTTCGCCTCTGCCAACCAGTGTTGGGAAACATAATATGTCTTAACTTACATACGCAGATTTTGGATATTTTCAAGGTGCATCAAAGCAGGGGCACAGTGTTTTTCTTTTCGCTATGGAATATTTTTATGGGAAAACACCTCACACTCTTCAAACCAAAGGACAGACGCGTTTGGAATTAGTTTTAGGAAGTTGATTGTGTTTGTTTAAGTATTGAAATGCTTCCTGATCGTTTCGGTTAATGAAAAATCTTATTTTGTTTCACATTTTTTTCTGTACCATTCATTTCAATATTTCTTTGAACAACGAGAATTACCTCAATAATGCTTACTCAAATATCCTTGTTACCTCCCAAAGGTGAAACATGTGGATTTTCACAGCTTCATTTGGAATCTGCTTCCATTTGGTACGTGGTCTCTGATTTGTCTCTTTGGTTGTCGTTTTTATCTCTGTATTGGTATAAGCTGGTAATCTTAATGGTTTGTTTGTTATTTTCTTCGCTAATGTAACTCTAGGATAACTGGTGTAGCTATTGTGAGAACTCTCTGTGTGAGCACAGGTTTTTCCACGTGAGAGGGATACATTTAATGAAAACTATATATTTGTCTTTTCCACGGTTTTGGACAAAATGTTAAAATGTTTTCTTCAGAGGTTCATATCCACTCAGGTAACACCAACACAACAAAAGAGAAAATAAGCATGCTAATAATATAACCCAGTGCAAATTAAACAATCTTGATATTTTTGGACCTGATGCTAACGACTTCGTTTCGTCTCAAAAAATATTTCCAGTTTGCAGCCACTTATAAACGTCCATCATAATAGGATAGCCCAGTACACAACATGAATGACCCTCAATTCCGCCATATTTGAAACTATAATTTTGGGAGCTGATGCTAACCACTCTATTTTGTCAGTCTAAGACGTCCATTTTTTCTATTTCTTTGTTATAGCACGCAATGAAAACATGGATCCATTAGCTATGGCAACCGATTATAGGGTAAATAACACGATGTCCAAAAGCCTAGGCGGTTACTCACCAATTTTTGTAACCAGGCTTGTCCATAACTACCATCACTTCATGACGACCACAGCACATGGCTATGCATTTTTATCAAAAATGTAGAAATTATACGCTATAAAACAAACTGGTGAATGACTTTTAGGTGCAGTGTAGCAGTAGCATATCTAAAATCAATATCGTCAAAGCGAATACAAACATGACATTTTGGCAATAGACAATAAATAGTGGCCAGATACCAAAGGCAGCTCAAGGGTTCTTTTTCCCGTACCAAGCCATTACACGCCAGCTGGTGAGGTCTCTGGTTCAACCGAACAAAGATCGTACAACGTGACAAAAAACAATACATGCGAAAAAATGTATAAAATGTAACACCAAATTACCTCCCATCATGTCCGAGGTATCTCAGTGGATAATGGACTGGTTGATTCTCCAGCTAATTTGCAGCTCAAAACTTCAGTGTTTACAAAACTGTTATGGGGTGTATGATTGTGTCAGCCTTTTGTTTGTCAACACCATGAAATAATCATCACTTTCCAGGTGCAAAAGATATGATGCCCTGAAAACGATCCATTTTCGAGTGAAATATGGCTATGCAACTCCATTTTTTTTTCTTTCACAATCCATTTTGTCTTATTTTTACTGTTACGCCATTGATTTTACAGTCACAGTGCCTTGGACAGATCCATTATGCAGTGTATACGTTCTAGGTAGCTCTATTTGCCGTTATATAGCATATGAATTATTGCTACCAGATTGGACTATACACGGATTCTATAATCTGTATATTACAAAGTACCCTATGTCACATAACCGTTAATCTACAGAAGATGCGATCGTATGGAATTGCGAGAAAACAATCTAGTGTAAATATATAGTGCGAAAATCTCTGTTGACGTGAAATGCCAACATGTTACGCTTCGCGGAAAAATGTCAAGTTTGTTATGGCGCCCATTAGAACGCTATAGGGGCAGTGTTTTCATGTAATAAGTACTTTATATGATTGGTAACATCGGTTATCACAATAAGATCTTTGTCACACAGCCAGTCAGCGTTTCACAGAATTCACTTTCACTTATACAGAGTTGCTCTATTTTTTCCTGGTTGCAATACATCGCTGTTATTACGAGGCTGTATTATTCAGTAGTTCTATATTATATAAAGCCCGAAGTAGACTTATTTTTCCGGAAGATTTTTCCCTTTGTTCTAGCTTTGTTTGTTTTTACATCTGTATTTTCCAAAGGTTATCTTTTTTTGTTACCTTTGTTATAATCATGTAGCCCAAATTTTCTGTTGCAATAAAAGTATTGGTACGAAGCAGAATGTATCAATGGCTGTAGGCCTACATATCTGTGTATCATGTACTGCTTTTCTAACATTAACAACATTAAGGAAACATTAGTGAGAAGATCACCTAAAATCATACTATGCCCTTTATAGGGCTTGGATAAGTAAACATTGCACTAGTCAACCTGGTTTCCTCTCCGGTCATACTTGGGAAAGTCTGCCAGCAACCTGCAGATAGGCGTGGGTTTCCCCCAGGCCCGGTTTCCTCCCAACCATAATGCTGGCCGTTGTCGTATAAGTGAAATTTTGTTGAGTATGGCGTAAAGGACCGGCCATCTCACCAACTTACTAAATAAATCTTCAGAATGGTAAAAAAAAAGTAAAAATATGTTAAAATCCTAGTTTTTAGATTTTTTTCAGTGTTCATGTTTTTAAAGTCTTTCTTATATATTTATTTATTTATTTATTTATTTCACTTTAATGAAAGAACAACTTTACTGCTTTACCTTTATATTGGTGTTTAGCACCATACTCAAGAATACTGCACCTAAATATCAGTGTTCAGGTTCAGGTTTGTCCGTGGAAGAAATCAGGAAAAACCAAGCCCATATAAAACCTCTGGCCTTTAGCGAGTGCCTGACAAACCTTCCGATGTTCTGCCGATCATCCGATCAGAAAGTCCATTGTTATATTTCCATCTACTTACATGTTAACTTGTCTTTTGTCTCAAGTCGGCACATAGCTTTGCGAGCCTCGAAATCCCCTGAGCTGGTAATGTTAAACCGACGACATGTCTCTTGTAAAAATTCTGATGGCGTTGTTTGTTTGGTCGATTGTTTCCAGTTTAACTTCGTTTTCAACATTATTTCAGTCTTAACTGTAGCAGGCGGGGCCCTGTTCCGACATAGTTATAGTGCTGCCTCACTGGAACGCCATGCCGAAGACACCAGACATGACATCCCCTCAAATCCCCATCCCCATGCAACCTGTCACATTATACTGACACCTGCCTTATCAGTGCTTGGCATGTTCATCCTGTGCCATGCAGGAACCAGCGCTGACAGCTTTAGAGAACTGTACAGAAGTTTTCAACCACGAACCGAAGGATCTTTACTTAAGTAGAAAATTTAGGACATTTCGTGAACCAGAGGCCAATTCCATAAATCAATTTTTGACTTTAAAACTGTTTCACTTTATTTATGTTTTAAAAGGTTTGCTTCAATGCAAAACTGCTTTGTGGAATCGGTCTAGAAGAACAGGACATCACCAATTCTTTTCAGCTGGAAAACATCTTCTGCTTGCAATATCTCAACGCTGATGCGTTCTTTACTTGAAGATGGTTTCTTTAAGTAATACGTAAGTAGACATTCATACTTGTATGTGCGGTTTTGGGTCAATAGTTTCCAAAAAAAAAAACATTTAACAGAAACCGTTAAAAACTTAAGAAAACCTAAATATAAAGTAAGAAATTATGAGGGTTCATGCCAAGAGAAGCTGTCGACAGTTTTCAATAATTGAAAGACGAGAGGAATGTTTTAGGCAGAAGAATGAAATCAGCATCCAAATCGTGTACCATGCTATTGTGTAAGTTGTCCTTAATCAAATATACTCGACCAAAGATATCAAACACAATGATCCATTCACTCACACTACACTGAGCTGCGTCACATCGGAACACAGCGACAGTGCCAGAACCTGGAGTGGTACGAATAAGACTACAAATCACTCTTTATTCGTTTCTTACTGATTCGTCTCCGCCTGATAAATTCCTATTACTAGCATTGCATTTTCCTTTATTCCTTGGACGAGGGGATTAGCGTGCCAGCGCGGCGTAATGACCTAGGTACCTCTCACCAATGCTGTCGCTGTGGGTCCATGCTCAACTCATACTGCCTTCGTCTCGGGGGGGGGGGGGCAGGAGGGAGGAGGGCACCAGCAACCTGCCGATGGTCGTGGGTTCGCCCGGGCTCTGCCTGGTATCATAATGCTGGCCGCCATCCTATAGGTGAAATATTCTTGAGTACAAGAAAACACCAGTGAAAAGAAATGAAATCAAATCAAATCTTTTGACCTAATTTTGCTTTATCCATTGTTCTTGGGAATGTATAAGTTGGTACTCTCTAAGCAATCACTTGGATAGTTAGAATAAAACTTTATAACTGAGGTATGCTAACCACAGGCTGGGTTTCATCGTTTGTCAGTTATCATTCTGTGGCAGCGGTTCCTCTCCTAGTTTTGTCCTCCCTGCTGTTTATATCTTCTACATTGTTCTACATTGACGCGACACACTATCAAGATCTTATAATATAAACTGCATTTGTGAAATATAAAGTGAAAGCCTAGATTTAAAATTCAATGTGCGTGGGCGGTCATAACATCACAGTTTTTAAAGTACACACATATGTTACCCCTTGATCGATTCCACACCTTAGTGTACAATATTTATGGGTTCCTCGCATTACATATATACCGGTCTATTAATATAGAGATGTATATCTATATACAGGAATATCTAATATATAGGCCTCGACGATCTGGCGTCCATTACCACCACGCTCATTATTGGCTTTGCTCCACACAAACGCATACCCATACTGAACTAAACTGATATAGCTTTCATAACTTTTGCTCCCACGATATGGCTGCAATACATTGCCGAAGTGGCGCTCTAAGCCAAAATAGTTCATTCCTTCATGCAATCATTCATAACCTTTGCTAATATACTTGAAGTTAGATGTAAGTAAGTAGGACGCAAGCCTCCCGTTTATAGCGTGTGATGCACACGAAACAATAAAATGTCAGCTTGTTCATACACTTACAAAAACATGCATACCGGTGTATATATATAAATGCATGCTAATGTAGATAATAGAACATTTCTCTAATAACCTCTACTATACTCGAGTATGTATAGCATAATGCAAACTCACATACTGGGCAATATATGTTTTATAGTCCAATCTACACTATACACACATAAAGTGAAGTGCAAGCTCAAATATACCCTATCATATTTTCACTATGGAACAAGGTGCGGGTCGGGGTCTATTGGTTAGAGGCGCTAGTTTTCCAATCACGAGGTGCAGGTTTCGTCCCGGTCTTGGGCAGGGATTTCGTACATTCCCGCTTTCTCACAGCTTGTGGGACCTTTGGAGACGGCTGGAGCAGAGCTTAATTGTATTAAACCCATATACCGTTTAAGTATGCACGTCGAACGTGGAACAGTTTGTGAGTAACTGGCCAAAGGTCACTCCGAGCACGTCCGGTTTCCTCCACTGCCGATGAAACTGACAGTCATGATATACTTGAATATGGCGAGCGTAAAGGAATACTCAAGTTCATGTTGTAGACAATACATATATACTTTTAAATGCGACATGTACACATAGGTACAAACGCTGCAATAGTCTAGCTGTAGGTAGCTTCGGAGTTACCTGGAGCTAGCAATAGGCACTGTTATCATGTGTAAACGTGTTTCTTTGCGGAAAATATATAGCTTTGACCGCCGTTTATGTGTGGCGTAAAACAGCAATGAAGCAAATAAAGAAATCAAATTTTGATGAAAGCTTTATTGACTCTTCTGTCAACGTTAGTTGTCTTTCCTTTCTATCCGATTTCTTTTCTCTTTTTCTGGGAGGGGGGTGGGCATTCTTGTTTTGGCAGCCATATTTTGATAATCCTCACAGGGTAAATTTCGACGAATGGCGCAGGGTTCAACAATAACTTCTCGATCACAGTGGATGTGTTAAAAACTGTAGACGCAATTCAACACTCCCCACCGGCTGTACGTGGGAAAGTTTTCTGGGTCATTACGCTGCGCTAGAGTGCTAACCAACTGAGTCACGGGGTACCCTATATGTTTTAACTGGAAACATTTATAATAGGCCTGTGCATCATAACGACAACGCTGCATGAACACATTACACAGAGCACAACCATATTATAGAACGTTGTTCCAACGTCGGTCTCAAACCGTGTGGGTGAAGCTGGCTAAATTTCAGAGGCCGAAAGCGGAATATATGCTGGCTTTGCTGTAATTGGATAATTTAGGCAATGGCCACAGCTCGTTAGAGCTTTTAGCATGAGGCCTAAGCAGGCACAGAGACCCGTTCTGTACACATAGACCTGTTCAGTTATATAGCAACATGCAGCAACGGTAAACTATGTTTGGCGCCAGCATCAGACTATACTCGGGCTCACTCACTGGCCTTTGGGAATTCGACTTCGGATATTGTTTTCCTGGTTGACGACCTGACCTGTGATTTGGGTAGTTCTTAATAATATGTGGACGTATAATTACACAAATTACACAAATCGTGTACTGCTGATACACAAAGATTATGTGCATGTGCAATTATGTCAGAACAATGCGTGCCACTCGTACACGGTGGTTTTTAGAGTACACATATTTATTTGTTTATTTATGTTATTTATTTATTATGTTTATACAATGATGATGGATATTTAGACAACCAAGTGGCCCCATTAAAACCACCGACCTTTAGCGAGTTACTGATGGGCGAACTTTATCATGTGCAATACATGGATGCATACGGATATGTACATCACCGTGTTGGAAGGCTGTAACTGGTTTTCAGCAAATGTTAAACAGCAAACCGTCACATGAGCATTTGCAGCTTATTATCACCAGTTAAGGTCGCTGAACAGCCAGGGCTGTTTCCGCATTTCCTGTGTCCTAGCAGTTCAAAGTCAAGCACCTTCGCCATTCGTCTACAAGGGTTTTTTTTTTTTTTTTTTTTTTTTTCTCTCTTGTTTTCGGTTTTTTGCTGTTGTTGTTGTTGTTGGGTTTTTCTTAGTTTAGGACAGGTTACGTCCAACACCACAGTTGTATAATATTTGCAATCAAGATCATCACAGGCATAGCCTTGATTTCTTGGGCCGAAAACATGGATAGGAACTGAGTTCTTTGAGTGACAAATTTCGATATGCATGGTTATACCCCCCTCCCCACTTTGATAAATATTGCTCGGTCAATAACAGTATAGTCTACACGTAATTAAAAGCTAATTGGAACAGGAAAATATGTTGATACTATTTACTGTTCTGTATTTCTGCAATGCATTTGAAAAAAAAACGGTTGGTAATGAATTTTTTATAAAATGTCACATTTTGTGTTCTGTTTCACTGGTTTTACAGCCTTTCACTGCATGGTGTTATATACCTAATTTGTCAAACCAGTGACGTAAACTGAATTTGGGAAAAATGGATCCATATTGATACGGGGTAAGGGGCTTGTGTGGCTACTTGATCCGAGCGCAGAGTTTGTAGAGGAAGCGTTTTGAATGGAAGCGTTTTAGGGAAACCCTCACGATGGAGCCTATATAGTCTTGTCAGACACAACTAGGTAACACAACGTGCAGAGTGGAAACTGTGCGCTGAGGTTGCCACTAACTATACCCGTAACCTTTATAAAACTATATAGTTTTATAGATAAACCTGTGGACAAAGTGACTACAACGACAAGGGGTTAAATAACAAGAAAGGAGTTCTTTAATATATACTTACTACTTATACTTACTATGTGCCGCTGTCCCGGGTTCAAAGTGGAGAGAGAGCGAACGCCTACCAAACAAGTCAATCCCAGTTCAATTTGGTGAAGTCCGAAAGCATAGGGTATCTCCAAAGGAGGGAAGTTATAGTCTTAGATCGGGGGTATCAGGAAGCACAGTAACGTAGCGTATAAGTGGCCAAAAGACTTCTGCTTCTCTTTTTTAATTGAAACTGGGGGATTCGCTTATATAGCAGTGAACAAGTAAATCTTTTGTTTCTAAATTCCCGGTCGTAAATTTTGAAGCCTGCGTTATCTCACTTAATGTATCGTCTGGAGGTGCTCTCTTTCCTCCTTTGGGTAACATTAATGGGGACCAACGGCGAGAACCATCTTTGACACGTGTGGGAATTTCAGCTTGGGCCATGATGTAGCATTGTCCCATGTGGACAATCAGCCACGCCAAACGAACTTAAACCCGACCGTGAATTTAATCACCTTGTGTGGGCCTTAAACTTACGCGGTTCCTAACCCGGACACATGTAATCACGACATGTGCCTCGTAACAACCCGTAAAACTGACCACCAACGTATAAGAAAAATTCTTGAGTTTTGCTTTAAAGCAAATGGTACAATAAAATAAATGATGGTTTTAAAATCATGAAATGTTACATGTTTAGTGGTAAAATGGTGAATTTTACCGTGAGTTGCTTCTAACGGCTTTTGGTAAAACGGAAGTCACAGATCGTAATCACTTCCAACCAGTTTTAAGAAGTAAAGGCCTTCGAAGTGGAGAAGTTGTTTCTTATTTACGACACACCGGGGTTTACTTTTACCATGGAAGACTCTGACGGGCGACACAAAAGGGTCCCAGTTGTAGTAAAACACATTGTTCCCTGGTGTAACGCTTCAGTGCTTCGTAAATGTTTCATGAGCACACATGCACAGAGAAGTGTGACGTAATGCAGGATAAAACAAAGGAGCTTATAACTGGTTTTGTTAAAGGCGGGAAGGAGTGTTACGAGTTCTCCATTTTCGATCGTATAATATGACCTGAAGCAAAAAAAAAAAAAAAAAAAAAAAGAGTGGCAGTATGCAAGGAGCTAACAGATAAGCCTTAGTTACATTTCTTGTAACTAAGATGTGAACGCCAAATTCGGAAGAAAAAAGGAAAACAAAAGAGACAGAACGTTCCTTTATATGTGCGATGATCACATGGGAATTGAAACCGGAACTTCAGTTCACGCATGAAAAAAATGACGTACATATTATATATGTACAGGTATAATATATTATTAACTTTATTTATGAGGCTTGACCTACTTCTTCAATTACAAAGACACAAAAACAATTACCTTACGTAGCATTTGCTGGCCTTCTTCAAACGCTTGGGTTTGCTTTTTTGTTTTTAACCCCTCAAACTAACCCCGGCAACTCGTCTATGTCAATATTTGAACAACAAAATGTCACGGTTACGTCAACATCCTCATTGCACTCTGCAACTGTTTACCTCTCTGTTTCCTAGAAATGGAGCATCGTGTTTCTCTTCTTACGCTGATGTTCATGGTCAGCTGATATTTAGAGCTTAGGCGTTAACTTAGTTTCATACCATCAAAAAGTCTCCCGTTAAATCCGTCATTTGAGGGATGACGGATTGCCTGCCCGTTGATCTAGCAGATTAATCCGTTCTTGTTAACGAAATAATCCTTCCTGATGAAGAATTAATCCGTAATCAGGAAGGAATTAATCCATTAGATCAACAGAAAGGCAATCCATCATCACTCAAACGATAGATTTGACAGAAAATTATTTTGAGGGTGTATACAACTAATGTAGACGGAACATTGAATTTTATGTTCAGTTAGGATTGCGAAAACACTGAAATTCTGGTCAGTTTAGCTAATGTAGAGAGAGCACCAATTAAATTCGCGTTTATTTAACGTATCGAGAAAATTGAAATTCATGCAAGGCTATCATACATGTAGTTAACATTGAAGTCCATAACTGGCTTATAGGCAACAGGAAGAGCATAGTTAATGATAAGATGATGGAGACATTTAAAATCACGTTTTAAATTAAGTAATGTAGCGCGAACCTTCAAATTCATGTTCAACTGATGTTTCAGCTCAAATATCGAAATAAACGTTTAGCCAATAAATGAGGAGATATTTCAATTCATGTTCAGGTAACGTAACGAGAATATCAAAATTCGTGTTCAACCAACACAGAATGGGAAGACTGATATTCATATTCAGCTAATTTAGAGGACACAGCATGTCAACAGTGATGGTCATCTATAGTCTACAGTGTAAAATCAACGTCCAACCACCAACAGTGCCAGTGAAGGGGCGAGATGGATATTTCACCTCCAAGATCCATCGATCTGCATACATTTTTATCATTGTACATTTCTCTCGTTCTACAGCACACTGAAGTGTTGTTCTTTTTTCAAACTTGTGACTTAGACATTAAAAGAAATCCACCTGTATAGGTATAGGGACATGGAATTAAGTTTCTATAGGTTGCACATGCGCAATTGGAGCAATCGGGTTCACGATTTCCTGCTAATAATAGAGTGCTGGAGTACTAACTTGATAATACTGCCAGACAGGCTTTATAGTTTGGCGACACACTATAAATTTCTGCGCTGTTATTGGATATCCGGTTAAAATATATCAAAACTTTGTCTGTTTTGGATAGAAGTGATAGCTTTATGTCTAGGCTTACTACCTCCCCCTATCCCCCACCCCCACCACCACTACCACCACATCTTCCATGGAGGTTACCAAGGTTGCTGGGTTGATTTCTGACATGTGAAACTTTCGGGATATACATTTTGGGGATTCAAGTTGACAAATTCACCAGCTTACATAAAATAGTAAGGAAAATAATTGCGCTCGTGTAAAATACATAGCGATACCTCGATCGGACAACAAACTGACCAATAATGGTCAGTAAAAATGACCAGTATGTTTGATTGACATAGTGCTGCCACCCAGTTCGTCGCTCGCAATTAACACTGTTTCAAGTCGCACTGACACGACTCAGTGTGCAGCCAAGCGCGCCGTGAAGTAACCCTGGGTAACTCAATGCGGCATTCATCATGTTTAAGAGAACAGTTCACTATGTCGTCACGCTTCCCTGGTTATACAGAGCTCACAACCTTCTGAAGGTTCGCATACCAGTACTTGTAGAGCTCATCCATTCAGAGTGCCAGCGACAAAAGCTCATTTATTGGAACAACAATAATGGAGAATGTATACGTTATACCTTCGGGTACTCTGTTGGAATAATTGATCGGCTAATCTGCGTGGGGTGATATGGCGCTAGATACGAGTCAAACATCAATGTGTTTACCCGTAAACAAAACACACAACGTACCATGGAGACCATAAACATGAGTAGACAAACTGATAAGTGCATGACCTCGCCGGCTGGCCGGCCGGAGAAAAAAAAATGGGCGTGGCGCGGGCAACCTTTTTGAGGCTCTAGATAGGGGTTATCGACATCCAGACAGTTTTGAACATTCCACTGTTTTATTACTTTAGGAAAGAAATAAAGATGCACATATTGGAGAACTGAAAGCTAAAAACAAGTAAACCAATGATATCACACTACAATTACTTCAAATGTAAGCGAATTGGGAACCTTTTTTGACACGAACAACGTATGATATGATCAATACTATTCGGGTCTATTGGTCTACTTTTGACGGAAAATAACCATTCGATATCTGATAAACGATGCATATATTGCATGGTTAAACGCCACCCATATTACTTACGACCGATAGCTCCAGACCGGTTAAAGCACACAGATTAGGATCTGAAAAGCAAGAATTATAATTCAGTAAACAATTTTAATTTTACATCGACAGTATTGTTCGTGAATTTCCACCAAAACTGGGATGTGAACTTCAAAGATTGCGCAAATTTCTGTCGAAGTCGCCAGATGGTGTTTCACAACCGAACTTGACCAGTGTTCATGTGGCCAGTGTTCATGTGACCAGTGTTTTCAGCCAGCTTTGTCCGGGTTGTGTATACTGGATGTAGATCAAGGTTAACATTTGTAGCTTTGTGCTGGTCTGAGGGTGTTATCGTGCAGAACGTACTGAGCCTCATATACACACGTACTACACCTACACTGCTAAAAGCTGTAGCTGGATGGCTGACGTGTAACTGACACCGATCAGTTCGTACAGATATGGGTCATGTTGACAATCCATGGTTTCGGGCCGCTTGTCGTGGAAATCACGCTTCACAGTGAGTGGTTTTCGATGCACTGCCCACGCTCGTACCAGGCAAAGACTTGCACTGTAAAAAAAAAAAAAAAAAAAAAAGAAAAAATTCCAAAAATCGAAATGTATCAGGATCATGGTTTGTGCTGCGTGATATGGCAACGGAACGGAAATGGAAACACACGTTTGCTGCTGTTGTTTGTGGTACAATCCTCGCATTGTTTCATTTATTAATTTATTTGATTAACAAATTAATTAACATTAATTAACAATATTTCACTTGCATAACGGCGGTCTGCATTATGGCTGGAGGAAACCAGGAAGAACCCGAGGAAAACTAACGACCATCCGCAAGTAGCAACCCATTATTGTTATTATACCCTATTGTTATTATCATTGTTATTGTTATTATATTACCAGCTCGTTATGTTTCGCACAGATCTCCTCGTGGCATGTACCGGTCCAAATGGCTACACGTTTACAGTGCTGCCTGACCAGCAGAAACGACCGCCTCGCTGGCCTAGTGATTAAAGCGTCAACGATCCGTCGCTGGAGATCTGTGATCAAACCTGGGTGGTCATACCACAGACTTTAAAAGTATATGTAGTACATGTTGCTTCCTGGTTTGGAGCTCTGCACAAGATTAGAACAAGGAAGTAATATGACTGGCAGGGGAGTCCTGTCTGCATGGTGTGTGCGGCATGATGTTCAAGTGGACTCCTCTTACCAATATAATTATACATACTAAGGACTAAACGTCATCATATGGCTTAATCTTGTTAAAAGAAAAGACAACCAAAAATATAACCAAAGTTATTCCAGAAGAGAGATCCATGCAGATCTAAACGGGCATAAGCATCTTTTTATGACGTGCTTGGTAACTATATAAATCACTTTTAATTTGGAATATTTACGAGGCCATAGGAAACGCCATTTTAATGAAACCGGAAACAAGATGCCGTTCTTCTACGCTCTTCAGTATTAATCTTTTGTATGCGAAGTACTATTACAGTCGGAGGCCACACACAGTGGCCTCCTGGTTGTGACCTTGGTGTATAACCCCGGGTGTATTCCACTATCACTTTCTCGTTGAAACTGGGTTTAAAGTATATCACAATTGTCTCGTAATCACAAGGAAAACAGCCGATGTAACACTACTCCTGTATGGCAAAATGGTGAACTAAGTACTGCTGACATCACGGCGGAAATAGCTGTCTTTTCGGGTGATAGAAATATCTCGCTTTTGATTGGTTAAAGTTGAGGGCGTGGCGACCCGTTCGATATTCCCAACGTGGCCGTTTTTGCTTACTTTGAACTATGACATCTCGGTTATCACACATCACAAAATAAAAAGCGACGTTTTATGAACATATGAATGGGAATTTTTATCGATGTATATATACGTTTGTTCTAGTGTTGTCTCTTTTTTAAAGCACGACGTAAAACCTAAGTACACATACATACATATTCAGGAACATAATGCCGAAGACATCAGAAACCTCACGTAGTATACCGGTTTGACAGGTGGTCTCAAACGACACTGACTCTTTCATTTTTTTGTATTTTCCATGTTTTTGTTGATCATAATCCTGTTTTTTTTTTTTTGTTTTTTTTTTTATTTTGCTGTAAATCAGTTCCTCTGTACTAACCACAGCATAAATACACAAACACACGGGCTGAATGAACTGCGTATACCCAAACAAGTGCTGAAAAGCTTGACTGAGGTCTCCTGTGTCTGAAGGTAATAATGCACAGCCCTCAACAAACCTTTATATTAGTTTGTGTGTACAACTATAATAGTGAGTAATGGAATTCAATGTCAGTCGGAGAGTTGGAGACTTTACCTTTGTTTCTTTTTCTATACAAGAGTTATCACTTTACAAACCCCAAAAAGTGAAGTCTTTTACATTTGATTCAGTAATTGGCATACGAGTTATTGCAGTTTTACTTCGTGTAATATAACTTTGAGGGAACACTGATTCGTAAATCGTAAATCTGAAGGAGTGCATGTCTTCAATTTTTTGACTTGCCCTGGTGATGACGTCAACAAATACCATAGGTTTCACAGAGTCACGTGGATTGAGCATAGTATCGTT
This sequence comes from Acanthopleura granulata, assembly GCA_016165875.1. Lineage (NCBI taxonomy): Eukaryota > Metazoa > Mollusca > Polyplacophora > Chitonida > Chitonidae > Acanthopleura > Acanthopleura granulata. Next base: position 519,709 of record JABBOT010000033.1, read on the forward strand.
GTGATGGCTGGTTTTCGATTCATGTGATATTGACGTGTGTGCATATAACACTGATGCACCGGCCCAGTATCACGACATTGCGTTCTTGTGTAGATACGACGTTGGTTAGGGACTGTTTACGAACAGTGAGATGTGAAACACTTCAGATATATTGAAACGCACAAAGGTCTCCAGAGTAATACCGGATTTGACACAAAATTTTGTCCATGATAATAAGTTAAGCCCTACTAACTATGTCTGATTCTGAGCTATTTTGATCTTAAAATGTGTTTTGAGGTGTATAAATAAGGTCGGGTAAAATCACACCGCAAAAAAATGATGTTTAGTGTCCTTTTTTAGCCTTTAAAAATGATTTTTTGAAGGGTGAATTTTAAAGGTTAATATAAGTAGGTGTCACTTTAGTGCATAATCTTTAGTTTAATATCAACCAGCTGAACTTGCACGTACATGTAGGGGTAAAGATGTTAGGACCTTCGTATGGAGATCCTTTTTCCTTACTAGATTATTGACATGTACAAATAATTACTTCCTTTCAACATCAATTTTTGACGTTTTACTATTCCCAGCGAAATACTTTTGTTCCTTCTTTTAAATTATGGTAACTGTAGCTTGCCGCTGAGGCTGCCAGGCCCTTGATCAGTGATGTTACCTGTTTGTCAGGTACCTGGCCAAGGTCGGTGTTTTATCCCGGTGCACTCCGGTTTTTTCTACCCATAAATATCTGTATTCATTTAAGAGGGCAGAGTGGGGACAATACCCTGAGCAACACCCAACTCCTCCGTCGCCCTCCCCCAAATGTCACGTGAAGCTGTCTGTGATAGTGGCGAGGGAAGACTTTCACGTAACGAGGTCGCTTCGACATTTTGTTATCACGTGATGTCAGATAATCTATTTTAGTCATGCGCGCAGTTACAGGGCGCTCTTGTCACATTGTGACCGCTTATGCATGCATTACTGGTCATCAGGTCGTCACTTCTTGCGGCTCTTATAACGTGTTATATTCCCTCGAGGCATTAGCATCACCTCGCAACTTCGCTTTGGTATCACTTCACCCTAATTTTGTACATGTATTGACTCCCAACTCCTTGGCATCAACTGGAATCTTTTTCTTAGCATCACATGGCAACTTTTTCCTACCATCAACTGGCAACCTTACCTTTAGGGATTCGTCTCGCAACTTCACTTTAGCTTCGCCTAGCTGTTTTGCCTTAACATCGGCTTCACGAATTCTAGCTACGTAGCGTCAAGTAGTATCTTCGCATAGTAGTGTTACAGAACGCCGTCGGAACTTGGTGGCATCATTATAAGTATATGTATAGTGTTTCTGTAGACACCGTTTGGCATCCACATCGCTGTAGGTGACTTCTGTGTCTCTTTCATATCATAGACATTAGTTAGTAACTTATATGACGCTGGTTCGCGTGCCATGTGGAATTCTTCTCATAATTTATCAATTTCTGGTCTGCCAATGTTAATGTCTAGATATTACTCTTATCGCAAACTGGGGGCGCTGGGCTAGTTGGTAACGTAGTAAATTAAAATTACAATTCTTGGATAGAAACATTTCAATCCACATTTAATTGTATGTCAGTAAACTGTTAATTGGTTCCATCCACTGCCAACTGTGAGATGTCCATAACCAATAGTTTTATTGTTGTTACAGTGCACTTTTAGTGGCCACAATTACTGTATGAAACAGATCTGTAGTTTCTTGTCAACCTGTTCATTATGAGAATGGCTCAAGTGGCCCCTCTGCATAAATAAAAGATACCACAAGATGCTGGAAAGACAGGATATAAACAGTGTGTGTGTGTGGGAGTTCTTTATTTATTTTTTTTTCGAGATGAACAAAATAAGTTGCTTATACATGTGTATGATTTAATTTGACCTACCTAAACTAAGGATGTGAGACCGAAAAGACACAGTTAGCAAGGACGTGAGTTTGTACAAGGATAGCAAGGACCAATGTACAATTTTCCGAAACTTACTTGCGTAACTCAGACTATAACTTAGCACAAAATGAAATTCATCTTTTACTTCATTCGTTTTACATACTTTACATAAAGGTTAATGTCTCGGTATTCACCTAGCTCTACTAGCTTATGATAAACACACCAAAATCTTACAAACCACCTGCTGTACAGTCTGTTATCTGTATATACCTACATACACCTGTGCATGTCGCACTCATGCGATAACAGTTGCCAAACTTCAGGTAAAATACGGCACCGCTTAAGTTAATTGTGCATTACACAAAGTGTGTCTGGTTGAGCGAGTCAGTGAGTTTGTGTGCACACATACAATCGGGCTACGCAAGTAACATAACCTCTGCTCAACTCATACAAAGCTGAATACGCTTTACAACATACCCTTAGTCTAATCCAGCCTCGCTCTCACGATTGCAACATCCTTCCAGGGAATTTTTATTTGCATGGTCTGTGAAGCGGTCACGTGATCTTCCTCGAGTTCGATGTGGCGTTAAGGCATAATCATTCATTTCTTCCTTACTGTGGTTCAACTGCATATATACACCTAAGACTGCCGGCGTACATCCTCTGTCGGTTCACTTATATACCAAGACTGAAAATAGATATCTCACAATTTTGCAAACACCCATTTGGAGAAAGTGACAAGACCCATATTGCCCAGGTTATATAACACTAGACCAAAGTCAGGCCTGCTTGGTACAAGCGCTTTTGGATTGATTATTAGGCCTATTTGACCGGGCAATATGGGTCTTACAATTTTTCTCCAAACCGGGGACATTTCAAAAATACCACAAGCTTGTTCTACATACAGTATTATATACAAAGTCTATATGGTTTTGATGCGTAATTACATGTATTTCCGTTATATATCATTTAGTTAAGTAGCTTTCGGTAATAAAGCTGTTCATTGTCGTACAGCAGGGAAAGATGCGAGTGTGCTTGTATGAAGAGAGGCATTATTAACAAGGTGGTGGGACTTGACCTCAACGCTCCTGCCTCAAATTCGCGTTATCGCTGTGCTTTGGTCGAAGGTCAGAAAATAAATGAGTGTAGGCCTATAGGTTATAAGTATATATATGACATAGGCTTTAGGAGAAAGTATATTTCCTGTATATCAGGGTTTAACCCGACGTTCATGTATTATGGCCTTCAAGTGTCACGTGTATTTCCGTCATGTCGCGAGTTTGTCTCCTCGTAGGCCTACACTATCTGAACGACTGGCTATTGTAAACAAGCGACTGTAATGCTATTTAGAGGCACCATACTCCTCTCAGCGGACACCTCGCTCTGCTGGTTGGCAATGGTAACGGGTAACCAATGAAATCAGATCCCCTTGTCCACGTGATGGGGGTGTAGGTAAAGGCTTTTTTTAAAGTCGCATGGGACAAGTTTTCAAGTGAAAGTGAAATTTTCAACATGTAATAATTGAAGAAAGGGTACATCAGACTGACAACTAAAAGACACGTACTTTTCTTGAAATCGGTTAATAAAATCTTAAGCCCAAGACCCAGCTGGAGAAACGTGATCACTGGATTCGGGCTTGCGGGAGGCCCCACAAGGATGTAACCAACATAGACAAACACAAGGCTGTGTGTTCGAAGGTTCATAGAATTACTCACATTTTCACTTATTTGATGTAATAATACATAGTTGACTTGTAAAGGAATGTAATTCCATCTATCTCAGACAATGACTAGTCGATAAACTTTCGCTTGGATATATCACGTATTGTTCTTGTTGGAAATGTTCATCTGGTACTGGTCGGCCATCTTGAATACCGTTTAGCGACAGTAACTAAGGGGGCGTAGCTTAGCGGGCGATGTCGGAAATGTGTATAGGGAAACCGGATGCATGGGCTCTTGGAGTCCCTATAGACCAAGGCCATGCACCACATAGCCCTTGACCATGGAAGTGAAACTAGAGTGAAATAAGTCTGAATTAAACTTCTTGTTTTGGAAGAGGAATTATTAACAGTTCGTAGCCTAGTTTGGTAGGGAATTTAGGGCAAATTTTCCCGCGCAATAGCTTTTCTCGTCCACGCCAGACTGGCCATTGCACTCTTGGAATACATGAGTACTATATACTTTGTCCAAACTTGGTCATCGGAAAGGGCACAATGAACAAAACACAAAGTTTGGACCATAACAGCTGACTCTAAGCGGGAAAAATTCCCTATTGACTTGGGTGAATGGTAAAAATTACCTCATCCAGCCCTCCACCGAGACCACGTGTTTCCGGAACAATTATTGAATATATTTATTTATTCACTTATTCATTTATTTGTTTGTCTGTTGATTTACTTACTTAATTAGTTTTAGCACCATTCTCAAGAATTGTTCATATATACAATTTAGAAAAAAAAATTAAAGGAAAAGAAAAAAAAATATGTGAAGAGAATAAAAGTGAAAGTACGGACAAGCTGTCATGGAAATGATCTATTTCATTATTTGATTGGTGTTTTCCATCGTCCTCAAGAATATTTCTCTGTCTGACGGCGACCAGCGTTATATTGGGAGGAAACTGGACAGAGTCAAGGCAAACCCACGACCAGTCGCAGGTTGCTGACAGACCTTCGGGGGTAAGGCCAGAGAAGAAGCTAACACTACCTGAAGTTGAACTCACATGGACCGCATTGGTGAGAGGTACCTGGGTATATCTGTTACCTTTAAGCCATATCCTTGTTTAAGCGCAAGTGAAATGAGATATTATAACAATGTATATCAAGCCTACTGTTCGCCTACTATATATATATATATAGATATATATGAACACATGTTTGAAAACCAAAATTCGGCCGCGTTTAAAAAACTTCTTTATCCAGCTGAGAAACACATCCACTGCAGGCCATGTGTTAAATCTGTTGGCCAGAACGGCTTGGGCTATCTCGGTTTACTTATTTGGCTCGCGTGAAATGCCGATTAGAGTTGTTCCCCCCTTATTTATAAATGTCTAAGATTTAAATGTTTGTGCGTAGAAATTGTGTGTATAGAAATTGTGTGTACCATTGATCAGTGGCGTACTTTTCCGTGGACTTCCAACAGAGGCCGTTAGTTTACTTTGTCAGTGTGAACCTGCCTTCAGTGTCAAACACACACAATGTACACAATTTACCGAAGGTTTTTAAATTAAAGTTAAAGTTTGCATATCACAAATCACCAAAGATCTAAGAAAGCATATAAAATAAAAAAAATTAGGACGGATTCATGCAAAGAGAAGCATTCAACAGTTTTCAATAACGCCGAAAAGACGGATTGAATGTTTTAGAGGGATTAATAAAATCAGTATCCCAATGGTGTACCATTCTTGTATATATAGTGTGGTTAATCAAATATGTATCTCAGTTGCACTATGAGTGCAAGTGTCCATATGCCCAACGTGGCCACAATAATCAACATGGCCCAAAGCCCCAGGCTGAGCGGAATTAGACACAATTAAGAAGCCAGTGAGATTCCAAGAGATTCTGGACATTTCGTCCATATACACCAACAAGAGAAGTGTACTCAGTGTGAGAGTTAAGGAAAACTGAGGAAAATCCTTGACACACTAAGCCATGGAGGCTAAGACAGCTCAAATCTCAAATGGCCAAAATGTAATATTTGGGCTAAAACATTTATATTGAGGCATACCCGCTACACAAGCATATTTCAATAAATATGAAAATGTCACCAGGACACAAATTTTAGCCTTAAACGTGAAATCTCGTAAATGGCACACATTTCATACAACAACACGTAAATTCGTCCCAGAAAAAATTGCTCAATTTTGTCAAAAGTCCTGTTCGTATCCAAATACTTGGTACTAGGCGAAATTTTGTATCCCAATACTTTGTTCTGGGAGAAATTTCGTTCATGAAATCGCATGACACGGTGCAAAACAAATCATCAGCTAGGGCAGGAATATGACATCGAAGTGGACCAACCTCGAGACTCGGAGCAATTGAACGGCATACAGGAAAGGGCTGGAATCCAACTCCATTTCAGTGGTGTCGTTATTTCGCATACACGGGTTCAAGTTGAGCCAAGTTGGGTCTTCCGGATATGTACAAAATAGAGGGTTTAAGTTACATAGTATGGAACATGATTTAGTTTTGAGGGGGAGGGGGGAGGTTGCGGCGTAACTTTCCTCATATTCCTGAAAACAACAGTCTTTGTTTGTGACGTGTTTTTTAATTTTTCCTTTAACAGAAATCGAAGTATTCGAATCACGAAACGGTCAACCAGTTAAACAATACTGGTATCCAAGTTGAAAGTTAAATTCCAAAAGACCACATTCATTAATTAATAAAATTAGCATCACACTAGCTTAAAAAAACATGTAAATTTTATTGGAAGATCTATAGTTACCTGGAAATAAATGTCGGAGAGACACATAATGATATCGGACTGACACACACTGATGTCGGAGAGACACACGTGTACTTAGTCGCCAGTTTCAACATTGAAAAGTCCAAATCTCTTCCAGACATCGTATTCGGATATTTTGATCATACACTATATCCTTTATGGCTGACAGTCATTGGCTGCACTAATTCTGTCATGGTGTTGATCCGTTTGGTGTTCCCTTGAAGCCACCAAAATTGACAGATTTACAGTGCTGCCTTAATCGAACATCATGCCGAAGAAACCAAACGTGACACCCGGCACTGCTCTAATATACTGACATCCCGCATGGCACCCACCTGAAGAGCCACATGACGCTGGGTGTGAGGTCGTGGTAACTAACTATAAGCGGTATAGACGCTCGTGCACATGGCGTTTTGCCCAGTGTTCGTTCGTTGAAAACCACTTGCATCAACCAATACCAAATCCGGGCCCGTTTTAACCAAACTTCCTACACATCCGCATAAGTGTAGTATTATGTTGGTTAAACAATACACATTTGCTGAAACAAAACACATTTGCTTAAGTTTCCCGCGGATTGTCGTGGGTTCCCCCTGTCTTGCGCGGTTTCCTCCCACCATAATGTTGGCCGTCGTCGTATAAGTGAAATTGTTGAGTATGGTGTAAAACACCAATCAAATAAATAAATAAATAAACAAATGAATGGCTTCCCTACATTCAAGGAAGTTCATTGGTATCCTACCAAAGCTAGGTGGTTTCAATCCGGAAAACCAGTGATCAAGGCGGTTATCTCTTTATCACACGAGACATGAGTTCAGTCCCATTCAGGTATTTGAACGTATGTATTTACGAATGCTTACGTTTTTCATGTCGTACTAAACAATTCTCCATTCACATGACGAAGCACTTTAAATGTATTAAATTCTACGGTGAGTAGATCAATCAGAGTATCTAGCAAATACGGACAGTTCAGGACTTCTGGTCATCTGTGTCCTAGTTTTGATTTATTCCCCTTGACCTGGAAGCACAGGCTTAAAACACCTTCATTGATATTTTTACAGTTACATGGTTGATTGTATGAAGGGTTGTATGGACCACATTGATAATGTTGGTTCATCCCTGACGTCACGCCGACGTTTCTCCGGCTCTAAGGTAGAACTTTAACATCATATCAGCTTTTCAACACCCAGGTACACTTTACTTACTGGGGCATGGTCACCCAAATTTGAGGTATTTTAGCGTTATTACATGACATGCGCATCAGGTATTTTTCTCAAGAAACAAAATTTACAAGCTTTTCGTTAATCCCAACCCCAGAATAGTACGTTACGTAAATGTTTAAAAACAACCAAAAAACTGAAAAATGAAAAGTCTCCCAGAATATTTAAATGATGTACTGTCAATTCAGTGAAACTGGAGCATGCGCACAGCGCTCGGTAAACTTGCTATGTAAACAAACGTGGCTGATGGCACGCGTAAGAGAAGGTGGCCAGTGGTCACAAAACTACACTGCTTAATAGGGGGATGCAAATGTTGTTGTGGGGGTGTTATAATGCCGAAGATGGCCCGTGTTGAATTCGAATACCGACAGAACTTTTTCCGGCTCCAACACGCTACATAGTTTAGATTTTTTTCATTTTTACGTGACTGATTATTTTTATGAACGAGCTTAAACACTTAGTTAAGACGGCCTAATCACAATTTGTTTAAAAATCCAAATTTTGGACAATTAACAGGAGTGCGGTTCACAAGAACTGCATTCAGAGCTGAACATAACGATGTACAAGAAGATTTTCGATTTGTTGTAAGATTAATTCCCGTTCCCACAATAAACTGCAGTCATTAGTTTCGTGCACTCTTACACCAAGCCCGCAGGTTATTAAATGAGGGTATTAAATGGACCGCTCTGATGGAGATTGAGATACATATAGGTATGGGTTTTTATTATCCAAATCTGTGAAAATGGCAAAAAACATACTACGGGCATCTTTCAAACTGCCGCTCTCAGTTAATTTACATACGAAGCTTCCCCATATTAAATACCCTTGATGCGCTCTGAAATGTAGAACATGCATGCCAAACTACAAGAGAATCCAAGCAGGCAGTCATTTTTGAGAAGAAGCAGTTTTAAACTGTTGACAAAATTTCAATGCGGCCGAAAAACCACTGAACCTAGTACACAACATTTTTGATATGCAATACTTCAGGCCATACGAAAGCAACTCCTGAAGTTTGAGCAGTTTTGGTTCAGCGCTTTTCTCATTAAACGGTGATGACTAGTAAGAATAATCGGGGCAATTTCGGAAAGGTGACGCCCATGCAGATTTATTTATTTATTTGATAGGTGTTTTACACTGTACTCAAGAATATTTCACTTCTATCATGGCGCCATCCGCGATCATCTGGGTCTGGCTCCCCCCCCCCTCCCTTTCACCCCCACGTACGACTGGAGAAGATATATTTATAATAGTTAGAACCTGATTAAGTCATGTTGCCGGAAGGGCTTCTGAGAAATGTACTACTGAGTTCAAAACAATATCTACATGGATAGGCCTATGTCATTATGAATAAGTAATGAATATGGACAGCAATCCTTTGATTAAATTTGGAAAAAGAAGTGAATTGTGCATTTCAGACATCAGATTCAGTGATCTGTCAGATAATTATAGCGACCTCTCTTTTTAAGTACAGTATACCCATAACTGGACTCAGATTTGAACTCCTATCCCTTCCCTCTAACTGTTAATCTCTCGGTCCACCTAAATCCGGTGACACATGCTGAGTCATCACTGTTGTTGTTCTCACTTTAGAGCCGACGATCTAACACAACGAAAGAGTCACGACTGACGCTTCAACAGCTGTTTTGTTTCATCGATTAGCCCTGTACGCACTGTCGATATTTTTGTTATGTTGAGAAGCATATATACACACACACACACGCATTATACAAACACAACAGAACATATATATATACATACATATGTATGCATACATTGTGTATACATGTTGTATGTATACATTTCTCGTGCGATGATAAACCGTTCACCATGGTAACCGCGATCTCGTGGTGCATAGTGACGTGGCGCCGTCTGTCGCTCACCCATTTCACCCCAGCCGCGTCGATTCGATGGTATATTGTGAACAGACGCGTTGTATGTGGCTTGTGTCACTGTAGTTAGTATGCGGGTCCGCTACTAGCTGTGATTCTAAGCGTACTCTACAGATCAGCTGCAGAGGCTATATACCATACTGACGAAGCTCTTCGGATTTGCGCCACATTTCATTCTAGTTAACCTATTTTTGGTTGCTGCTCCCCGAGTGCCTTGTTCCAGTTTCCAGCATAGCTGCTCCCCAGCAGAATCAGCGTGAGTAACCCTAAGCTAGTGCCCGGCTCGACTGTACATACGTTGTACCTCAACGCGGCATTCCAACGCTATATAGCTTCACAGCCCTGGTAGGATCATTACGCTGAAGAAAGTAGTTGTTGTCCAACGACTGTTTATAAGATTTCGGGAGAAAGCAGCGAAAGTTTTGTAAGACAGTTATAAGATTGTGGGATCCCTAGCTCCTCGACATCTGTAGGTAGGCAGCATACATCTGGACTGAGGAATCAAGAAGACGTTAGAAAGAATCGAGTGCAAAAACTGTCAGCGAAATTTTTGCCACCGAGCCCCAGCCGCAAAATCCTAACAGCGTTTTTGGCCTCCTGTTGCACGATCGGCGACCAGGTCCCTCCCAAAGAGTACGAGTGACAGCTTTCACCAGTTCACCAACACTATACCAGTGCCGCAATGTCTAACGAATTTCAACACGGTCTCTGCGGTTGCTTCGACAACCTTGGGCTTTGCATCATTTCTTACTTCGTCCCTTGTTATCAGTTCGGCAAGAACGCCGAAGCTGTAGGAGACAGTTGTCTTTTGTGCGGCCTCGCCTTCCTAATCCCTGGCGTTGATCTGTGCCTAGGGGCCCACATTCGCACAAAAATCAGGGATGCTAAAGGAATCCCCGGTAGCTTCATCGGAGATTTAATCCTGTGGCTCTGCTGTCCGCTTTGTGCGCTCGTCCAGGAAGCGCAAGAAGTTCAAGACATACGGCCTCAAGCGATCGCTCGGGAATAATGGAAGAGGAATGTCACAGACCGCGGGTGACGCCCTAATCTGCAGCGATTTGTATAACTTATATATATGTATGTATGTATGTACAATCGGTCGCCGCCATTAGGGGAAAGGAATCCACGGACTTCCACGGAGCATTTCATAACGCTTGGTCTTCCCTTTTTTTTTCAGAAAACAAAACTTTTTCTCAGCTGACACTGCCAAGATGCCATTACCCAAAAGGACTCAATTACCATATACTGTTGATTACGGACTACGCCGTTGCTGTTTTTTGCTCACATTGGATTACACATTTCGTATTTAGCCCTTACTTTCGCTCACTGGACAAATGGACCAGTGGTTGGTATTTATTTGCAGGCTTGTCCCATTTTTGGAACTGTAGTTCATATTCCCTCTGCAACCTAAAGAGTTTGAGGTCTAACTCTCTCAGGATATACTTGTTTTGCAGAAGTATATACCGGTATGTAGATAAAAAAAAACATCCCTGGACTTTGTAAGATGTTAGACTGCGATCTAATCTTCCACAGAACTATGGTGTGTTAATGCACAACCAGAAAAGTTAAACGGTACTCACCCGACCGCCATTTTGTCGGGTACCACAGGTGGCGACCTTGACTTCGATCTTGACTTCTCGACCTCTACCGCGCGTGGAATTCCGGAACTCGGCAGGGTAATGAAGTGCACGTGTTCGCCTCTGCCAACCAGTGTTGGGAAACATAATATGTCTTAACTTACATACGCAGATTTTGGATATTTTCGAGGTGCATCAAAGCAGGGGCACAGTGTTTTTCTTTTCGCTATGGAATATTTTTATGGGAAAACACCTCACACTCTTCAAACCAAAGGACAGACGCGTTTGGAATTAGTTTTAGGAAGTTGATTGTGTTTGTTTAAGTATTGAAATGCTTCCTGATCGTTTCGGTTAATGAAAAATCTTATTTTGTTTCACATTTTTTTCTGTACCATTCATTTCAATATTTCTTTGAACAACGAGAATTACCTCAATAATGCTTACTCAAATATCCTTGTTACCTCCCAAAGGTGAAACATGTGGATTTTCACAGCTTCAGTTGGAATCTGTTTCCATTTGGTACGTGGTCTCTGATTTGTCTCTTTGGTTGTCGTTTTTATCTCTGTATTGGTATAAGCTGGTAATCTTAATGGTTTGTTTGTTATTTTCTTCGCTAATGTAACTCTAGGATAACTGGTGTAGCTATTGTGAGAACTCTCTGTGTGAGCACAGGTTTTTCCACGTGAGAGGGATACATTTAATGAAAACTATATATTTGTCTTTTCCACGGTTTTGGACAAAATGTTAAAATGTTTTCTTCAGAGGTTCATATCCACTCAGGTAACACCAACACAACAAAAAAGAAAATAAGCATGCTAATAATATAACCCAGTGCAAATTAAACAACCTTGATATTTTTGGACCTGATGCTAACGACTTCGTTTCGTCTCAAAAAATATTTCCAGTTTGCAGCCACTTAAAAACGTCCATCATAATAGGATAGCCCAGTACACAACATGAATGACCCTCAATTCCGCCATATTTGAAACTATAAATTTTGGGAGCTGATGCTAACCACTCTATTTTGTCAGTCTAAGACGTCCATTTTCTCTATTTCTTTGTTATAACACGCAATGAAAACATGGATCCATTAGCTATGGCAACCTATTATAGGGTAAATAACACGATGTCCAAAAGCCTAGGCGGTTACTCACCAATTTTTGTAACCAGGCTTGTCCATAACTACCATCACTTCATGACGACCACAGCACATGGCTATGCATTTTTATCAAAAATGTAGAAATTATACGCTATAAAACAAACTGGTGAATGACTTTTAGGTGCAGTGTAGCAGTAGCATATCTAAAATCAATATCGTCAAAGCGAATACAAACATGACATTTTGGCAATAGACAATAAATAGTGGCCAGATACCAAAGGCAGCTCAAGGGTTCTTTTTCCCGTACCAAGCCATTACACGCCAGCTGGTGAGGTCTCTGGTTCAACCGAACAAAGATCGTACAACGTGACAAAAAACAATACATGCGAAAAAATGTATAAAATGTAACACCAAATTACCTCCCATCATGTCCGAGGTATCTCAGTGGATAATGGACTGGTTGATTCTCCAGCTAATTTGCAGCTCAAAACTTCAGTGTTTACAAAACTGTTATGGGGTGTATGATTGTGTCAGCCTTTTGTTTGTCAACACCATGAAATAATCATCACTTTCCAGGTGCAAAAGATATGATGCCCTGAAAACGATCCATTTTCGAGTGAAATATGGCTATGCAACTCCATTTTTTTTTCTTTCACAATCCATTTTGTCTTATTTTTACTGTTACGCCATTGATTTTACAGTCACAGTGCCTTGGACAGATCCATTATGCAGTGTATACGTTCTAGGTAGCTCTATTTGCCGTTATATAGCATATGAATTATTGCTACCAGATTGGACTATACACGGATTCTATAATCTGTATATTACAAAGTACCCTATGTCACATAACCGTTAATCTACAGAAGATGCGATCGTATGGAATTGCGAGAAAACAATCTAGTGTAAATATATAGTGCGAAAATCTCTGTTGACGTGAAATGCCAACATGTTACGCTTCGCGGAAAAATGTCAAGTTTGTTATGGCGCCCATTAGAACGCTATAGGGGCAGTGTTTTCATGTAATAAGTACTTTATATGATTGGTAACATCGGTTATCACAATAAGATCTTTGTCACACAGCCAGTCAGCGTTTCACAGAATTCACTTTCACTTATACAGAGTTGCTCTATTTTTTCCTGGTTGCAATACATCGCTGTTATTACGAGGCTGTATTATTCAGTAGTTCTATATTATATAAAGCCCGAAGTAGACTTATTTTTCCGGAAGATTTTTCCCTTTGTTCTAGCTTTGTTTGTTTTTACATCTGTATTTTCCAAAGGTTATCTTTTTTTGTTACCTTTGTTATAATCATGTAGCCCAAATTTTCTGTTGCAATAAAAGTATTGGTACGAAGCAGAATGTATCAATGGCTGTAGGCCTACATATCTGTGTATCATGTACTGTTTTTCTAACATTAACAACATTAAGGAAACATTAGTGAGAAGATCACCTAAAGCAACCTGCAGATAGGCGTGGGTTTCCCCCAGGCCCGGTTTCCTCCCAACCATAATGCTGGCCGTTGTCGTATAAGTGAAATTTTGTTGAGTATGGCGTAAAGGACCGGCCATCTCACCAACTTACTAAATAAATCTTCAGAATGGTAAAAAAAAAGTAAAAATATGTTAAAATCCTAGTTTTTAGATTTTTTTCAGTGTTCATGTTTTTAAAGTCTTTCTTATATATTTATTTATTTATTTATTTATTTATTTATTTCACTTTAATGAAAGAACAACTTTACTGCTTTACCTTTATATTGGTGTTTAGCACCATACTCAAGAATACTGCACCTAAATATCAGTGTTCAGGTTCAGGTTTGTCCGTGGAAGAAATCAGGAAAAACCAAGCCCATATAAAACCTCTGGCCTTTAGCGAGTGCCTGACAAACCTTCCGATGTTCTGCCGATCATCCGATCAGAAAGTCCATTGTTATATTTCCATCTACTTACATGTTAACTTGTCTTTTGTCTCAAGTCGGCACATAGCTTTGCGAGCCTCGAAATCCCCTGAGCTGGTAATGTTAAACCGACGACATGTCTCTTGTAAAAATTCTGATGGCGTTGTTTGTTTGGTCGATTGTTTCCAGTTTAACTTCGTTTTCAACATTATTTCAGTCTTAACTGTAGCAGGCCGGGCCCTGTTCCGACATAGTTATAGTGCTGCCTCACTGGAACGCCATGCCGAAGACACCAGACATGACATCCCCTCAAATCCCCATCCCCATGCAACCTGTCACATTATACTGACACCTGCCTTATCAGTGCTTGGCATGTTCCTCCTGTGCCATGCAGGAACCAGCGCTGACAGCTTTAGAGAACTGTACAGAAGTTTTCAACCACGAACCGAAGGATCTTTACTTAAGTAGAAAATTTAGGACATTTCGTGAACCAGAGGCCAATTCCATAAATCAATTTTTGACTTTAAAACTGTTTCACTTTATTTATGTTTTAAAAGGTTTGCTTCAATGTAAAACTGCTTTGTGGAATCGGTCTTGAAGAACAGGACATCACCAATTCTTTTCAGCTGGAAAACATCTTCTGCTTGCAATATCTCAACGCTGATGCGTTCTTTACTTGAAGATGGTTTCTTTAAGTAATACGTAAGTAGACATTCATACTTGTATGTGCGGTTCTGGGTCAATAGTTTAAAAAAAAAAAACATTTAACAGAAACCGTTAAAAACTTAAGAAAACCTAAATAAAAAGTAAGAAATTATGAGGGTTCATGCCAAGAGAAGCTGTCGACAGTTTTCAATAATTGCAAGACGAGAGGAATGTTTTAGGCAGAAGAATGAAATCAGCATCCAAATCGTGTACCATGCTATTGTGTAAGTTGTCCTTAATCAAATATACTCGACCAAAGATATCAAACACAATGATCCATTCACTCACACTACACTGAGCTGCGTCACATCGGAACACAGCGACAGTGCGAGTGGTACGAATAAGACTACAAATCACTCTTTATTCGTTTCTTACTGATTCGTCTCCGCCTGATAAATTCCTATTACTAGCATTGCATTTTCCTTTATTCCTTGGACGAGGGGATTAGCGTGCCAGCGCGGGGTAATTACCTAGGTACCTCTCACCAATGCTGTCGCTGTGGGTCCATGCTCAACTCATACTGCCTTCGTCTCGGGGGGGGGGGGGGCAGGAGGGAGGAGGGCACCAGCAACCTGCCGATGGTCGTGGGTTCGCCCGGGCTCTGCCTGGTATCATAATGCTGGCCGCCATCCTATAGGTGAAATATTCTTGAGTACAAGAAAACACCAGTGAAAAGAAATGAAATCAAACCAAATCTTTTGACCTAATTTTGCTTTATCCATTGTTCTTGGGAATGTATAAGTTGGTACTCTCTAAGCAATCACTTGGATAGTTAGAATAAAACTTTATAACTGAGGTATGCTAACCACAGGCTGGGTTTCATCGTTTGTCAGTTATCATTCTGTGGCAGCGGTTCCTCTCCTAGTTTTGTCCTCCCTGCTGTTTATATCTTCTACATTGTTCTATTGGGTTTGAACTTGTGACGCGACACACTATCAAGATCTTATAATAGAAACTGCACTTGTGGAATATAAAGTGAAAGCCTAGATTTAAAATTCAATGTGCGTGGGCGGTCATAACATCACAGTTTTTAAAGTACACACATATGTTACCCCTTGATCGATTCCACACCTTAGTGTACAATATTTATGGGTTCCTCGCATTACATATATACCGGTCTATTAATATAGAGATGTATATCTATATACAGGAATATCTAATATATAGGCCTCGACGATCTGGCGTCCATTACCACCACGCTCATTATTGGCTTTGCTCCACACAAACGCATACCCATACTGAACTAAACTGATATAGCTTTCATAACTTTTGCTCCCACGATATGGCTGCAATACATTGCCGAAGTGGCGCTCTAAGCCAAAATAGTTCATTCCTTCATGCAATCATTCATAACCTTTGCTAATATACTTGAAGTTAGATGTAAGTAAGTAGGACGCAAGCCTCCCGTTTATAGCGTGTGATGCACACGAAACAATAAAATGTCAGCTTGTTCATACACTTACAAAAACATGCATACCGGTGTATATATATAAATGCATGCTAATGTAGATAATAGAACATTTCTCTAATAACCTCTACTATACTCGAGTATGTATAGCATAATGCAAACTCACATACTGGGCAATATATGTTTTATAGTCCAATCTACACTATACACACATAAAGTGAAGTGCAAGCTCAAATATACCCTATCATATTTTCACTATGGAACAAGGTGCGGGTCGGGGTCTATTGGTTAGAGGCGCTAGTTTTCCAATCACGAGGTGCAGGTTTCGTCCCGGTCTTGGGCAGGGATTTCGTACATTCCCGCTTTCTCACAGCTTGTGGGACCTTTGGAGACGGCTGGAGCAGAGCTTAATTGTATTAAACCCATATACCGTTTAAGTATGCACGTCGAACGTGGAACAGTTTGTGAGTAACTGGCCAAAGGTCACTCCGAGCACGTCCGGTTTCCTCCACTGCCGATGAAACTGACAGTCATGATATACTTGAATATGGCGAGCGTAAAGGAATACTCAAGTTCATGTTGTAGACAATACATATATACTTTTAAATGCGACATGTACACATAGGTACAAACGCTGCAATAGTCTAGCTATAGGTAGCTTCGGAGTTACCTGGAGCTAGCAATAGGCACTGTTATCATGTGTAAACGTGTTTCTTTGCGGAAAATATATAGCTTTGACAGCCGTTTATGTCTGGCGTAAAACAGCAATGAAGCAAATAAAGAAATCAAATTTTGATGAAAGCTTTATTGACTCTTCTGTCAACGTTAGTTGTCTTTCCTTTCTATCCGATTTCTTTTCTCTTTTTCTGGGAGGGGGGTGGGTATTCTTGTTTTGGCAGCCATATTTTGATAATCCTCACAGGGTAAATTTCAACGAATGGCGCAGGGTTCAACAATACCTTCTCGATCACAGTGGATGTGTTAAAAACTGTAGACCCAATTCAACACTCCCCACCGGCTGTACGTGGGAAAGTCTTCTGGGTCATTACGCTGCGCTAGAGTGCTAACCAACTGAGTCAGGGGGTACCCTATATGTTTTAACTGGAAACATTTATAATAGGCCTGTGCATCATAACGACAACGCTGCATGGACACATTACACAGAGCGCAACCATATTATAGAACGTTGTTCCAACGTCGGTCTCAAACCGTGTGGGTGAAGCTGGCTAAATTTCAGAGGCCGAAAGCGGAATATATGCTGGCTTTGCTGTAATTGGATAATTTAGGCAATGGCCACAGCTCGTTAGAGCTTTTAGCATGAGGCCTAAGCAGGCACAGAGACCCGTTCTGTACACATAGACCTGTTCAGTTATATAGCAACATGCAGCAACGGTAAACTATGTTTGGCGCCAGCATCAGACTATACTCGGGCTCAGTCACTGGCCTTTGGGAATTCGACTTCGGATATTGTTTTCCTGGTTGACGACCTGACCTGTGATTTGGGTAGTTCTTAATAATATGTGGACGTATAATTACACAAATTACACAAATCGTGTACTGCTGATACACAAAGATTATGTGCATGTGCAATTGTGTCAGAACAATGCGTGCCACTCGTACACAGTGGTTTTTAGAGTACATATATTTATTTGTTTATTTATGTTATTTATTTATTATGTTTACACAATGATGATGAATATTTAGACAACCAAGTGGCCCCATTAAAACCACCGACCTTTAGCGAGTTACTGATGGGCGAACTTCATCATGTGCAATACATGGATGCATACGGATATGTACATCACCGTGGTGGAAGGCTGTAACTGGTTTTCAGCAAATGTTAAACAGCAAACCGTCACACGAGCATTTGCAGCTTATTATCACCAGTTAAGGTCGCTGAACAGCCAGGGCTGTTTCCGCATTTCCTGTGTCCTAGCGGTTCAAAGTCAAGCACCTTCGCCATTCGTCTACAAGGTTTTTTTTTTTTTTTTTTTTTTCTCTCTTGTTTTCGGTTTTTTGCTGTTGTTGTTGTTGTTGTGTTTTTCTTAGTTTAGGACAGGTTACGTCCAACACCACAGTTGTATAATATTTGCAATCAAGATCATCACATGCATAGCCTTGATTTCTTGGGCCGAAAACATGGATAGGAACTGAGTTCTTTGAGTGACAAATTTCGATATGCATGGTTATATCCCCCTCCCCCCTTTGATAAATATTGCTCGGTCAATAACAGTATAGTCTACATGTAATTAAAAGCTAATTGGAACAGGAAAATATGCTGATACTATTTACTATTCTGTATTTCTGCAATGCATTTGAAAAAAAAACGGTCGGTAATGAATTTTTTATAAAATGTCACATTTTGTGTTCTGTTTCACGGGTTTTACAGCCTTTCACTGCATGGTGTTATATACCTAATTTGTCACACCAGTGGCGTAAACTGAATTTGGGAAAAATGGATCCATATGCAATACTACAGCGCAGACAAAGTGCACATCTGTGAGAAAAAGTTAATTACAACAAACATCAAACATTCTCTTGTTCAAACTTGCTTAATAAAGAGGCAAATGCCGATGAACCAGTGACATTGAATAAATAAGCCGAATGGGCATTGGAGCCGTCAGATTAACACTGTTTGGGCAAGACACGGGTGGGTGCTCTCGCAAACTAACGCAAAATAACGCTAAAAAACGCGATTTCGGGTAGATGAATTCCGTAACCCGCTTTCAGTCAATTTTTCTTCGTTACTTTTTTGGACTTTGCTCACACAAAGCGAAAAGAGGTCGCTGGATCGTGTCTGTCAGATGTGTATTCTATAGGGACTACCGGAAATCACGTCTTTTTAGCGCTATATTGCGTTAGTTTGTGAGAGCACAGACCCATGTCTCGGCACAACAGCGTTAATCTCGCGAGACGGCTCCAATAAGCCAGACAGCTCTTTCCACCTCGCACGACCGGACTTCCTTTGCTGGTAGATAAACAGACACTCGTGGATGTGTTAAAGGCATTGTAACCGTAGGCAGTCACACATAAATCAGTCCATTTCGGGCATTTTATGAGTCTGTGGGACATTTGAGATTATGCGTAGGCTCTAGGGCTGTTTCAAGTGGAAAACTCTGTGAAAACACAGAAAAAAAGTAGAACTGAGCTCTACATTGGGCTCTTGCCAAAGTTTGTAATATTAAGAGATAGACATGTACTTTTGCTTGTCTACCGTATGACGCGTTCTGCTCTTGCGCAATTAGGCGCTTCTCGAAACCGCTATCTGGCTTATACCGATTCGGCTTATTTAAGGAGAACATCTGCTTTATCCACGGCGTGTTTAATATTAATGAGACAAGGAAAGGATTTTATGGGGAAATCAATGCACAGTTGTTTGCACGATACTAACAGCAGTTCATTTTATATCTTAAAGGCAAAGACATGCCCCATCAGTGCCACGTATTATCTCTGATATGAGCCACATAAAAACATGTGGCTTTTAACAGATAAAATAGAGGATTCCTAAACCTACGTTAACGACGTTAGCCCAGATAAAAATAAAAAAATAATACAAACTGGCGTATAAGTTGTAATATTCACAAGAATAGGAAAAATACGTTGTTTTTTTGGTTGTTGTTGTTGTTGTTGTTTTTTTACGATGTCTCAGGAAAGGAATACAACTCAGCTGTCTGCGACACTCTCCGTGTTGTGAAATTCTCTGCTGACTTTTTCCGAATGCTGGAGAACTCATACCAAACTACATTCAGGGCTTCGTGTCGTTTAATGACTTTGATGTATTTCCTGCTCCGGCCTCATCGCAAATCATCAGATTTACGGTCAGTTTCGTGTGTTTTCATAGTGGAGTAAATATATCTAAAATTAAAAGTAATGTAAAAGACAGAACATGAATACCCCACTTAAATAACACGCAACATGTTGGAAGACCGCGTTGCAGAGATTATTTTAAAGGCTGGGTTGTCATGCGCAGTCGATCAGTAAGCAGGAAGCTGTTTTACTGGGAGCGGAAGTTCATTCGATAAAACCTCATAATTTTGTACAGGATGCATTTAAACACTGTTTAAGAATGACGACTAGAGATAAGTAAACTGATGATTTGCATATCTGACTATATTTACTCTTAACTTCTAGAATAGAAGTGATGATCGACTCGGGTGACGCACTCCTATCAACATATATCATTACCAAGTTCAACTTTGCACTTACCACTACACATTTCCTTTATTCTCACGTTACAGCATTATATCAAGTCACCATCATTTTTTTTTTAGAGACATGTTTGGAATCACTTGTATCTCTACTGTTCGCAATATCTGCCTTCAGGGATGTGAAACTGATTATGTTGAAAAACCACGAATCACATGTTTAATTTGGCTGTTATAGGCATGTGGCCTGTTGGTCTAGGGGTATGATTCTCGCTTTGGGTGCGAGAGGTCCCGGGTTCAAATCCCGGACAGGCCCAACTTTTTGGTTTTGCCCTTCGAATTTATGTTCTGATTAACCATAAAAATTCTAAAGAGGTGAAACACAAGTTTGTTTTTTGTTTTCTTCGTCCTGAATAAAATGTTTTATTGAAAGCTAATTTTCATTGCAGGTGAATAGATATAGACTTGTCACAGACATGTACTTGTATTATCATAATAAATTCTTTTATTGTCTTTCTATGTATTTGACCGATATTGATTAGTGCTGTGGTAGGAACTATCGAATAACGTGGTGTTTTTATAATGGGTTTTGTTGCCATGATGTATCAGAAATACTGCTGATGCAGCATTAAGATCCAGTAATGAAACAGGCAATTAATCTAATTACATGAAGTATTCGTAATGTATTCACTCTCATCTGATGAACTGTGAATTTGACTGCCATTATGAAGTTTAATAACTCTTGACTGCAATGAATAACAACAAAACATTAAAAAGACAGGGCTGTTTCATGAGCAGCCAATTTCATTTGGCAAACCCATGAACTACACTCCTCTCTCATAACAACGTTGTTGTAAGGGCACACACCTGCCAACAATGTTAAAGGCCTAAGTGAAGTTCTATAAGCCCTGGTGGTCAGTGACATGATAGGGCCAAATATAGGAGTGTACACATTGTAATCCTAGAGGTTATTTGTAAACTAAATATAGGAGTGTACACATTGTGATCCTGGAGGTTATTTGTAAACCAAATGTAGGAGTGTACACATTATGATCCTAGAGGTTATTTGTAAACCAAATATAGGAGTGTACACATGGTAATCCTAGAGGTTATTTGTAAACTAAATATAGGAGTGTACAGATTGTGATCCTAGAGGTTATTTGTAAACCAAATATAGGAGTGTACACATTGTAATCCTGGAGGTTATTTGTAAACCAAATATAGGAATGTACACATTGTGATCCTAGAGGTTATTTGTAAACCAAATATAGGAGTGTACACATTGTAATCCTAGAGGTTATTTGTAAACCAAATATAGGAGTGTACACATGGTAATCCTAGAGGTTATTTGTAAACTAAATATAGGAGTGTACACATTGTGATCCTAGAGGTTATTTGTAAACCAAATATAGGAGTGTACACATTGTAATCCTAGAGGTTATTTGCGGGCCAAACCAGCTGAATGTCATGGCTATCATTGAGTAATAATTTGATAATTACACCTCTGCGTTCAAAGACTATAAACATCTGAAGGTTTTGAAACTTCTGAAAGCATGTAGTCTCTACATGTGTGCATCAACAACGTGGTGAACAATTTGGCAGACACATTCTGGCCATGTTATATTGAAACCTGTGTTGTGATGAGGGTGTCATAATGAGGGAGAGGTGTATCACTTTATTTGAAACTTTCAAGTGCACCCTCTCCCTCCCCCACCTCCCGTCCACTACCTATACCCACATCCCACTTAGAAAATGGTTACACAGATCCTAGTGCTAACGAGCAAATAGGTGTAAAAATGGAGTGATTACTTACTACTAGGCCTACAGATATTCATTCATGGTGCAGGGGAAGCCATGTCTGAAACTGTTATGTTCAACAAGGTCTCAGGCCTGAGGATCAAACAGTTGTCTTAGACATAACCCAGACTTAGTATTAACTTGTACAATGTACTACAATTCCTGAACCTGCGTTTGAACTTCAATGCAAATTTTCATTTCCATCATGAAAATCTGTGACAACACTAAGTATTAAACTGAACTGAAAATAGCAAGAAGCCTCAATGATGGTCCAGTAAACTGTTTTGATAAAGAGGAAATCTGATTGGATGATGTCTAACATAAGCCTCTTGACCCCGGGTCAGAACTTTAAGACATCCAAAATCTTCATCTCATTAATATGGTTGATATTACCCTAATCCACAAACCACAGCAGTTTTCATAGCTTTAAATTGAGAT
Source organism: Acanthopleura granulata (assembly GCA_016165875.1). NCBI lineage: Eukaryota > Metazoa > Mollusca > Polyplacophora > Chitonida > Chitonidae > Acanthopleura > Acanthopleura granulata. The sequence continues at coordinate 542,209 of JABBOT010000033.1, forward strand.
TATTCATTCTGCGGCTGTCAGTGTACATCTGCATGTCACAGTGGGAAAGTTTGTGACTGACTTGCCAAAGTTTGATGGTTTACCCCAAATTTATTTCACCTGTAATCATGTTAGAGACAAATTCTTGAGTATGGTATTTAAGCTGCACCTGAAACTAAGGAAGAGCTGGACTTGTACTTACACCCTCAATGGCCAGCATTTTACTTACCTCACATAGTGTAATGAAGACTCTACCAGTTCTTGGGGAAATAAAGCTAATTTATAAAGATTGCTTGTGGAAGAATCAATGAGATTTTCCAAAAAAAAACATTCTTTGCTGACATACTGTATTCAAACACTTGTAGGCCTGTAATTCAACACTGACATGGTTATTTTTTTTCTACCTAGTATCCATGGTACATGTGCCTATGTACATGTACAGAAATCACCATATCACCGAAATATTCTGGAATATGATGTAAAACACCAATCACATGAATCAATCAATCACTTTAAATTACCTCATTTTTGTGGTCAATGGAACAGCCAGCTGCTTTATTATAATGTGTTAATTAGGCTACGATTGTACAACAATTTACTTAATAAAATCAGTAATATTAACACTTTCATCAATGGATGAATATGATTATGGCCAGCGTGTTAACAATGTGCCTTCATCGCCTGACATCGAAGTTGAGGCACATGACCATGGGAGTAGTCATTTCAGTCTTCGATCTGTAAACGCTATACTTCCCTCTGCATCACATTGTACAGGCCTACTGGTGTCACGGCTAACAATGTGGTCGGCTGTCGTTCTGTTACATTATTATCGGTATGTGTATATTTCTTAGCCAGTGCCGGGACTCTAGGCACTGCATTGTGAATGTTAAGTTCAAGCAAAGCACTCTGGTTTGAATTCAACTGAAGCTCCAGGGATTCTGTACAGAGTTTATACTGCAAGAATTCTGCATCACCAAGGAGATATGTAGTATATATATATATATATAGATATATATCCCATTTGGTTACTTGGTCTTTTAAATGATATACATGTATTTGTAGGCCTACAAAATTAATGTTACTGCATTTTTTCATTTTATTACTTACTTACTATTACTCTTGTTTTTTTTTTTTGTTTGTTTGTTTTTTTTTTTCTATAGCCAAATGCTAAGTTTTATTTTTCCTGTTTTTTTTGGTAATCTGTATTACTCTATTTAATCGTGATATTTTTTTCCACGCAGGCAGTTGACAGGTGCCGAAAGTAATATGTAGGTCAAGTTATATGTAGCCGAAATAGGTCAGAAAACAGCTCGTGAAGGAGGAGCTCTTTTGTTAAAGGAGGGAGGCTAAGTCTGTTGAATGCTTGATCGTAAATCTTGTCGTCTCGTCGAACGTACATGTATGTGTCGGAAAACTTATATTTTCACCAGCAATTCGAGAACCACCAGCTCCTCGGGGTTGTTTAATATACTCCAACTCTTTTCATACCGATACCTGGTGCTGTCGAACGTAACTGGGGAAGGATGTGGGATTTGTCGGGAGCGATGACCTGAAAGGATTACAACAACAACAGTAACAACAGCTAGAAATGTTTGGAACATATCACAAGTTGATTTCAGTCTGGTGAGTGAAAAATCCGATTGTTTTTTTGTTTTTTTTCTTTTTTAACATGATCATTAGCTTGTTAGCTACAACCAGTACTTCTACTGAAACTATGACATCGCGCTGAAATGTCAAGCTCCAACTTCTACGCGTACTCTGCCTGGAGCTTCCAGTGGATGTGACGTACTAATAAATACTATGCATCAGTAATGACTCCTCGTATAACCCCTCCCCCCTCCAAAACTCACAAGAAACAACTTGTGATAAACCCACTGTGCAGACAATCCTCAAAACACCGACTGGCTGCTCGGCCTAGCCAGGAGATAAATTTGCCAGCTGACATTTTAAAGAACACACCATTCTCACTACATGGGTTGGTTTTTGATCGGTTTTGCGAAAATTTACATTTGAACAAAGCTGCAATATTGAAAAAGCAGGAAAATGTCATAAGGAAAAAAGACGTTGCAATACATTTGGATTAACAAACTCCTAGGGTCGAGCGGGTATGTTGAGGAATGTCTGCGCACCAGATTTTTCCTAAGTCAATGAATCAGAGAGGAAACTGATGGACATGGACGTGACGTCACGCTGTTTTGGACAATGACGTCATGCTGTTTTGGACAATGACGTCACGCTGTTTTGGACAATGACATCACGGTGTTTTGCTGGGAAGAGCAAACTTCTATATCGGCCTCCCAGTCAAATATTGCACGTCAGTATTGTGGATGGCCAGTATCTGCCATACTGACAACATACTAAAATACATGTACTGGTATGTGATCGCTCTCTTTGTTGGAACTGCCTGCAAGTGCTTTTATTAATATACTTACCATGTGTTTAACTGAAACTGTGAACTTCAACTCGAAAAATGTAACACAAAAAAGTCGATTTCGTCACAGGTGCTGTGTCCAGCTAAATGAATTTGAAATATTAACATTATGGCTACTTTATTATGTACAGACATTTTTTCAGTGCAGATATTTGCAAAATCACCCTCAAAAGTCCAGCCATCAAATATTTACTGTGCAGAATTTTAAAGGCTTTCAAAGATGCTCACTGGATTCTTTCTATTTGTACATGTATTTCATTGGGGCCAGATTATTGGGAATAGCACAAGACTTTTTGGCGCTAGCTACCCTAATTCTTCTGATTGTTTGGACACCGTTCAGCCAGAATGCATGTAATTGCAACAGTGATGCACAGTTTCTTTATCTCACATGGTTAATCTGTCTGATGAACAACATGTGTATCTTCACTTTGCTGAAAAACTTGAAGAGATAGATAATTTCCTGATAATTTCAGCACTTCTGATACCTGTCCCAAATATTGGAAGAGTTAGAGTAATCATTCAGCTGGACAGTCACATCATTGCTCTTTTGGGGCTCTCAGTGAATTCTCCAAGGCAGTTTAGGAGCACATGTACATGTACCATTTCATTACCCTAAATGACCCAAATTTTCGTCCATGATTAAAACCTTTTTTTCTAATTCTGTGAGTTCTATTGATTTTGGAAAGGTCTTTAAAGATTTATTTGGAAGGTGAGATGATACCTTCCTGAAAAAATGGAAGGGTCAGCACCAAATATAATAATTTATTTATTTGCCTTTAAAAATACCATTTTGGGGGCAAAAGTTTAGGTTCTTTAATTTGACTTCAGTGGATTCCATACAGGTTGAAGTTTAAAGCGATACTTGATTTATGAAGGTACAACATTTTCAAAAGAAATGGCCCTGGCATTCGCGGAATTATTAAACATGTATCTTGGACTCAAAATCCATAACCTCCTGTATGATTACGGTTCACAAAGTATAGTTCAGCCAAAAATCTCACAAACTATATCCCATGATTCCTTGCAACTAGTTGTTATCATTGCTAACTGATCACTGCTGGGTACTAGTGGGAGGAGTGTGTAGACTGTACACTCATGCTTCAGTGAACAACAGTCAGCGTATAGGTATTTTACAACATGACTAAACGATGGATAGGGTTATTCAAATTAATGCTTCGGGGTCACTAAATCACTAAATATGGCATAGGAAAGTATCTGGAATCGGCGTTTTATCCATTTACGCCTGCTTCAGTTACCTCCGAGTTTTATGGCAAATGCAGTACCCTTCTGTTGATGTAAGACCTTTTTATCCGCTCACGAAGCCATGCTACGGAGGAATTTACTGAAATCAACCCATTAAAGTGACGTGTATTTGAGACCTTGCTGTCACAATGGCAAAAGGCGCGCTAAAAAAACTTAATCATGAAAAGTTTTGTATCAAAACACTTTCTGACGATCGCATGAATTGAACAGTTTGTTGGCACAATTTCGGGCCTGATTTTGTCTTCAAATGCGGCTGAAATGTTTTATGGTAAGCGTACTGGGTATTGCATTCTTCCCCGGTAATTTTACCTACAGACCTCCAATTCAATACATTTGCCATACGTTGAACTATGTGCATTTTTGGAATTAATGAATTTACATCATATTATCACAAACTTATGGCAGGATAATTTAGCTGAATGGTCCGGAGCACAGTCATAGTTTTCTTGACAGTACATCCGGGGAACATCATCTACCTGGCTAGGCTGTGGAACCAGTACTTGACTCATGAGGAACAGACACGGATTCATTTGGATAGTCGCTATTTCTCTGGCTAGGCTGTGGAACCAGTACTTGACTCATTAGGAACAAATACGAATTCATTTGGATAGTGGCTATTTCTCTGGCTAGGCTCTTGAACCAGTACTTGACTCATGAGGAACAGATACAGATTCATTTGGATAGTGGCTATTTCTCTGGCTAGGCTCTTGAACCAGTACTTGACTCATGAGGAACAGATACGAATTCATTGGAACCTTCTCTTGATTCGTCAAACTCAGAACTATCTTTGGAACCAGTTTCTTTAATTCACAGACCAAATCTGGATTCACTGGGACCATTGCATCATTCATACAGCTGAACACTGTGATTGGTTGAACCAGTTTATTTATTCATGAACACCAGTTCTGGATTCATTGGAACCTTCACTTGATTCGTCAAACTCAGAACTATATTTGGAACCAGTCTCTTTCATTCACAGACCAAATCTGGATTCACTGGAACCATTGCATCGTTCATACAGCTCAGAACTATATTTGGAACCAGATTCTTCCATTCACAGACCAAATCTGGATTCACTGGGACCATTGCATCATTCATACAGCTGAACACTGTGATTGGTTGAACCAGTTTATTTATTTGTGAACACCAGTTCTGGATTCATTGGAACCTTCACCTGATTCATCAAACTCAGAGCTATCTTTGGAAACAGTCTCTTTCATTGACAAAGACCAAAACTGGATTTACTGGGACCATTGCATCATTCATACAGCTGAACACTGTGATTGGTTGAACCAGTTTATTTATTCATGAACACCAGTTCTGGATTCATTGGAACCTTCACTTCATTCATCAAACTCAGAACTGTATTTGGTTGAACCAGTCTTTCCATTCATGAGGACCACATTTGGATTTATCAGGATGTTCACTATTCATCTGGCTGATCTTTATGTATTGTATATTCACTGGAACCATTGCTGTATTCATATAGCAGAGTCCAGTATTGGCAAGGGTAGAACCAGAATTTGATTCATGGGGACTAAACAATCGTTGCTGGATTCATCAAGAAGCCGATATTCCATCAGAACATTAATCATATAATTGACCAGTGTAGGCATCCTCCAGTGGCCCAAATGAATGTGTGCAGGCCTCTGATTGGTCACATGACCGAACTGTTTTTAGTCCCAGTTCCGTATTAGAAGGGGCTGTGTAATTATTCCTTCTACTCACTCATGGCTCACTGGATTCAGTCAGGTAACACAGTAATCACTCTCGTCCTCTTTTTTTTTTGCAACTTGTCATTGCACATTGTGGTTGTGTATATTGCTTGATTGGGGTTGATTGGGGGGGAATTTCAGTGTTTTTGTGTAGTGCACACTTTTCATTTTGTTTCGTGTATACATCTATGTTACATGTACATGCGGATTCCCAGGCAGAGCTACGCTCCCATGATTCACACAGGTCCAAATCTACTGAATTAACTGCATAATTTAAGACTTCTCAGTGCCATTCAATTTTTTTAATTAAACTTTGAAATACCTGTATCCATTGTTTATGGTTGCAGGTCTTCATGAAGTAATTGTTTCACGACTTTTGTGGCAAATCATCACACCTTAATGTGGCATGTCATGAAAAAAAGTTACAATTTAAATGTGGCCACGGAATTACTTTGATACATTTTGTGTGGTGTATCAGCCTGATTTAGTTTGAATAAATTATTCATCAAGTGGTCCAACTAGCAGTTTATTAAAAGTTTTTTACATGTAGTGCGCTATTGTTAAGGACGATTCATCGCATACATGTAGCACTACTTGCACATGAACACAGTGTTGTATGAGGGGTATTTAACTGTCATTTTAAATTTTTTCAAGACATCACCTTTGTTTACTGTCATGCCTGCAGTTTCATTTTTCACTCTTTTCTGATTGTCTTCAACACCTGTACACATGTAGCATGGGTCTGATTTCACATGATTTTAGTTGTCACAGCTCAAACCATTTTCAGCATGTGCACTTCCCGAGTTGTCAGTTTTATTGGATATGTATTTTTTGATAGTTTTCTATCATTTTTAATCTAGCGTTTGATTAAATGTGTATATGAGCACAAGCTCGTAATAATACAGCAAGTCAGTCTTTGTGAATCGGTCATTTATGCTCCACTTGTTCAGGTTGCTCCTGTATTCAGAATGCTGATTTCTTAGGCTTCAGACGCAAGAAGCGTTTTTGGTTTTGTTTTTTTGTTTTTTTTTTACTTCTGTACATTTATTGATGTTCAAATGGTTGATTGTGTAAAATGTTCTTTAATACTAAATAGTTACATGTGATTAGCTTGCTAATGTAGCAGAATGACCCATGAGCTTCTTACTAGTGTACTCAATGTTGTGAGTTCAAGCCCAGCTCATATTAGCTTCCTCTCTCCGGTCTTGCGAGAGAAGGCCCGCCAGCAATCTGCCGACGGTCATGGGTTTTTGCCTCCCACCATAGTGCTGGCCATAGTGGTATAAGTGAAATATTCTTGATTGCAGCATACAACACCAGTGAGATAATGAAATAGTTGACATGCTAAGGTGCCCTTTCATGAGTTTTAGATAGCATGCACTTTGTTCATAGTTTTACCTTATCACAAAAACTGAAAGCCACACTGTAGCCACTGCGTATGTAATCCTGAGGGAAGAGAAAGCTTGTGTTTTACATGTACTCGTATATCATATGGTGAGCGACCATAAATTTTACTCAGGACTCTAGGAGGTGCATATAAGATAGTTTGGGACGTAGAAAATGAATATTTTATGACATTTTTGTTTTTGCCTCTAAAAATATGCTTTTAGTTCATTTACCATGTACGCTGATATTCACTGCGTTGTGTACTGTATCAACTTACCAAGATGTTTGTTTGATTATTTTGCACTTTGGGTTAAACATTGTATTCCAGATCGTCAAGTCAGTCATGACATGTACACAAGTCAGTCATGACATGTACATAAGTCAGTCATTACATGAACACAAGTCAGTCATGACATGTACACAAGTCAGTCATGACATGTACATAAGTCAGTCATTACATGAACACAAGTCAGTCATTACATGTACACAATCCAGTCATTACATGTACACAATCCAATCATGACATGTACACAATCCAATCATGACATGTACACAAGTCAGTCATGACATGTACACAAATCAGTCATTATATGTGCACAAGTCAGCCATGACGTGTAGCAGTGTGCATGACTCCTAGTTGTAGAACACTTCCCAATGCTGACATATCTATGGTGCTGCTATTGTTACCTCAGGCCATCCTTGTATTCTTTGTTAATCATAACCTGACCTGCTCAGATGAGATAGTATTCATTGGTAGTAAATTTTTCTTTCTATATTATGACTCATGATGAGGATTTTAAAGAAGTTAATGTGCTACAAAAGGAAAAAACAAATTACATCAAAATGCCAATAAAAACTTTGGAGTAAAACTCTTTTTTTTGTGGGTTGGGTGGTTTTTACCAAATAAAAATATTCTGTTGAAAATTTTTTGATTCATTTTAGCCTTCCTGGCATAGCATTCATGTAACTGTGTTGTCCATGTTGCAGAAAATTTCCCAGCATCGCTTCGGAGAATTTTCACTCGAGATAAAGGTAGGGATGAATCTCCGTCCCTTGTTGATGTGACCGAGAACTGTTGCTATGACGACAGTGAAGCGGGCGTTGGAGGGAGTGGAAACGAGGGCTACCTTGATGATCAGTGCGATGATGCAGACTTTGAAAATAATCTGAAAGTCAAAGATGATGTTGATGAAAAGCCGCTAGGAAATTTCAGCCAGTGTGAAGACACATTTGGTCCTTCGAGAGATTTATCCCAAGACGTTGATGTGGATTTGAACCCTGAATTTCCTAGTACTGCTAACGACGATCTGTGCGGACCAAAATTAAAAGCATCTCGCATTAGCGCTGAAACGGGTAAAAAGGTGAAAGATGCACTTCAGAAAGGCCGAGAGTTCCTCAAAAGAAAGTTTAGCGACTACCAGAACAAGTTCAAAGCCAAGTGGGATGGCGGCAGTCGTATGTCGCTGTCTAGCAGTTCTGAAACGAACGACGATGAAAATTTGTCTGAGTTGATGTTAAAACAGCGCACGCCTTCGTGTTCAATCAGCCATAACGGAGACGCCGAGGAAGCTATTCAGGAATTCGATGTGATGGAGGCTGATGGGGAAAATGGTGAGTATGAGTATTTTTCACCATGAGCTGGGGGTTCAATCCCAGCCTTGGACAGGAACTTTGTGGATTCTCACACTCTAGGTGTCAATATATCTGGGATGTGGGTTACAGGGATCTACTTGTATATGCACAATGCTCGTGCGTCTGGCTGTTTGCATGTAAACATGTAGTTTAGCCTTCACTGAAGACTATTTGTCTTCAGTAAAACAGTGTGACTATCTGTAAGTCACACATGGAAAAGTGTGTCAGTAGCTTGCCAAAAGTCGATGGTTTACTCCAGGCATTCCAGTTTACTCCTTGGTATGGTCAAGTCCTCTCCATGCTGAAATAAAAAGTACACATGTGTAAGTACATGTAAGGGAATATATTAACTAGCCTGAGGATCAGTGGCGAGTGATTTGTTTCCAATTTCTTTTATACTAGTGCTCAGTGGAAATAAAAATTTCATGAAAAAACAGCCATATCTTTGGATATGAATGATATCACTTATCAGCCAATCAGATTTCTAGCCATGACGAACAGTTGGAAATGAAAGTAAAAAAAGTAGCGCTGTTGAGTAAGGTCACATTGGCGGCTTATGTAGGCTCCTCCCTGAAATCTGGCGTCAGCACTGTGGAGCTTGTCTCCTTAATGTGTTCAGATCTTCCAGACCCACATTCTTTGATAAGATAACATATGTTGAAGCAATGGACTAACTGCCAACAAATAATCAGGCTACCGTGAGATATGCAGTGTTCGCAGTGTGTCTGTAGAATAGATTCAAGGGGTGTAACTCTTGTGATAAAGGTTCAGAGAATGATACGTATGTGCAGATGCTGAACATTAACATGTGTGTAATCTGTTAAATCTCTTGGCCCACCTTGATGAAAAGTCTTCAGTCTTTTTGCTTTTTTTCAATCTTGTGCAATACATGATAGTGTTTGACTCAAGTTTTCTCCAGAAACACTGCATGTAGGATGTAGGCAAAAAACTACCAACTCGAGCAATTTAATAAACATAGGAAGATTCGGGAAGCCGGGACCAGAAGCAAATTTATCTCAAATTCATTTGAACAGAGTGTTTTTAGTTATAATGGCTGAGAGGGTTAGCGTGACAGCATGGCGTAATGACCCAGATGCCTCTCACCGTTGCAATCGCTGTAGACCCTGCGCATCTCTGTGGCTTGACTCTATACTTTAGTATTAGCCACAGAGACACTCATGGGCGGACATTTTCTTCCTGCCTCCACACCAATTCCTCCATAACAAATTCCACACACCTTTATGGATGCATATCTCGCCTAGACTGAGCCGCAAGCACAAGGTCCTAACTGCCCAAAGAATCAAGCTCAAAACTGTAACGCCAGCGGGTTAGTTTCAATCCTTCCTTTGCCACCATTAGAAAATTACGACCCCATAAATCACCTCTCGTGGACAAGGGAAACTACTCCTCTGATGTCGCTACTGTGTAAATGGCGGACGCCGTGTAATAATGTTTTACTGGCGTTAATGTTTTGGTCTCGATTCTCCTTTCAAGAGCACTAACGGAGGTGTGCTTTTGGCTGATTCTAAAGGCGATATGCATCGAGGCAGGTGTGTGGAGTTTGTTACGATTAGGGGCAGAAAGAAAATGTTATTGATTTCGAGAGAAAAAGTATGCTTAATCTTAGTTAACCAAGCATTGTCTCTGTGGCTAATAGTAAAGTACAGGGCCAAGCCAGGGAGACAAGCAGGTTCTAGGTCGCTGTGAGTTCTAGGTCGCTGTGAGTTCAAGGTCGCTGTGAGTTCAAGGTCTCTGTGAGTTCTAGCCCTTCCTGGCTTCCTCTCTGGCTATACATGGGAAAGTCCGCCGGCACACATCCAGGCTCTGCCCAGATTCCTCCCACCATAATGCTTTTCACTGTCGTATACGTGAAATAATCTTGAGTACAGCGTAAAAGGCTGATCAAATAAATACACATAAATCTTAATTATAATGATATACGTCTTTATCTAAACATCTCGTATCATTACAATCATAAGAAAAACTATGTAGAAATAGAGTATTACCTGTATGTACAGTGTAGTTTGGATAAACTTTGGTGTATTACATCTATCTTTGATTGATTTAATCAACACCCTTAGAAATAAAGAAAAGGTATCTTAAGGAAACTCAAGAAATAAGTACATGTATTTGTATTAATTACACTTGTGTGTACCAGTCAGTAAGTTTTCATGCTGTAAAAGGTCCCCGGTCACTGGTTGACATGGCACAAGCTTGAAGCCATGAAGTTACTGATGAACATGTGTATGTAAACCAAAGGCCTGGGGTTTGCTTGTGCCACTCTTTCCCCCAGCCTCTGCTCGGTTTCCTCCCACCATAATGCTGGCCTCTGTCGAATTAGTGAAATATTGGTCAGTACAGCGTATAACACCAATCAGATAAATAAATAAAAACTTGGGCCACCCCGGTTTCCTTCTCACATCATGAAGACAAGCTATATGAATGGGACAGCTTTGTTTAAGGTTTGAACAGGTACATGTAGTTTAGAGCATCTTAATACCAACTTTTCAGTTCATTATATTGCATGTAATTTGTTGACAGGCGTTGCTTATGGAGGCTCAGATGATAACCAAGGTCCTGAGGACAACACGAGGCCAGTGAGGTTTGTACATCTACATGTAGTCCATGTAATTATTAAAGGGCCATCCTTGAAAAACCTGTTTGTTGGGCGTAACCCGATCTCGTGAGAAAAAATTTGGTTGGTCAGTAGGAAATTCTTTTTTGGTCATTCTGGCTTTTCAAAGAGATATAGGTGTTTATGAAATTAACACGAACAGAAAATTTTTTGTAAAAAATCTTTCATCGAAAAACCAATAAAAACGTGTGTGTAGTGCCCTTCTCTGGAGTGTCTGACGGGTTACTAGTGCCCTTCTCTGGAGGGTTGGATGGGTTACGCCGAACGAACATATTTTTCAGGATGGCCCATGCCTTTGTTTCAGTGGGTGTTGTAAGTTGCTTCTCCTACGGTGTGTTAAGACTCATGACATACATGTAGCACTATTTCACAAAGTCAGAAAACCTGGAACAGTCTTAGAGTTTGTTTGAAAATTATAAGTAGTAAGTTGCAGCATCAAAAGCAGTATTGTGGGGAGACCTAAGTAGCTGGGTTTTCACACATGTATGTGGCGTCTGTTGAAATGTACACATAATGCTTAAAACTTGTTGGTGAAATGATGCTCTGTTAGTTTACACTCAAATAATCTTCATTGAATGTTCAGAATGTAGATTATGCTGTTAAACGACAGTCAAATGAACAAATGTATGTTGAGATTGTAAGTAAATAAAATCCGACAGTGTGGACCTACTTGTTACTGCACTGTACATGTGTAAAACAATAGAATAACCTCACAGTAAATTTAAGGGCCTCAGTAGTAAAGCAAACCACTGGTTTCTGTGTAGCCCTCAGATGTTGACAAACGAGATGCTTTTGAAAGGACAAGTTTAGATCCTGCTAAGTCTTCCACCCATAGGCCTGATTGCCCTTGGGATAATATATTACATTGTACACTTGTTTTTATTTATTTGTTTATTTGATGGGGTTTTTATGCCGTACTGAAGAATATTTCACTTATCCAATGCCGGCAATTATTATTCTGCCAGGAAACAGGAAACAGGTTCCGGGCAGGCCTTTCCACTGGATTTGAACTCACAGTGACTGCATTGGTGGGAGGCTTCTGGATCATTACACTGCAATGGCACGCTAACCAAATTATCCACAGAGCCCCCCACCTTTTTAAGAGCTGAAGGTAAACAGGATGACCCCAAATTGAAGTCATCACCAATATAACTTTTTCATTTTTCACAGTATTGTCTTATCAATTTTCACAATTTTGGACACATAACAGATTTTTTGTATGTCATCCCTCTCCATTTTGTTGTGCAATGTTAGGAAATAGAATCTAAACATTTCAGACCTCTAAAACCTATTGAAAGACATCAGATTATATTCTAGTCTCTATTCTGAAGAGCTTTTACTTGTAAAACCAGATGTTTTGAACCATGTTGCCATTGTGTCAGTGAAATGCATTTAAGTGGAAAGTACGATGTTAAACAACAGTTAGATAATAAATCAGTTCAACATGTGACATTTCACGCTAACAGGTAAATTGTTATCCAAATTAAACTCTTAAACAATAATATTTTGACTACCTGTTTATCTGATGTTGTCCGCAAAGAACTGTCTAGTCAGCCAATCAGGGAAATGGTACCACTGGCGACCTGTCTGTTGAAAATCTCGGCGTTGATAAAAAATGACGACCACCTGCATCGGCAATGTCACAGACGATTGATCAAAAATATTGGCTAGCCCTTTGGCAAAATCATTTTTGGACGCTGACAGTTTCTCAGCCACATAAATGACCTTGAACTTCACAAACTAAACGAACTCCCTGTTCAGCATGAGCAATCGTGGATGGCTATTGACCACTCCAACGTTTTCAAAATGTCTTTCATTAAAACTGAATTTAGCCTAAGGCTGCCATTGACATTAAAAGTGTGTGTGTCGCCGAAAACTTCAAATGAAAATGCAGGACTAGTAACAGATGAGAGTGTGACATCAGACAGTCGGAACTGGTATTCACTGATGCAATATGGTCTTTTTGCACCATATTGTATTCCAGTTCTTATTTTCAATGGTTTTGCCAGAGATTATGTGTATGCTGTGCTTTATTTGTGATCTTTTCTTGCAACTTTTCTTTTCCATTATTATTATTTTTTATTCTTTTCCAACATGCGTGATAAATGTTATACTTCAATCGCATAAAAAATGACTTGAGAGGTGATTAAATTATTAGCACATTTGATGCACATTGAAACCCAGGCCTGATATTGACCAGTGTCCGCTTGTGCAAAGCTATCTTCAGGCTTAAGGTACCCCTTTCATTTTTTCTTCCTCCATAATGTTGTACCTGCCCACTTTATAATATGGAGTCCTGAGTGGTACGCCAAGGTATCATTGTGCAAGTTGGGAGAGATCAGTTGCATTCTTGCGTTAAGGCTTGTCGGTTGGTCCATATGGTAAATATTTAATAATAACAGCAAACTGCATCATCATTTCGAAACCTAAGGTCATTCGAATCTAACAATTAATTAACCAAGGCCCTTTATCCTGTAGTACAGGTAGTAGAATGTCAGCAAAGTTTGAGCTTCCATCTTCTGATAGTTTGTTCTATAGAGAAGATTCTAGTTTTGGAATTACAGTAAGCCCTTAAATATTTTGCTGAGCAGTTTTTGGAATTACAGTAAGCCCTTAAATATTTTGCTGAGCAGTTTTTGGAATTACAGTAAGCCCTTAAATATTTTGCTGAGCAGGTTAATAAAGATTTCTTAGACTGACGTCAGACTTAATTCATGTACATGTACGAGTTCATGTAATCTTAACTTTTTGTATTGTGTGCTGCTGTAAAATTTTACCCTGGATATGTTTATTGGTATACTAAGGGTTGTCTTTGACTTTCATATAAGAATTGAAAATAAGTGATTTAAGCTCAAACTTAAGTTCAGAAATAATATCCAGGTCTAAGAGTACTTGTAAGTCTGACTTTGGCCTTAAGGACTGCTTGTGAAGTTGTGGGCAGGGGTCTATTCCACTTAGTCAGTTTTGACAATAATGAGTCAAAATTTTTAACTTTGATGTCTTGCCCAATTTAAGTCCCCAGGAAGTTCAAACTGGGATGAATTATTCCTAAAATAAGTTTATCACGTTTTTAATTTTTCCATCAGGGGTGCAAAAGCTAGCATTCCAGTGCATTCATGAATACTTCAATCTTACGATCCAAACAAATTTGCATATACAATGCTAAAATAGGGACTTACAGTAGAAGTTTTTGTTAATACTTGTGATTGTCCTAGACTTTCTTGTTAAAATAGATAATTAGTGTTTGAATATAATTTTCAAAATATTTACACAAGTTCAGACTCAGTGCCCTAAGTATGCCTGGATGGCTTCTTGATTGGATTTGAGGAGTTTTTCTCATAATTTTAGAACCTAAATCAAAACCGGGGATACCGACGACCATCAGCATTATGGTTTGAGGAAACCGGCATTATGGTTTGAGGAAACCGGCATTATGGTTTGAGGAAACCGGGTAGAACCCCGGGGATACCGACGACCATCAGCATTATGGTTTGAGGAAACCGGCATTATGGTTTGAGGAAACCGGCATTATGGTTTGAGGAAACCGGGCAGAACCCTGGGGAATACCGACGACCATCAGATTTTTGTGTAAAAGCACTCACAGTGTTTGCAAGAAGATATAACGTCAGACGTGTATTTCAGGAGTTTTGGACTGGGTGAAATTTGAGGTTATTTAGCAGTTTTCTATTTTTGTGATTCCAGTCCAACATTATCAAACTTAAATGGAAAATATCATGTACTCGTTTGTGTTCTTACACGATACCTAGCATGTGGTCTAATATCTGTGTCCAAGCAACCATTATCTGTAGATCGTGTGGTTAAATTCTCTGAGTTTAAAAGATAGAGAGTAAAAACAGAGGAGAAACGTTGTGATGGTTGACAAATGGTAAATGGTCACACTTTACCTGTGAAATCCGCCCTCTTCATGCAAGTGTTTAGGAACTAACAACTTACATGACCCCCAAGTACCAGGGCGTAACCGGAATTAGGTAAAAAAAAAATTGCAGTGATGTTAAATGCAGTGGTCTAGAATTGCTCAAAATGCTGTGCTGCCGCCACATTGTATGCACAGAGTAACATGAAAGTGACATGTACCTGAGAAAAAACATTAGAGTCCAGTTTCCACAGGGAACCAAATTTAGTCTGTTAGCATAAGAACATGCCACACTTCATGTGAGAAGGCTTAAAGAGTGTACCCTTGCATGTAATCAACAACACATCTCCATTCATTATCAAGAGAACTATTTTTAGACAGATTACTGCACCAGAAGTTAGCTGCCTACTACACCTCTCTCTCTCTCTCTAATACCTGTGCTTAGGCATGCGCGTAAACAAGACCAACGTTTTCATCAGTTAGCTCTCTCCAGCGACTTTGTTAACTTCATGCTCTCACACAGACCTGCAGAATGCTTCACTGTTACAGTCTGAACAGAGCTAGGGTTTTCTTATTGTCAGCTGGAGGAGCTGGGCTCACATAGGGCGGTCCTGTAATACTAGCAGGTCAGTACCATGCATGTAATGCCGCTAGGTGTGGGAAAAAAGTAACAGATTAGAATTTTGGTCCAGGTTTTGTGAAATTTCCTAAGCCCAGGTAATTGTTGAAGTCAGTATTTTTTTTTTTTTTTGGCCAATGTTTCCAGTGTTTCTCGAAAAAACCTGCTTAGTCGAATACTACGTAAGTATAGCATTACATTACTTAAGCAAAGCAACCATTATCTGCAAAGCACCTTTCTTACGCAAAAAAAACCCACCAACAACCCCAAAACATAAGAAGTTTCTTGGAACAAAGCCCAGGTGTACATGAACAGGTGTGACTGCAATTTACAAGTAAGAACTTTGACTTCTTTATAAGCACAGGATACGTGGCGTTTAAGAGCAACCTGTGGATGGTTGTGGGGCTCTCCCTGGCTCTGCCAGGTTTCCTCCCACAAATAGGTACAGTAATACTTGTCACTGTCGGAAAAGTGAAGCATTCTCTGTAGTACAGCATTAAACACCAATCCAAAAATTAAAGAAAAAATCAATTGCGATTTACGAATTTATGATTACGATATATGTATGTGTGAGGAAAGGAGACAAGAATTTAGTGTTACATGTAATTCACCTCGTCATGTGTCCTTTGAGATCTTTTACTTCATTTACATGTATGTTTATATATTTGTTTTATTTCGTTCGTGTTTTAAGCCGTACTTAAGGTAATTTCACCAACCT
Source organism: Acanthopleura granulata (assembly GCA_016165875.1). Taxonomy (NCBI): domain Eukaryota; kingdom Metazoa; phylum Mollusca; class Polyplacophora; order Chitonida; family Chitonidae; genus Acanthopleura; species Acanthopleura granulata. Next base: position 558,461 of record JABBOT010000033.1, read on the forward strand.
GTACAGTGTGTACAATGACAACCAGCGTTGTGCGGGGGGGGGGGGGACCGTGCAGAGCCCGGGGGAAACCTAGGATCCATCCGCAGGTTGCTGGTGAACCTGCAAATGTACGGCCAGACTTGAACTCACAGCAACCGCATTGGTTAGAGACACCTGGGCCATTATGCTGCGGTGGCATGCTACCCCACCCCTCGCCCCCACCCCTCACCCCCACCCCCCAGCCATGGAGGCCCCCATTACATGTATATGTAGGAAACTGAGATAAGATGATGTACATACCATGCTGGATTTTGACTACTGGACTCATAGCCTTTATACAAATAATATCACATCCATGTGCATGTAGGCAAGATAAGGTGAGATCCCTGTGTGTGTAGTGTGGCTATAGAAGTCACAGGTCAGTACCGTAATACTGCTGTGTGTGCGTGCGTGGGCTAAGGGGATGGCGAGAGAGGAGGGAGAGATAATCTGAGATCCATGTGTGTACTCAGCCAGTTTGGCTATTGAAGTCACAGGTCAGTACCATAATACTGCTGTGTGTGCGTGCGTGGGCTAAGGGGATGGCGAGAGAGGAGGGAGAGATAATCTGAGATCCATGTGTGTACTCAGCCAGTTTGGCTATTGAAGTCACAGGTCAGTACCATAATACTGCTGTGTGTGCATGCGTGGGCTAAGGGGATGGCGAGAGAGGAGGGAGAGATAATGTGAGATCCATGTGTGTACTCACCCAGTTTGACAATTGAAGTCACAGGTCAGTACCATAATACTGCTATGTGTGCGTGTGTGGGCTAAGGGGATGGCGAGAGAGGAGGGAGAGATAATGTGAGATCCATGTGTGTACTCACCCAGTTTGACAATTGAAGTCACAGGTCAGTACCATAATACTGCTGTGTGTGCGTGCGTGGGCTAAGGGGATGGCGAGAGAGGAGGGGGAGATAATCTGAGATCCATGTGTGTACTCAGCCAGTTTGACAATTGAAGTCACAGGTCAGTACCATAATACTGCTGTGTGTGCATGTGTGGGCTAAGGGGATGGCGAGAGAGGAGGGAGAGATAATGTGAGATCCATGTGTGTACTCACCCAGTTTGACAATTGAAGTCACAGGTCAGTACCATAATACTGCTGCGTGTGCGTGCGTGGGCTAAGGGGATGGCGAGAGAGGAGGGAGAGATAATGTGAAATCCATGTGTGTACTCAGCCAGTTTGGCTATTGAAGTCACAGGTCAGTACCATAATACTGCTATGTGTGCATGTGTTGGCCAGGGGGGATGGGGAGAGAGAGGGGAGAGATGAGGTCAGATACCTGTTTGTATCCAGGGACTAACTGCTCTCGTGACAGGTCAGTACTACCATACTGCTGCGGGGGAGCAGGCTGTGGTTTAGTCATTAAAAGTGCTTTCTGTCACTAAGACACATCAGATGCAGGTTCAAGCCTGACCTTGGAGATTCCTCCGCTCTCAGTGCCAATTGGACCTTACATGGTAAGGGTAAATGGGCGACAATGCCCACGTGCAGCCTAACATGTAAGTCACGTGTGAATAAGTTTGTCAGTGACTTTCCAAATGCTAGTGGTTTACACTTGACCATAAAACCAACTACATATGTAAAGGTGAAAAAAATCATAAGATTGACATTAAATGACAAACAGATGAAATCAAGAAAAAAAAACAAAAAAAACTTGTGTATAAACGACGGTCTATAATAGATAAATGTAAACCTCTAACTCGGCATTACAATGCAAATACATGACATTGGTACTTGGACATTGTTACTGTGTATACAGGTATGCCGCAGATTCACGCATGTAGAACACCTGTAATTATGCATTTCATCAACGTATTTCAAGGTGGCCAGATTATGATGCAGACAGAATCTATCATCAATCAGATCAGATCAGTTTTGTTTTCTGGCTTCACTCAGATGTTCATTTGACGCAGATGTGGAACATGCTTTGACCATGTTGGATGTGAACCTGTTTGAAGAGGGCTGTGTGTGAGATAGAGTACAAGCAGAACTTGGGTGTTAACATCAGAAACACCTGGGTTCATTCATGCATATGTATATATGCAAAGCGGACATCCTTGCATATTCATTACTTATCACCTTCTTGTTTTCATCTACAAATATTCAGGAAATGAAACTTTGACACCTTATGTATTACAGAAGCTGTCAAAGTTTTATTTCCTCAAAGTACGTATTTAAAGTGAACTGTAGACAGTACACATGTAGCTCCTTAGCGCTAGAAATAATCACCAACTCACCAGATATAAACATGATTATTTGGTAAAATGGGTGAAATTGTTATTACTTTCAATTTATCATGTGTAAATTCAGATTATTTATGGTATTTGGAGACAGAAGTTCATCCTTGTAGGTGAAAACTTGATGGAGGACATATCTCTTCGTAATAACCTCCACAGTTGAACACCTGTGTGATCCATTGTTCCTGCGTCACCCTAGGACAGGTATATTATTAATGAACTTCAGGTAGTTTACTACTGTAAATACCCTAATTCTTGAAGCTGTTAGCAATATTTTAGTGTTTTCTTGGTGTAGGGCCCAGAGAAATGATTCTCGTAGTTTTATACCTGTTCATACCTGTGGCGACACAAACAGATCATTTTTGGCTTCATTTTGACAATAACTGTATGCATTCACTACCCTTAAAAAAATGATGATTGAAAAGGTTGAAGATTTATAATATTCTCAAACTTCGGATACACATGCTCAACAAGTTTAGAAATTAAAAGAAACTACTGAATTTTGTAAAGTTTATGATTTTACTGAATGAATATTTATTTTTAAAGTGAAAGACAGTTTGTGACTGAGGCATTGTTCATTAAAATGATTGCTAAACTCTCTTTTGAATGCAACAAACTGTTTGAATTTGGATGAAGTCGTCACTGAATTATCTTCCTTTGAAGTGTGGAGTATTTTGCTGCCGACTGGGCATCTGAAGGCACCCATGTTTGTAAGCTTGTGAGAAACTGACCAATCAGAGAGCTGGGAGACATCAGTTGTGTATAAGCTGTGATGTAAATGTTCTGAGTTGACCTGTGAACAACACTGCCAAGTATTGCCAGACCATTGTGTGACGGTGGCAGTAATTTTCTTGATCATTTCATGTTATAAATTGACATATATGCATAAGTTTCAACCACAACCAGAGCAGCTTACTACAGTCTCAGGTGACGAGTATTCTTCGCTTGCAACAATTATGTCACAGTCCACACAGAATGGCTGCGTTTCGTGCTAGCCGACGGAGCATGTTCCTGCCACTTTCCACTGTCGTAGTAGCTGTTGGAAAAAAATACTTTACCGAAATGAATGTAGTATTGTCCAACCTGTTTGGCAAACTTACTTTGAACATGGGCTGTCCTTCACTTTAGATGAACATAAAGTCAGCAACTAAACTTGAATTCATTCTGAAAGGTGTTCTGAAAATATTTTTAAAAAATTCTACAAAGCTTATCGACCTAATATACTGCCGTTGATCAATACTACCTAACCACTCATTTGGAGGTGCCATTTTGCGACGTTAGCCCTTTGAAGTGGCGTCACATTGCCTCAGAGCAGTTTTCCCCCTGTGTGATGTTGCATTCATTGCTTTGTACTGAGAAGTGTGTAAGAGCGAGGAAATAAGGTATGGTTCAAAGACCATAATATCTAGTGATGCAGCAAAATTCCTTACTAGATCTGGGATTAGAAATGTTTTCCTCACATCAGCTAATCCACACCTGACCATTAAGGACACAGGATTGTCTGATTTTAATAAAATTTTAATTGCAGATTAATTTTGCGGCCACTAATTCAGAGTTTGAAAACACCTTGAGCCATACATAAAATTGCTTGGCATATAAATTCTGTTGAATTTGCTGGTCATTGTGGAGGTCAGGTAAATCTGTACCTGTGGGTTAAGAAGATGTTTACGGCATAAAGTTACCTGTGCACCTGTCCTGTGATAGGTGAAGTAGGTCAGAGGTGTCGGCGATCACTGCGTCCATGTTTCAGTGCATGCTAACCTGCAAGTGGCACATGTATAGATCACACACCCTCATGGTCTCATTGGGAGAAACATGTAAACTGTGATGGGCATAAAATTTTGTCATGTCTTGACAGTGCTCATATCTTATTCTGCAGGTCTGGAACATGTGTTTAGGTTTCTTTGGAAGGTAGGATATTATCCTAGCCACAGAAAATGTATTTCAACACCAAAGGTACATTGTAATTTGTTATGAACTTTATTTACGTGTAAAAGTGAACTTTTTAAGTGAAATTTACAAGGCAAATACGTAATTTCTTCAGCCCTTTAGTACGAACTCCAGATTGTTCTTTGGTCAACTCTGCGTCATCATGAAAGTCTGACATTTGAAGAAAATATTAGAGGTGTAAATAAAACAGTAGGTAGATGTGTAATCATTTGAGCCTCTTCACCTCAGAAACAACCTTCACCAGTGAGGTGGAGTGTATAAGTGTGGCTGGTTTGACTGCTCCTTTTGGTGTGAAGGTTTATCTTGCCATCTGGAAAGATGTGTCAGTTTCATGTGAGCCATGTGCAGTTTTCTCTTGGCAACATTCCGGTTTCCCTGGATTCTGTCAGGTTTCTTTTGGGCTCTCTGGATTCCCTCAGGCTTCATTGTTTCCCAGGGGATCTGTCTGGCTCAGTATGGTATCCTCTGGGCTCTCTCTTACTTTCCCTGGGCTCTTCCTGCAATTCCCTGGGCTCTGCCTGGTATTCCCTAGGCTCTTTCTGGCTTCCCCTAGGCAACTGTTTTTCTTTGTTCTCTATCTGGTTCCCCTGGCAGTGGGCTCCATATGATCTCCCCTGTTCTTCATCTAGTCTTCCCTAAGCTCTGTCTGGTTTCCTCTTGGGTCTGTCTGGTTTCCCTTGGGCCCCCTCTCATTTAACTTGGACTCTGCCTGTATGATCTGCCCTTGGTGTGCCCGCTTTTTATTGGGCTGTGTTTTCCCCAGGGCTTTGTTGTGTCGCCTGGACTCTGCCTTGTTTCCTCTGGGCTTGCTCTCTTCTCCCCGTGGGCTCAGCCTGCTGTCCCCTGAGCTCTGTGTGGTATCCTCTGGGGGCAGTCTTGCCTCTTCTTGGCTCTTTCTTGTAATCTCCTGGGCTCTCTGTTTTCCTCTGGACTTTATCTGGTATCCTCTGGACTTTGTCTGGTATCCTCTGGGCTGTCTGGTATCCCCTGGGCTCAGATGGATTTCCCCTGGGATATGTCTGGTATCCCCTGGACTTTGTCTGGTATCCTCCCCACTCTGGGTTCTGTCTGGGATCCCCAGATGCCTGTCTGATATTCACTTTGCTCTGTCTGGTATCCCCTGAGCTCTGTCTGGTATCCCCTGAGCTCTGTCTGGTATCCCCTGAGCTGTGTCCCTTTGCACGCTACATAAACATGATCACAGTCAAAAGATTTAAAATATTCTTGAGTAGGTTGTAAAACACCAGTCCACCAAGCAAAAATATCAATACACTCTATTTGCTTTTTGTGTCATTTCACATTCTTTATAAAATACTGAAACTAAAAGAACCAGGTCAGATATGTGTATGTCTTGTTAATTGTTTTGTAGAGAGCCCTGAAAAGAGAAAAAGATAAAAAACAAAGCAAAACATAAAGGTGTCATTGAGATAAATAAACATTTTGATTGATATTATCAAAGAGAATTTAGCTTTCCTAATTTACAAAACCTGTTTTGCTGTTGATTGAGATGTAGGAGGCTGGGTTTAGTCTTGCGTGACGCTGATCAGACTGTATGGCTACCTTCCTTCCCTTGAGGCAATGCAGCTAGCGACACAGGTGAAAACTGAAATCACTGACATGTGTACCTTTGTCAACAAAAAGCAAAGTTGCTCACATGTAGGTACAAATACCTACTGCCACAAGACGTCAGGAGGCCAGGTATTAGTTGATCTTTGACTAGGGTCTTTAAGGCTACCACCGTATCTTCGAGAACATTGAAGCAGAACGACTGAATCACCGAACAATGAACCAGATAGGGTATTAAAGAGGAGACATGTCACCAGTTAGCAGGCACCTTGTCACGGTTGGATGGGCACACAGTTGTGCTACTTTAGAGAGGCCAGAAAGAGGGAAGAGAACGTGTTCTTCTCCCCTCTCTTCAGAAGTCCTGAATTCCTGTACCATACTAAAGGTTAAAGCGCGGGTTTTCTCTAAGGTGTGAGGTTCAACAGGTAGGCTATCTGCCTTCATCTTTTGATATGTGTGGGCTTGACCAACTAACCCTTAGTTTTGGATTTTTATTTTGTGGCTATTGGAGGTAAAACAGTGAGACTTTTTTTCTTTTTGTCAAGGTGACTTTTCAGAAGGGGGAAGCTAGTAGATAATGTGCACATGGACATTGTAAGTGAAGCTATTGAATGATGTGATGTGAACCGGTTTGTCATAGGTGTAAACATGTCTAGTCTAGATGCAAATCAGAGTGGACTACAGGTTGCTGCTATGAAAATTTTCATGTTTTAAGCCTCCCTTCATGTGCACGAATTTCACACGCATGAATATCTGTTCACAGAATAACACACACTCAGTAATCCAGTCAAACTTCCTTCGATGCTGTTTCTGAATTCTCCCAGAGTTCGAAAAGAGCTCGTGAAGTTTTTACACAGTGCTGAGACTCGATATAACTCCGATGACAGCGCTGGTGTATCGTGTACCACAATGTGTTCACAGATGTCAAATTGTTAACTACCCTAACAGAAATATTAAGCTTTTTCAAGGTCATTTTGAGTATTTTTCAGATTTAACTACCCTGTATTATAGCCATATTGAGTTTTTATATATTTACCCTATATAGAATTAATAAGGTGTAAAGAAAATTCATGCAAGATGAACCAATTCATGCTTGAGTCCCAAAACTGTGATAAATTAACTGCAGGCCTCGACACAAGGATATCACAGGGTATCGACTAAGTGCTCCTCACAGTTTTCGACTAAGTGCTCCTCACAGTTTTCGACTAAGTGCTCCTCACAGTTTTCGACTAAGTGCTCCTCACAGTTTTCAGCCAGGAGGTCGAAATGTTGATCACCTGAAATGTCCAGGTATTTCTGCCCTTACCCGTACTATGCAGACTCCTGTATAACCATGGGAACATCCTCTTCTTAAAGTGTATGGGAATCCCAAACCCATTTATTATCTTTACCATTTGATTGAACGGTTATGATTAAACGAGAAGTAAACTACATGTACATCAGGTTTTACTCTCTCTTACATATATCACGTTTTACAAACTATATGTTTTCTTCATTTTAAAAATATCCTGTTTGAAGGCGAAAAATCGTACACAGAATTGGAATGTTTTTAATAATATTGTTTGATTGATTTTAACAGTGAATTAATGTTAATTAAAATATTAATCATTAAATTACATTGGATATTCTGTGTATCGGTGTTTTACGTTACTCATTGAGTTGACTGCATCACATTAAGTGCAACCCCCGTCACATTTCGACGACCGACCTGGTATACAGATGCATCGTGCATGATTTGCATTGCAGTTTAGGTTTATAACAATAACTGTAAATGATAAACTTATCCTTTTGTGGCCATATGTAAAAGTTGTATTGATGAACGGTTTCCGCCAGAGGTCACATTTAGAGGTCACTTTTAAAAATGCCGGCCTGCCATTTTGACGAATGAAGTAAGGCCCTCCAGTATAACATTTAGAAGCAGGCGTGTATTACCAAGCCAGAAACCCATCACCAGACAGTGTTGTACCTTGTTGTCTCGTGTTAATTCTGTTGGCAATGTATGAGGCAAGTTGATCTACCCTGGGATCTCCGGTAGGGAGAGAGACGCCTGCTGTTCAAGGCTGTACCGTACCTTTTGACCCATGTGGTGCTGAATGGAGAACAGTCATTCCCAGATAAATTTAAGAAAGAGAAAAATGTGGAAATATTTGATACTTCAAGCAAAGAATACTCAAGTTTATAATCACATGTACACCTACCAGAATGGAGTTTTACTGAAATATGTTCAGTTTTTCTTAGCCTGTAGCATACTTTTGAGTTTTTTCAACTCCGTATTCAGTATTTTAATGTCATGACTACCGTTAAACGGTAGTTAAGGTTGACATCTATGACCCCTGATATATATTAATGTGTTCATGTACATGTATGTGTGTAATAATGTGTCCATGTTAAGTACATGTATGTGTGTAATAATGTGTCCATGTTCGTGTACATGTATGTGTGTGATAATGTGTCCATGTACATATCTACAGTAAGACGTCCATGTACACTTATCTGCTATGTGTTCATGCACATGTGTATAGTGTCATGTTCATGGACATGAACGTCTGTGTACATTAAGCTGTTCATGTATGTTTATGTCTTCAGTAATGTGTTCATGGACAAGTATGTGTGGACAGTGTTGAACTTGGAAGTCTGTTGACATGTATGAGCCAGCTGACCTAGGCCAGTCAGTTTAACCCAGGCACTCTGGTATGTGTGGACAGTGTTGAACTTGGAACTCTGGTTTTCTCCACGCATGAAACTGACCACCACCATATATCTGTGAAGAATTCCTGAGTAGGATGTTAAACAGCAATCATATCTATCAATAAACAGCATTAACAGTGACCCTGGTACACTTACCCGCTGCTGTTAGTGAAGAGATTTACAACTGATATCTTAGGTACATGTAATATAAATTATGACATGATTGATGTATAACATGAAAATCAGGTGGTTTTTCATTCATCCCATTGACCAGATGCTTGTGGAAGGATCATGAGTTTTGTCAATCAAGTGTTGCTAGATACAGCTTTACAATTCCCAATCCGTCCATCAGTCTGTCTGTATGTACGTCACGAAATAGTTTCCCAGACTTTCTGTTCATATGCTGAATTGAAACATGGTACATGTACAGGTATTCATGGCTTTAACATGACATGGTACAGGTCAAGTTTGGCTTTGATTAGTTTTGTCTTTTTTTTTTCCACAATATTATGGCCAGTTTTGTCTCGTTAGGGACTGATAGTTTTGCAACCTTTTTTTCAGTTACAGTAACAGAGCAAGTTGGAAGTTTGGTCTGTTTCACCATTTTCAGTCTGCTTTTATTCACTTGTGGACAGGTACATGTTGTGGGCAGGTACATGTTGTGGACAGGTACATGTTGTGGAGAGGTACATGATGTGGACAGGTACATGTTGTGGGCAGGTACATGATGTGGGCAGGTACATGTTGTGGGCAGGTACATGTTGTGGACAGGTACATGATGTGGACAGTTACATGATGTGGACAGGTACATGATGTGGGCAGGTACATGTTGTGGAGAGGTACATGTTGTGGAGAGGTACATGTTGTGGGCAGGTACATGATGTGGACAGGTACATGTTGTGGACAGGTACATGTTGTGGACAGGTGCATGTTGTGGACAGGTACATGATGTGGGCAGGTACATGTTGTGGACAGGTACATGATGTGGACAGGTACATGTTGTGGGCAGGTACATGTTGTGGACAGGTACATGTTGTGGACAGGTACATGTTGTGGACAGGTACATGTTGTGGACAGGTACATGATGTGGACAGGTGCATGATGTGGACAGGTGCATGTTGTGGACAGGTGCATGTTGTGGACAGGTACATGTTGTGGAGAGGTACATGATGTGGACAGGTACATGATGTGGACAGGTACATGTTGTGGAGAGGTACATGATGTGGACAGGTACATGTTGTGGGTAGGTACATGTTGTGGACAGGTACATGTTGTGGGCAGGTGCATGTTGTGGACAGGTGCATGTTGTGGACAGGTACATGTTGTGGGCAGGTACATGATGTGGACAGGTACATGTTGTGGAGAGGTACATGATGTGGACAGGTACATGTTGTGGGCAGGTACATGATGTGGACAGGTACATGTTGTGGACAGGTGCATGTTGTGGGCAGGTGCATGTTGTGGGCAGGTGCATGTTGTGGAGAGGTGCATGTTGTGGGCAGGTACATGATGTGGGCAGGTACATGATGTGGACAGGTGCATGTTGTGGGCAGGTACATGATGTGGACAGGTGCATGTTGTGGACAGGTGCATGATGTGGACAGGTGCATGATGTGGGCAGGTACATGTTGTGGGCAGGTACATGATGTGGACAGGTACATGATGTGGACAGGTACATGTTGTGGGCAGGTACATGATGTGGGCAGGTACATGATGTGGATAGGTACATGTTGTGGGCAGGTACATGATGTGGACAGGTACATGTTGTGGACAGGTACATGTTGTGGACAGGTACATGTTGTGGACAGGTACATGTTGTGGACAGGTACATGATGTGGACAGGTACATGTTGTGGACAGGTACATGTTGTGGACAGGTACAGGTACATGATGTGGGCAGGTACATGTTGTGGACAGGTACATGTTGTGGACAGGTACATGATGTGGACAGGTACATGATGTGGGCAGGTACATGTTGTGGACAGGTACATGATGTGGACAGGTACATGTTGTGTACAGGTACATGTTGTGGGCAGGTACATGTTGTGGAGAGGTACATGTTGTGGAGAGGTACATGATGTGGGCAGGTACATGTTGTGGACAGGTACATATTGTGGAGAGGTACATGATGTGGACAGGTACATGTTGTGGACAGGTACATGATGTGGACAGGTACATGTTGTGGACAGGTACATGATGTGGGCAGGTACATGTTGTGGACAGGTACATGTTGTGGACAGGTACATGATGTGGACAGGTACATGTTGCCGATGTAGTATTATGTATGCAAATTATGCCAACAGCTCCAAACAGTAGGAGAAATGCTTTGCCAAGTACGAAAGCAGTGTGTACCTTTAGTAATGCCCTTGTATGGTAGTCTTATGATTTTTACCTGGTAACATCACCTGCCGTTCTTTACACAACTAATGCGCGAATTAATTTACCTGTGTTTCTTATCTCTTTGATTATAGCCCCAAGGGAGTGGGTGATGGAATTATTGAGGATGCAAAAGCTGTCAGAGCGAGTGATGCTGGTAACCATAACAACCAATCCTTTGATAGACATCTGGCTAATGACGATGATGATGATTTACAGTTAGGAGAGGAAGGTATTGTGAGGCCCATATTGAATACAGATTTGTTGACTAATACAGTTGTGAATTGTCTGAATCACAATTAGTCCTTTTCTGTTGTTTTCTTTGCCCTTTTGTGGAAACAATGCCTTTTAGTGTTTGGTTTTTGACATAAAGTAAGAAATTCTGAAAAATATAGCAAACTTGTTGGAAACAACATGTCAGAAGAGAGCATTTTAGATGTCATATGGTGTCCAAAAACACCATGTTAGATGTTGTTCGAAACACCATTTAGATGGTGTCCGAAAACACCATTTCATCTGGTTAATGGTATACCACAAAATTCAGAAAATGTCAGGATATACCAAGCAAACATCTTTAAAAGTATGGCCTGAAATCCGATCTAAAGTATCATGCACAGCGTGAAGGAGTGCATTGTCACCAGCGTTCGTTTACGCACCAGTAACGCGAATTACCTGGCTCTCTCACAGCGGCATCATCATGTTTCCAGTTTCATCGAATGTCCATCATGTTGTATGTATCACCGTATCCGACTTGTTCAAATTTGTTCTTTCAGCGTTATCCATGACCAGGACAGAAGGCTCTCATGGGAAAAGGTAAGTTTCATCAGGCCAGTTTAAATAGAAAGTATTCCAAAGTGTGGAAATATGACCTTTGTCCTAAAATCCTTAGCTGACCTAGTATGTGTCATTATTTGTTTGGGTGTTTGTTGCCATGTTGAAGAATCGTCACTCGTGCTGTGGCAACCTTTGGCAACCTGTGGAGGAATTAGGAATAAACCACCCACTTTAGGCAAGTTACTGACCCAATCTTCCGAAGTGTGACAATCATCATACAAGACAAACAAGTGCTCTCCCATGAATTTCACGGGTTATAATTGACATGTATGTGGACGATATTTCTAACAACGTCAGATGACATCTTAGACAGTTATGTTGTTGTTGTTTATTTTTTAGCAACCAAAAACGAAAGAGATTGGCAAAGTCTGACAGCATTTAACTAAGTGACCAAACTGTAACACATGTTCTACCCATACTATCATTTGTACGTTGTCTTTCCCTTAAGCAGAAATATGAAGCCAGGGGTTTTTTAAGCAGTTCCTGTTTAGAAACTCAGTTTGGAACAGATCAGAAATCTCAATATTTTTATGTCATCAGGGTATCAAGAACTCAATTGATTTCATGAAAACTCATTGCAAAACTCAAGTTTTCTGATATTTCTGATATTAGTGGCTACGAAAAGCCCTGTTCAAGCTCACATTGTAGGATGTAATAATAATAATTATAATAATCAGTCCTACATTCATACTTTTCTGTAATGCAGTTCCCACTAAGACCTGATTATCAGGATTATGGTGTCTGCGGACAAAATACTGACTGATTTCTCGTTAGCGTTAGCTTACTTTGATTACTGCATGCCCCACCCACCTGTAAGGTCGATGACGCAGATCAGTCGAACATTGCTGCGGAACAGTTAATCGTGTTCTTCTCGACCATGTAGTTTGCCAGTTTTTGTTGTTTTCCTTTGTTTCATTGCACGGAAGTGATCTTAGATTAAACTGATTTTAACCAGCATATCATGGGAATATGACTTTACCATGTGAAGTTCCAATTACCTTTCAAGCCCTTCCTCTCTGGTCATACGTGGGAATGCCTGCCAGAAACAGGCGGATGGTCGAGGGTTAGCCCCAGATTCCGCTCAGTTTCCCGTATGCCAGCTGCTGTCGCATATTCTTGAGTATCGGGTAAAACACCAGTCAAGTAAATAAATCAGTTACAGTTAACTTTACCAACAGTTGCTTTATGGAACTGGGCCTTGTCCTTATGTATCGTGAACAGTTTTGAAGCAATACAGTTCATGCACTTACTACACAGTGGTTTGAGCTCAGCACAAGGACAAGTGGGATTGAGTTTTGGTCCTCTAGATAATCCAGCATGACTGTTGTCGGCCATCTTGGATAACCAGGTCACCACACCATTCTCTTCAAGAGGTCACCGCGTGCTGAGAATGTTGATTTTTTCACATGATGGTACTGAGTTTGTCTGTTTTAAGGGGTTCATGGCATCCATTAATGAGGCTGATTTGTTCGTCCACCTGTAATTCTAATATATAATATCCTAGCATATCTTTTTAACTTTCTTTCTTTACATTAGAACATGGCTTATAGGTGATTTGCGAAGGGCAGTGGTCCATCCCATGAATTCCTGATTTCTCCATTATGGCGTTAAAACACCCAACCAAATAAAAGAAATATATAAAATAAATACTGGTTCTGGTTTGAAGTATATTTCATGCCTGGTTCCCCTCGAGCTCTCTCTGGTTTCCCTCAAGCTTTATCTGGTTGCCCTTGGGTTCTGTCAAGTTTCCATTTGGTTCTGGCCAGTTTCCCTTGAGCTATACCTGGTTTCTCTCAGATTCTGCCTGGTTACCCTTATGTTTTAGCCAGTTTCCCATACATTCTGGCCAGTGTCCATTGGATACTGGATGGTTTCGGTTGGTCACAGGACAGTTTCCCTGAAGCATTCAAGTGAAATATTCTTGAATTTGGCTTAAAACCCAAATCAAATATATAATTGACTTAATTGATTGAAATGTAGCAGTTGTTTTCAACCACAAAATACTATTCAAATAAGCGTGATTTTTGACATATTTGATGTCCCTACAGTCCTGGTAACCAGTCCATTGCTGGCCAGTCTGCTTTAGCAAAGCTCTTGATTCCGCAGGAGAGTTTCCATAGCGACATGACACAGAACAGCCAATCAACAGTGTCCAGGTAAATGAAACGCCACATCACATCTTTACCTGAGAACTTCCTCCATCATTTACATGTATAGTGAAATCTTCAGAACATTAGCAAGCTGCTGTTTTGGTTTCTTGGCAGTTTAATGGGAGAGTCTGACGGGCTACACAAAAGAGTCCAGGTCACAAAGAAACACATCGTTTTCTGCAGTGAAGCTGCAGTGTTTGTGTGTGTGTTTGTAAGTACTCTCTGAGCACACAAGCATCCAGAAGTGTGACGTGATCAAAAAAAGAACAAAGCAGCACATAGCTTTAGGACCCGATTGTTAAAGGCGTGAAGGAGTTTTACGTGTTTCCTGTTGTAAAGCATTGTAAATTTAATAGACTGGTTTCCTCAAAGATAATCTAGTTTCTTCAAGACGGTTGAGGTTACTAATGACCTATTCTTGGTTCCTCCATGATATCGTCTGTAAAGTTGACGAGGTATTTTAAAGTTCCAAAAGAATTGCTTGTTGTCATCAGCCATCTGTACATTTACCTTCGTATTGCAAGGTGTTATAACTGTATTACCATAAAGGACCTAAAATTGTGACCCCAAAAATTTGCATTTTTAGAAGGAAATTGATGTCATGAAATTTATATTTTATGCTAAACTTTACATTTTTCCTGTAGAATATCGTTCTTACTTCCTAATCAACTTCTAATCACCTTAATGTAGAATCATTAGAACTCTCAGAATTAGAGAGGAAGGACAACTGTCCTGGACGCAGTTTTAGGTCATTGGTCAGGTTTTGAGACCAAATCATGGTCGCCGCAAGCTGTCGTGACCTGGGGGTGCAGATCAACTATCACAGCCAACTTTAGGCATTGGTCCAGGGCGGTCTAGGCCCCAGACACCCAGCGCATCCTGATGCCAGGAGACACTTCCTGATCAGTATTAAGCCACTGAAGTCAAGAACTGAAAATATCTTGTATAGTTAAAGTTGACCTATTTTTTTTTTTTTCTTTATGATATATTGTTCAAAATTGTGGCTGTCAAGTATTATGCTATATTAACAGATATATATTCTGAAGTGTTGATTCATATCAGTGGTGACTGCATGGTGTACAGTAAATAAAATCTCTAAATTATGTGAAGCTCTGTCATTTGTGTGTGTATATAGACTGCACCGCTCTTTTGTTACGTGCTGCCTTATCGAGAGAAATTGCCGAAAACACCGGGTCCATTACCAACTCCTTGACGTCATATGACTGAAACATTGTTAAGTACGACGTTAAACCCCAAGCACTCACTCACTCTCTCTATTTGCTTTTTGTCTTTTTGCAGCTGTTAATTACATTTGTTTTAAACTTTAGTGACCTTTTTATTCTGAAAGAGATGAAAATAAATTTTAATCTTTTCGCTGGGGAAACGCAAAGAAACTGCAAAATAAAAATGGATCCTTCACTCTAATGTGTAACATGGCAAATGCAGACAGGAAGAAGCATTTTATCATTTATACTTATATGTTACATTTTATACAGTTTGAAAAAATCAACACATCAAAGTCCAGCTGATTTGTACAGAGCATCAGGATTAATTCCTCTTTTAACAGCAATTTGGTAGGATGATTCACCTCTCGTTTCAAGTTATTTCCTGACTGATAAATGTCGACATCGATTAAACCTGTATGCAATGATATTGGACTTAAATCCAAAAAAGATGACCCAAATACTGTGACATTCTCAAGAAGAAATGTACAACCAGTGCCTCTCATTTATTAATATTTGAGGGGAGAAAATTAAAATTGAAAAACAGTGGCTTATTTCAGGTGTCCTCTGAATCAATCATCCACTTCCTTTCAGTACAAACGGTCGTAAAAATAAAATCATACACCTAAGTGTTGCCAAAGAAAATATTTATGAAGTTAACGGTTAAAATGTAATACCAGTTAAGAACTCGGTTCTCGGAGGACAAGTAGCCTAGGCGCTGGCCTGTGAATCTCTGTAGCAGAGGCCCGTAACCATAATGTAGTGTACACATGGTAAAGTGCGACTGTCTTCTGATTTGTCGTATCCTGTCTGGATATATAAGCAGCTCTGTTTTCGAATAAATGTCTTATCCTAGAAACAATAGGCTTGTACACAAGGCCTAGATTGTGGTGTCTTATAGTGGATAACCTAATTAGCTTTTACGTCAGGGATATATACGTGCGAGCCCGAGCAAATTCCATCCCTTGTTTGTCACTACCCAAAGCATTTCGTAACATTCGTCTTGACTGGAAAAATTTCACCAAAAGCAAACCTGGCGGTGGGGGGCAAAAGATACCCCCTCATGCTCCCTCAGCCTACCCCCCCCCATGTCACCTCCTGAATGCCCCCCTCCCCTGGCGTCAGCACCTATGCAAATGTACGTATGTTTCCAGACAGAATCTCATCCATAGGTCAGAAAACGTCACTTTTTATTTTCATGATGTAGGATAATCAAGATGTCGCAGTTCAGAATAAACAAAACTGCCACGTAGGGAAAATCGAATGGGTCGCAATGCTCTCAGTTTTAACCAATGAAGGGCAAGATATTTCTTCCACTGAAGAGTCATCTGTTTCGTCTGTGACGTCACTTGCTCCTAGTCCACCATTTTGCCATTTAGAAGTAGTGTTAAATCAACTGATTTCCTTCTGATTGTGAGACAATTCTGATACACTTTAAAGCCATTTTCAACAAAGAAAGTGGTAGTAGAATACGTCTGGAGTTATTCCCTAAGGTTTCAACCAGGAGACCACAATGTGGCATTCAGTTGTAATGATAAAGGGGACCGTATTTTGCACGCAAATGAGTGTCTCGCCTCTAATACTGAAGAGTGTACTGTGTGAATGACACGACATCGTGTGTCAGGCTTCTCTATAATGGCATATCCCATGGCCTCATAAGGACTCCAGATTAAAAGATGATTTATAAAGTTACAAAGCATGTCATGAAAAAACGCCTACACCGGTTTAGGTTTGTTGGACCACTCATTTGAAATAACTTTGGTTGTACTTTTTGTCTTTTTTAAAAATGAGATATTGAATGTGCCAAATGTAAAGCATGGTAGATTTAACAAGATGGTTTCCTCAAAGATAATCTGGTTTCCTCACTGACAGTCCAGTTGCCTCATTGAGGTTGAGGTTACTCCTGACCTGTTCTGGGTTCCACCACAATATAATCCGGACAAAATGATATTATAAATGATTTAAGCTGACGAGTTGTTTTGGTTCCCAAAAGACTTGCTTCTTGTCATCTGTGTTTTGACCTTCAAAAAAATTTACACAGAGTTCAGGTGAAAGAGTGCGAAAAATTGGTTGTAAATGTGGTCTTCAATGCCTTTGTCCATTTTGCTTTGAGGAGAAAAAGACGCTTGAAAAATTTTGTACGGTGGGTATTAGGGACCACCTTTTGGCATGTATAATCTTTGTGTAATAAGGTTATGAATGAGAATGCCCCACATGATTAATAAATACTTTTGCACTAGAATTTGGCCTTTTCAGCTAACAGATGTGTTCAACCTCTATTTGGGTGATCTTTATATTTTAATATGTTCAGAAATATTTTCATGATTCAGGTTAAATGCATATGTTTGGATGCAAACAACAAATTTACATTCCAGTAAATTTATTAGACATACGCGATGTGCTTATTTAGAACATTATTATGCAATGATGATAAATACCAAAAGCTGGTCCCAAATACCTACCGTACAAAGATTTTTTCAAATACTCATCTGTCCTGAAGAAAAAAAATCAAAAAAATATTAAAGACCATATTTGTTAATAAGTTTTGATGCTCTTCTCATCTGATTTTGGCATCATTTTTATGTTTTCTTCTTTAAAGACTTGTCCTTGGACTGAGACTTCACTGTAATTTGTTCAAGGTCATTAAGTTTGTCTGTTTTAAACTAAAATTAGAAAGAAGAATTAGTAGCAGTTCTGTCCCATGTTGTAACTTTGCAGTGTGGAGGCATTGTTAGAGGACAGGAAAGTGGACCCAGAGGTCGTATTGACCAATCTCGGCTTCGGAAGCGTAACTGACGATGAAAACTACTGTCGCATTCCGTTGCGATTTCTGCAGCAGACGTCCAGAGCGAAAGGCATCGACGTGGACCACTTCCTGGACGAACATGAAGACTTGTCGCAGCTGCTCGCCGCCTGGCAACAACAACAGTACGGTACGTCAAGGGAGGCAACTCCTGACCAGATTAATGATCTCTCTGTCGTTCTGCAGGATATCGCTAACTTTCTGCGAGAATCGCTCGTGCCCGGCCGCTTCATAGACCTCCAACGCGTTGCCGATCAGCTCCAGCTGAACATCGAACATCCACAGAAGAGCCCTTCTCCAAAGGGAGACAACACTTGTGGAAAGTCTTCCAGGAAAGCCTCTCCAGAGGACAACGTCAACCACAACCCAGAAGACACGATGCTTGCAAACAACAAAGCAGCCAAACATTTCCAGAACTCCGACAGCTGTTACCTCCTGGGAGTCATGAATGAAGGCGATGACCCTGACATCACCGTTGGCAATGATATCCATGGCAACCAGGAAGAAGAGGACTACGATGACGAAATTCACCTGAATAGCTGGTCTTCCAGTTCGACCCTCACTGTTCCATCAATTTATAATGTTCGTCTTTCCCCAGACGAGTCATTAGTGTAGTTAGACAAAGCCAAAAGTTGTCTTTTTTTCTTGATATGTTGACAACACCTCTGCCATTTTTAGTCCAATTAGCCATTTGGTGAATGCTTGCTAATTAGAAAATAAATGGGAGCAATTCATCAGATATTTTCAGCAATTACAGTTTACCACCAGTACTCACAATGTATTTTTTTGTCTGAAATGGTAGTCTTTTTTTTTAGTTACTTTTTTCAGGGATGGTAAACTTTTTCCTTATTTTATGCCAAAGAAAAAAATATTCCACAAAGAAATTGTAATTGTAAATGTTAAGCATTTTCTGTATTCTGCTTGCTCTCCGTGTCTCCTGCCACATGTCACATAACTTCTGTACCAGCGATGATAGGGGATTTCCCAGAATTCTGCCTTCTCATTGGCTAATGGACCACAGATCTAATTTACATTCTCATTATGGCTGCCCTAAGAAAGATAAGTGTAGAGCTTTGGCTTTTTTTTTATCCAGATTTTATGTTCTTTTACTTTTTATTGAAATTAACCCCAGTCCCCCTTCTTTTTTCTTTACTTGGTTAATATTACATGATACACGTATATGGTTAAGGATACAGTTTTACTTTAATTAATATTTACTAAACACCAATTGATTTTTTATTGCATCATAGTTTTTATTTATATTTTAAACTACAAAAATCAGAACAGTATTATGTCCTCCCTGGCCAACTTCAGGGGAAAGCCGTTCCCACGGCCTTGTGTCTTTCACTTTTATATTTTATGTCGAAAATGATTTAACAAGCTCTGATTCCATGAAACTAAATATAGCACAAGCCATACTTATCTGAAGAAGGAGAGGCAGTGAGATTCTATTGTACTCAATATTTCAGCATTTTGTTAGCACCATCATTAGAGTTCTCTTTTTATGGGTTATCACTACATGTGTGTTTAGTGGATCCAGCGTATAATGACGTTATAATTTCGTATTATAACTTCAGTAATTTTTTTATATTCCCTTGCTTACAATGATGTCGGCCACCGGATTTTATTTGCCGTGAGCATCATTCATGAATATATCGGCTGTTCACTTGGCTGTTTCCTAGATGTGGATGACATACAGTATAGCTTTGATTGTAAATTTGCCAGGTCCCAAGACATGGCAGTACAACATTGTTCCATATCTGGTGCAAATTGCAATGCCATGTACCGAATCTGGTTCAAATTGCAATGCCATGTACCGAATCTGGTGCAAATTGCAATGCAATGTGCCATGTACCGAATCTGGTGCAAATTGCAATGCCATGTACCGAATCTGGTGCATGTTGTTACACAATGCCTGGACGTTGGTGAAGACAGGGGTGAAATACTCTGTATCTGGTGTCATATGTAGTTATATGAATCTTTCCAGAATCTTTTGCAAGTAGTACAATAATAATACAAGTAATGCAATATCCCCAATTTGGTACAAATAGTAATACAGTATCCCCAGTTTGGTGCAGATATTAGTACAATATCCCTAATTTGGTGCAGGTAGTAGTACAATATCCCCAGTTTGGTACAAATAGTAATACAGTATCCCTAGTTTGGTGCAGATAGTAGTACAATATCCCCAGTTTGGTACAAATAGCAATACAGTACCCATAGTTTGGTGCAGATAGTAGTACAATATCCCCAGTTTGGTACAAATAGTAATACAGTATCCCTAGTTTGGTGCAGATAGTAGTACAATATCCCCAATTTGGTGCAAGTAAATGTAGTAATGCAAATCCTTAAAGCTAGTGCAAGAAATGCTGTAACACCCTAAATCTGGTACAAATACAGTAGTAATGCAATTCCTCATTACGTAATATCTCAGATTTGGCACAAGTTGTGACTCATTGATCCATTTCTGGTGCAAATTGTAACGTTGGGCTAGTTTCGATCAGATTGTAACATTTTGCAATTCTAGTGAAAATAGCTCTGCATTGTTGCCAGTCTCTTGCAACAAATTTAATGATATAATTTAATGATGAAATTTGAAGAAGCTAAGAGTGAAATGTCAAGTAATGAGACTAAATACATACCTAATAAATAAGATATCATCCAACAAAGTTTGACAAGATGTCCCGTGACATTTTGATGCTGTTTTTGTGACACTTCAAATGGTCCTAAATATTCAGGGTGGAAACACCTCAGCTGCTAGTGTAATCCAAATTGTTAATGATTTGGCAGTTTATATGTTGACTCAGAATGAAGTGCTTTTAATAACTTCAACTGAGACTAACATATGGAGACTAACTCAGTGTAAAATGTTCTGTTTCACACAATCAAGTGAAATATTCAGCTTTTGTTGAGAGTAAGTTAAGAAAATATATGAAGTTTGAACACATTTCCATAAAAAGATGGGCAACAGTGGTAAATAGATGTGCTATAAACATGCCACCATACAATGATGTTAATGTTGAACTGAGTTAAGGGTTATAATAGATGTGGTGAGAACAGTCCACCATACAGTTATCCTGTTCAGATGGTTGGTATTTTAAAATCAACGTTACATGAACAGCCTGTGGAACAATCATTTCAAAACCAGGTTGATCCATGCATAAAATTTACGTAGTAGTTACATGTAACATGGGATATACATTCTTTCACCTAGCCCCAAAAATTATATTTTTAGAGGCAAGTTAATGTCATGACATTTTTTTGCGCTAAAACTTACATTTTTTCTAGTAGAATGTCATTCTGACTTTCTGACCAAACTCAAAGCACCATAAGTTTATAAAATTGGTAGAACTCTGAGAAACAGGAAGAACAACTTTGTTATGGAAGAAATTTTAGGTCATTCAGAAGTACAAATGAGATGTGCCAAATGTTCTCCAGTATGTCTGTTTTTTATCCATTGGTTTTTACACACTGCTACGTGTTATACATTGTCATGGCAGATCAGAAATAACGTATTTTATACTTAAAGTGGTTAATGTCATTGATATTGCTTTATGCACTGTGTTTTATTGTTAAGTTTTGTAAAAAGGTTTTTTTTTTAAATTAAGTTTTGAGCTCAAGACATTAAGATAAATGTATGTTAGTTGCATTTTAGTGTTTTTGCTGATATGCAACTGTTTTATAGTTTTATGTTACATTTATGTACAAATTATGCAGAAAATGTTCTTCAGTGTACAAATGGCAGTTTACAAAAGTTTTTGTAACTATTTACAAGAAGTGGTCACAGTAGCAAAAAACAAATGCTTGAGAGATATTTATCTTTTGCTTTGTAAAGTAAGCAAGGTAAAATTTGGAATTTTGATTAAAATTATGAAATGTCACTTATGTTTGTAACAAGAAGCTCAAACTTTCCAGAGTGAGAAGTTCAAAAGCCACCTTAATGATATGTAATTTCTGAAAGATTTGACAAAGTTTTACTGTGCTCTACAAAGTGACATTTTTTCCCGCAGTTTACTACACTCACACGTTTTCCACAACAGAAACTGATGTTACAGCTTTTCCGTACCTTTAACTATAATTCTGTGTTTCTTCCAGATCTTAAATAGTCACATTGCCTCCTAACCATTAACAAAGTGTTTAAATTCACTTCCTTACCTTAAATTAATGTTGTTGTTTTTTTGCTGTTACATTTTTCCATGCTGTAAAATGATGGGAATTTTTTACAGACTTAAAACTAAACTAAACTGGCTGTGTGTGGTTTACTTAATTAAATTCATGTTTTGACTGAGTGGCCAATAACCAGTGAGATTGCATGATCAAAGCTGTCTAACTAAGAGGCTACTTTCACAAACTTTGTAAGTCTTATCTCATGTAAATATTTTTTTTTTTTTTTTTGTCAACACGTCGTCTGGATCGTAACAGCATACAGCGACATGATTTACAAGAAAAGTTGCAAAATAACTGATTTACGATCTTCAGTGAAAGTGTGACCAGGCTGTTTTGAGAGTTAGCCTAATTAAGTCAGTATTTTGGGATCAGAATCCGATGAAAAAATGCAAAACGGAGTCACATGATCAAAATACTCAGATTTATACAATAATGAATATGTATTTATTTATTTATGTATTTGATAGGTGTTTTACACCGTACTCAAGAATATTTCACTTATACAACGGCGACCACCATTATAGTGGGGGGAAACCAGGCAGTGCCCAAAGGAAACCCACGAACATCCGCAGGTTGCTGACAGACCTTCCTGCGTACGACCGGAGAGGAAGCTAACATGAACTGGACTTGAACTCACAGCAACCGCACTGGTGGGAGGCTTCGGGTCATTGCGCTGCAGTAACACGATAACTGACTGAGCCACGGAGGCCCCCCAATAATGAATACCCCCCCAATAATGAATACCCCCCCAATACTGAATACCCCATTTAAATAGCATAATTGGGTTTGATGTAATTTATCCTGCTGGCTAACATCAGAAGGCAGGTGAAAAGCATTGAGGTCCATTATCGTCGTAAAATAAACAAATGGAAACATTTTAAAAATAAATTAAATCTGCAACTTGAGATTACATGTTCCTTATTTTGAAACTTAATATGTGCAGTTTTGTCACCTGCATGTTTTGGCAAAATATTACATTTTCAAGATTAATAAAGTATTTGGAGTTGCCAAGTATATACTAGTAAATCCAGTATCACTTTAACTCTGAAAATGAAATTTAAAAAAAAGAAAAAAATTGTTCAGTTTAAATATATGTACTAGTATTGATTCATATGTCTGTTTCAGTGTGCCAAGTAACATTTGCAATGAAAGTTTGTTACAGTTGCAATACCTGTGTGAACATAGTAGATTAATTAGTACGCAATGAAAATGACACCAACGGGTCTGTTCATGGTTTCGTTTGTGTATATCAAAGGTTGTACCTGTAGTTGTATGTTCCAGAGGTTGTATGCAAATTATTGCTCAATGCATCCGGATGCCATCTATTACCATGTGTACATTTTGCACAAGTTAAAAAATGTGTGCTTTGCATCCATTTTGGTAATTTTAGCTCAGCAGGTAGACCTGTGCTTGTTCACACTTTCAAAGAAGTTGATATGTGAATGGTTGTTGTTATCGTTGCTGAAATATGTTATTGTTTCCAGTACATTAGTAATTCACATGGTTTAAAAATGTTTTCTTTGGCATTTTTTTTCAATTTAGAGAAAAATTGCCTGGTAGCTGTTCATCAGCTACAGCCAACCCCATACCTCTCCTTTTTTCACTGATATTTACCGTAAATGACTTACAATTTCCTCCATGATTAACTTGGTGTGTTTTCCTGATTCTGATAGTTCTGCTGATCGTAGAATTTGGATGTTTGTTTGGAAAAAGTAAGAACCTAAAACAACATTTTATGACATTTTTTTTCCCCTAAAAATGGCTTGTTGTGGACGAAATTTTAGGTCATTTACGGTATACTCCTTTAGTGTAATTTCTCTTTCTCTGTTAGGCAGAACAGAAAATGTGTTCTCGTAGTAACAAGACATCAAGACATTGTCCCAGAAAACTCGACAAGGTTTGCCATCATCCAGATGAGAAGGGTGGTGACTCAGTGTCCTCCACAAGTAATTAGGTGTAAAACTCTCATCGAAAATTATGTTAACAGTATATATGTTTACTAGATATTACATCATGCCTGACAACGACGTTAGCATATAAGAAAGTTCGCCGCTACCTTGCCAGAGGTCGTTGGTTTCTTCCACCCATAAAACTGACTGCCATTGTATATGTGAAAAACACTTGAGTATGGCATTAAATAAATACATAAATAAATAAATGACGAGGGTTAGTGTCTACACAGAATTTGCCGCCTATGGAATAATAAATAAAAATGTCCTCTCTTCTTCCTGACACGTTATTTGAACATGTAAGTAAGGACTACATGGCAGAGTTGTTTTAAGTGCATAATTAAGTACATGAGCTTTCATCAACAGAGAAAAACTGACGTTGTTGTTGTTGACGGTTATCATTATTGTTGTTAAAGCATTTATGCCATTATGTTTGCTTTGTTACAGTTTTCGAGTATTAAGGCACGCAATAAAGAGAATATTCGTTATAAAGAGACATCTACGTTAGTTTTAATTGTTAATTAAGTTTTTACTGTGGGATTATAGGTGTTCAACTCTTTGGAGTTGGGATGAGTCCATGGTGGGAAAATCTAAGTCTTCTCACGGAATCTGC
The DNA here is from genome assembly GCA_016165875.1 of Acanthopleura granulata. Classification (NCBI taxonomy): domain Eukaryota; kingdom Metazoa; phylum Mollusca; class Polyplacophora; order Chitonida; family Chitonidae; genus Acanthopleura; species Acanthopleura granulata. The sequence goes on from JABBOT010000033.1 coordinate 583,041, forward strand.
TCTGTTCGTTCTTAGGTTTGGTGTCTTGTGATCATTGCAAACTTTGTTGTAAAAACTTTGGTATTTTCAGGATTTGAATGGAATTTCTCACAATTGCCAGCCACCCCCACCCGCGCCCCACGCTCTGTCTAAATTTGATAAATACAAATTTTGGTATATGAAAGTGTTTCAGTCTTAACTTAGGTTCTGCTAAATCAAGTGCAAATTTGCTAATTAGAAGGTAGGGTTTCGGGTTGCATCCTTAACCATATCTGAATGGTGCATGTTAAAAAAAATGACAGAATGTCAAAAATTTAACCGACCAACCAACCAGCAGACAGAACCAGTCTTCAGTCAGACTATACTTTTGCACTGTGGAGTGTCCACTTTGGTGTCCTTCCTTGTTCTGCCACTGGCAGTATGGTGATGCCATGCACAGGGTGTGGCTTAAGAGTGACAGGTTGTTATGGCCACAGAGAGAGGGAAGTATCTTCCTGACCAATATGGTTTTCTGGACACCCCTCAGGTGCAATTCCATTTCTTGTCAGACCAAATAAAATTTAAAATTTGCTCTTTGCATCTTCTTAGAATCTGTATGACATATGAGGTGCAGGCCTGGCCTGGGACTGGAAGGTGGTGGATTCCCAGTTCGTCTTGTACTTTGGGGCACTTCAGTTTACAGTGCCTTACATTTGTCAGTAACTTGCCAAAGGTTTGTGGTTTTCCCCTGACACGTCAGTTTTCTTCAACCCTAAAACTTGATGCCAAGATGTAAAATATTCTAGAGAATGGGATTTAGACAGTCAAATAAATAAATATGCTGAGTCACCAAGACTGTGAGTATGGTCCAGGACAGCTTTCAGATGTGTCAGCGATAGATTTAGTCAACAAAATTGATTGCAAAATGATGACATCAAAGGTACAAAAGGTAAATTTTCTTTTTTTGCCGGCATATATTTTGTTGTTTTTTTTTACCTCCTGATTTTAGTGATATCGTTATTTGTGTTACTCCTGCCATATGTATGTTGTTTTGGGGTTTTTTTTCTCTCTGTGTGAAACGTTTTTTGGTAAACCGACCATCTACATGCATGATGGCCCACTGTTATTGTCATGGATGTTGTTTATATCAGTTATGATGAGTTGAAGAATTCATTTTTGCCTCGTTATGCACAAACTTTGAGTTTTCTTCACACTTTTTTTCTATTTGTATGAATATTTGAAATAAATGTTTGAACCTGACATTACACATGGATATTGTGAAGTTGAAATGTGAGTTTTTCAGTTTTGTGTGGTTTAAGAGATTTGTGTGGCTTTTATTGTGTTTTACAGCTTGATTTGTTTGCTTCTGTTCATTATGCCTCAATTCTTCTAATATTTCTCTTTTTGGTTCTGAATTTTGGTTTCTCTTGACTCATTATCACAGATTTCAGCACAGCTCACCAGTTAACACCATGGTTACCATAGAGAAACTATTTATAATGATATATCAAAAAAAACAAAAAAAAACTCAAGAAAACCGAATTTCTAAGAGCAAACGAAACCACTAAAACTTTTGAAATAAGATTAAACAAAGGGTAAATAACGTACAGAAAAGACAAGATTTTGAAAAAAAAATCAGCATTTGATGTTTATTTGTGATATCTTGTGGCTGGTACTAAAATGATTGATGGATTTCTAAATAAAGTATGGTAATAGATGTATTTTTATTACAAAGATGTATTTTGCCTTAAGTTTAGCTCCTAAAATTTACTTTCAGAAGCATATAAATGCCCTGAAATGATTCTTATGCAACAATTGTAATCAGTTTTGGGGGTGAAAAGTTGATTAAACCTGACAAAAAAACTCTTCTGTGGCCCCATGATGTGCTTGAATAAAATTGGATCATGTAACATATGTCAAAAAAGCTAAGCTTGAGGTGAAATACAGTTCTAGGTCAGCAGGTCCAAATGAAATTGACAAACAGAAACCAAGTTGTAATCATTGTAAAATGGCATGTATGACCATTACTGGAGTTGATGTTAGAATTTGGTTTTCTGCCTGCCTTTATTGATGTACTTACATTGGGAAAATTCTGAAAAGTAAATACATGGTAATGCATGTAGAGAATGACTTACGAGAAAACTAAGATAAAATTTTGTCATAAAGTACCAGTTCATGTATGTTATATGTATTTCATTAAGTTAAATTTTGAAGAGGTATATTATCTGAAAATAAGTGTATTGATGGTTTCTTTTCTTGGACAGGTAAATCTATATAATTATATGGATGTTTGTTTTTTTATGTAAGTGTAAAGAAGGATATATTTAAATGTGTGTTTTTTTGTCTTCAGTGTATCTTGTATGTACATTAATTGTTTTTCTGTTCACATTCAGGTATGGTACAGTTCAATCCCTGGCAATATGCCAAGACGGTGGCCAATGCACAGTCATTCATCAACATTGTTCATTCAAACCTGGAGCAGAACAGTCCGTTGTCATCCCCGATTGTTCCAATTCCTCGTAGTATCCTGCATCCAGCTAATCAGTACGCTCTGGCCAGTCAAGGTTACTACGACGACCAAGATAATGAGGAGAGCGCAGAGCGTGCGAAGCAGAAGCGTAAGTCCGAGAAGCAAATGTCTGCAGATCAGAAACGAAGATTGTTCAGGAAGAGCCATCGAAGCTGGAATTTAATTGATGATGAATCGGAGTCAGAAAGCCCGCAGCTTTCCGAGTCGACGGCAGACGTTATGTCTTCTGGAAGCCGATTCACAATGAGTCTGGAGTCCTCAGATGAAAGTCTGAGTCCATTCTGGAACATGGGTGGTTGCAGAGATGGCGACGCGCCTAGCACGTTTTCGCAATGTTCGGAACCATCTCAAAGCAAAGTTCTCAGTTTTCTGTTCCCGGAGAAATGCAAAACAGAGGAGAACTGTCCTGATGGTGACACAGGATTGGATACCTGGTACACACCACCCAGCTCTCCTTCTCCTGAAGACACATGGAGCTCATCCACACTTCTGGACCTATCCTTGTGTACGTCGGTTGGGGACGATTCTGTGTTTGAGGATGTGGTGCCTGAGAATGAGGTAAAAGAGTGTGAGAAAAATACATATGATTTGCCCAGTGAAAATGATGGATGCTCAGAGACATCATTAGCTAGCCAATCAGAGCCAAGCTCTGAAATCAGGTCTATAATAGCTACCTCAAAAGAGCAAAGACCGTCTTTTCTGTCGAAAAAGAAAAGTGTTTCTTTTAAAGATGGAGAGGATATTGCTTCAGATGTGTGTGATATTCCATATGATTCAGGGAAAAATCGTGTTGAGAAAATGATCAGTATAAGTGATAATGAGGCCAGTGAAAATCTCGGTTTAGATTCAAAACTCAAGAAAACTTGTATAGAAAATTTGGAAATGCAAGAAACTTCTCATTCACCAGATGGGCTTGACAGTTCAGATGTTGAAAATAATCTGTGCGGAGTTTCTAAAAGACATTTAGAACAGACATCAGGTAACACCTGTAATATGGTTGATAATGAAGCCCCAAAACTAGTGGGACGAAATTCAGACGATGCTGAAGTCAAACTCCCTGACAATACAGAAAATAGCCAATCACCTGGACCCAAAACTAGTGGAAATCAGGAGGAGTTTGACAAACCAAATGTCTTCCAGGTTAATATAGACGCTGTGCCAAAGGAATCTGAAATTTCAGAGCAGAACCTAAGTCCTACTGCACAAATGGCAGGTTCAAGTGATATGACTGTAAAATTGAGGTGTGATAATGTTAGGAGTGGCTCAAGGCACAAAAAACTTGTGAGACAAACTCTAACAGTGTCAGATGTGGAACTGAATAGCTATGTTTCTCAAGCAAGATCTGCTGAGAGCTGTTGTGTTTTTGAGGGCAAGAGGGAGCAAATTTCCTCTGAATTAAAACTCCCATCAGGCTATTTTGTTTCTGAAAGGAGTGGGGAGCAAACTACCTCTGACCCAAAACTGATGCCTAGTGCTGCTTCTGGTGACAAAAATGAAAAATACAAGTTAACCTGTACAGCTCAAAGTGTGAAAGGCTGTCCTGTTTTCAATGATGTGAGTTCACAGGCCTTGATTCATAAAGATTCCCCTGGTGGAAGCAGTGGTGGGCTAACAGACACCTTCTCCAGCCAACAAGAAGACAGCAATAACAACTGCTCAGTTGTGATTGGCCAGGACAGTTTCAAATCTGTCCACTGGCACCAGCCTAGGGACCCAGTGTTTGAAAGCTGCAATTTGATTGGCCAGGAAAATGCAAATGGCCCCCAAGCCAACCAGTCAGGGGACAGGTTACAAAATGTGCCAGATTTGGTCAACCCTGGCAGAAATTATGGTATTTCTGTTGTCAGTTTGCCTGACTCTCACCCCAGTGCTGTTCTCAGCTCCACTTCAGCTCCAGGCATGGTGTGTGGTCATTCCATGGAGGCTTTGTCATTCAACGACGACGGGAGATCATGGCAGAGTCCAGTGCATCCACCAGAACGAAGACGGCTGCGCTTTGTCTCTGGTCAGCAGAGCCCCATTACTCAGCATGAGGTGGGTTTGATCAGGGTCATTTTTTGATCATTTCGCCTGGCTCTCTGGAGTTCTGTCTCACTTAGAATGGTGTTCTGAGGTTTGTTGTGGAAGGAAGAATCATACAGGTATATCCTGTATGAAAAATGTAAAGTTCACCACCAAAAGTATCATTTTGAGACCTTCATAGGCTTCTAAAACTACACTTGTTGGTCAATGTTTTATGGCATTTGTAAAGGCAAGGTTCATCAGTTTGTGAGTGGCTCCATGACCCACTTTTCATACGTTCATTATTGAAAGCTAATTCTTCAGTGAATTTTCGTCACTGTATCATGTGACAGCAACTTCAGCCAAAAAACTCACCATTTTAGGACAAATACATCTGTCCTAATTTTTATATATTATATATTTTCTTAGTTCTCTGGTGATTTATGGTATTTGTCATTTTTTGGAAACTTGTCTTATGATTGTTGATGCGAAGCATGCATTTGGTTGATGGCTGCCATACAAATGTCGAGTTCTATGCCAAGGTTTATCTTCATCTTAAAGAGAGATAAAATGGTCGCAGTAAATCGCAGTAAATCGCAGTAAATCGCAGTAAATTTGAGATCATGTTGACTGTCTATAAGCTTGTTTTGCATGAGAAGGAGCACTCGTCCAGAAAGCAAGGTTTAAGGTTAAATTGGTTGCAATTACAACTATAGTGTTCAAGACATGTTGCTATGGTAATTAGGATCAACTTGCATGTAGCTTTCAATAAGCGTGATTTTTGGTTTTCTGTTTTTAGTGTGCATGACTGCAAAAAAATGAAGTTTGTCATAATAAACTTAAGACATCATTCTTGCTTGGAATTCCCTAATTTGACAAACAGAATTCAACCCAGGCAAGAGATTTTATCCAAAAATGTTCTGTTAGTGACCTAAAGGCATGTTGCAAATGTCATAGTATACATGTACGTCTGTTACACTTCATGCTTAAGTTTATATAGCGTCCTACTTTTGGGGGCCTCCATGGCAGAGGGTGGTTAGTGTGCAGGCACAACATAGCAACTCGGGTGCCCGTGACCGATGCAATCGCTGTGGTCAAGCCCAGGTCATGCTGGCTTCCTGCAGTTGTAAATGGGAAGGTCTGTCAGCAACCTGCGGATGGGCGTGGATTTGCCTTGGCTCTGCCTCGGTTTCCTCCCACCATAATGCTGGCCGACATCATATAATTAAAATGAAACACCAATCGAATAGATCCTACCTTCAAAACAAACCTGAAAACCCCTTTTGACAGAACTCTCAGAATTAGGCAAAATGTTCAGTTTAGTCATGGGCGATATTTCAGATCATTTACGGTACACGTATATATATACACTACACCTGTTGTACTTCCTGTTGATTCTGTTTGCTTTTAATCAAGGACTGTAGGCAAGTTTCGATTTCAAACTCTTTTGACGTAGAAGGCTACAAGAGTTCAACTGTGTCATGTGTAAAATGTCAGGCAATTTTGTTGATTTTAATTTACGGATCACCCGTGTTAGGGAGTAACAGACAACCTCTCCTTCAGTGAGGAGCCTCCTAAATCAAAAACTTCCTTCTCCTGAATTTTCCATATCGTCCTTCTGGTTGAAGTAACCCTTTTTGAAACTTTTCTTAGACGCCCATGTTATAGTAAATGTCATCAGAAATAGTTGCCTAACATTTTTGTGACTTTAGCTATAAAAGGGTTTAATATTGAAACCCCTATTCAGGTGATCATGGACTCTCACCTGGCTTGTAGACTTACATTTACCTGTACATGTACCTGTAACTCAAACTTGTTTTTCTCCTGTTTGCTAAACACTGGTTATCTAATCTGTCTGCTGTTGCTAAGCAACCATACAATATATGCACTGCCCTCATTGTCCACCATGTGCTTGACAGTGCAGTTGTATCGACAAGGCTAATACATTTTTTGATCACTGACCCACTTCTCAGATGCTCATGGCAAAAAGCAGATTCTTTAGCGAATTGATGTCACAATACCACCTGGCAGCAACCTAGTCTTTACCACAGCCCTTGACTGAACTTTTGACAGGGTGCCAATGGCAGACAAATGTTATCTCCCTTACTATGAAAAGTTTAGGCAGAATGCATTGCCCATTTGCATGTATGGTGAAGTCATCATTGCCCATTTGCATGTATGGTGAAGTCATCATTGCCCATTTGCATGTATGGTGAAGTCATCATCGCCCATTTGCATGTATGGTGAAGTCATCACTGCCTAATTTGCATGTATGGTGAAGTCATCATTTGCCTGATTTGCATGTATGGTGAAGTCATCACTGCCTAATTTGCATGTATGGTGAAGTCATCATTTGCCTGATTTGCATGTATGGTGAAGTCATCATTGCCTAATTTGCACTTGTAACACAGTTTGTTATTTTTTTTGGAATACTCTGCACCACACATCTGTTGGTCCTCTGTAAGGCTCTAGGCAACAGTGAACTCTATCAAATGAACATTTGTAGAGAAAGCCTTTAAGGACACATGGGCAATACCTCATCAATATGGTGGCAATGACATTTTTGAAAACACCCCATTGTTGAAAGTGGTATGACCCAAGAGACCATTGTACAGTATGTATAACAAGGACAACATGGTCATGCCATTTCATCCAAAAGGGTGTTTTCAAAAATGTCAGGCACATATTTGCAAGATGTTAGTTTTCTTAAAATCCCTACAGTCTTAAAGGATGGCTTCATTCATTTCTTTAAACTGAACAGACAGGTTCCGTACATACACAAGACAAGTTGAGAAGCATGATACAGCTCTGTATATAATGTGTGTGACTCCCACCCAGGAGGCACATGATGTGCAGGTTCAATCCCGGCCTTGGACAGGGAATTTGTACATGTAGATTCCCCGGTTGTCTCTGTTAGCTGAGCATTAGTGACAACAAGCAGTTGGAGCGTGCTCATGTGGCCAATGGTAAAGTCTTACATTTGTTGATCGGAAGAGCTTGTGTCTTCCATCAATATGGAGTTCCATATACTGTAAATAACCCAAAATTCACCCAAAATATTGCACCTTTAGAGGCATAAAATATTATTTCTGGGGCTGAGGCACAAGTTTTTTCCAGTAGGGTATCATCTAACCTTCCAAACAAACCTCTACACGTTTTTCTAAAATCAATAGAAATCTCAGAATCAGGAAAAATAAGTGACGTAGTCATGGATGACTTTTTAGGTCATTTAGGGTGATATGTGCAGAACATGTAGGGAAGTTGATCAATAAGCCGAATCAGCAATGGAGTCATCTCACGAGATTAACGCTGTTTGGGCGAGACATCAGTGGGTGCTCTCGTAAATTAACGCTAAAGAGAGGTAATTTCCAGCAGTCGCTACAACAAGTACAACAGTCTAAGGTATAGCGACTGCCGGATATCACGTGTTTTTAGCATTATTTTGAGTTAGTTTGCGCGAGCGCCCACTCATGTCCAACCCAAAGAGCTTTAATCTCACCTGATGGCTCCAATGCTGATTTGGCTTATAACTTCAGCCAACAAAGGTCAATTTTTTACCCAGGTAACTCTGGTATGAAGTTTCTTCCATCCATAGAAATGGCCGTTAGTCGTTTGAGTGAAAAATTCTTGGGTATGAGATTAAATAAACATCAATGAATCAATCAAACAAGAACTGTGCTCAGATAGGGTGTCGAGCTAGCGAAGAGAGTTTGTGAGAGATCCAGCCAAAAAGAACTAAAGTTACAAAATCCAGAAAAATTCAGTCAAAGAAAGTAGATAGTAATATGAACAATCAATATATCCAGCCACATTTTGCTAGACCATATTGGACAGCATATGGTCATGTACAGAGAGCAAATTTGCTTTGACTGTTGTGTTGAAGAGTTTTCAAGTGTGATTTTCATGGCCTATGTTTATGCAAATGAGTCAGCTACCTCCTGAACCAATGAATTAGAATGTACCATCAACGCATCCATGTGTTCACATGTACTTAGGAAAAAAACAATGAAAAAAAGAAAAGCTCTGCAGAGAAAACTAGTCAGTGAAAGAAACACTGGTAAAGTCTGCCGGTAAACCAGGGTTGTACTGTATGCAAATATATGTGAAACACAAAGTTGATCATAAATACAACTAATTTTGTTTTCCCTTACATGTATGTTGACATTACATTTTCATCAATTCATTTGATTTACCTCCCTTGTCTTTTCTGCAAATCTGGTGTAATATAACAGCTGTGGATAGCAACGTTGCCTGGTGTCTGCAGATAGAAGGGGTATAAGATTGGTGGGTCGGGGTGGGGGTGGGGTGGTATGACAGGTAAGGTCATGGTAGGGCAGTCATGACCTTCTGGCCTTTTGACAGGTGGAGTGGGTAGTATCATTTAAAGCAGGAGTTGACAGCACATATAACTCTTAATAAACTTTGTTGTTAGTTTTTTTGTTATTTTTTTCATCTCAGCTTGGAATTTAATTCTAATCACTTGGATTCTTTACTTACAAATAAATTTGTCATGCATGTATTTATAAATTTTATAAATATATAAAAGTTTGTTTGTTTTATGTGTGTTTAGCTTGCAGGAATTAATTATTTAATTTTAAAAGTTACTAATTGATAGTGTGAATGAGGAAAAGAATTAATTGATTCACTGACAGCAATTCCCCATCCATCCCCCCGTAACAATTTTTAAACAATATAATTAGTTAGCTCTTAATTTCAAAACAAATATCCTGTTGATATAGTTTTTTACCAAGTCTGAATTTTGAGATTTGTGAGTCATTAGGCAATGAATAGTGAAGTGATTATAGTTTTGGAAGCTAAGCCTGGAAGTTTGGGGATTACTGTTACAGTTCTACAGGTATTTGTCTGTAGCGTCTTTCTGTGTTCTGACATCCTTAGCTTGGCATGGATAATCGGCATTGATTGGTTTACTACAGAATCATTAAATCTACTTATTAATAAGTACATGACAGATTTAGGGTTTATAACTACATTTACTGACAGTAACTTCAGGTTAAAGGAATGTTTTTTTCAAGATTTTGTATGAAGATTAAATTAATAAATTAAAGGGGGAAGATTTTTGTTTTAAATGTGTATCTGATATGCCTAAAATAAATTACCCTGTCATTGAAGGAGTTGAACATCTTAGGTAATTATTTGTCTCGGTCAACACCAGGTTAATTAAAGTGAAAAGCAGCGCATTCTAATCTAAGGTTGCCAAAAAGGTTGTACAGTATTATGTTTTTTTCAGTAAAGTATTTTTTCTAACAGCTACTACGACAACAGAAGCTGACATTTGACCGTGCTCCATCGAGGAGCACCAAATGCTGCTATTCTGTCTAGGCTGTGACATGTTTGCTCTAAGCTTGGGATACTCCTGTCAAGTGAGACTGTTGTAAGCTGTGAGGGTTCTGTTGTTAACTTGAGTACATGTATATGTGTCAATTTATATCATGAAATTTATATGATCAAAAAACTTACTCTCTCCACAACACAATGGTTTGGAAACACTTTACACTTTTGTTGACCCATGTGCTTGTTATAATTAAACATATAGAATTAAAACAGTGGTCTGTCCCTGTGCTATTACATGTTACATTGACAGACAACTCAGAACATTTACGTCACAGCTTATAAACAGCTGGTATCTCCTGGCTCCCTGATTGGTCAGTCCCTCACGATCTTGACAGCATGAGCCCCTTCAGATCCCTAGTCGGCAGCTGTCTTTTACTTTCAGTGAAAACTTAGTATTTTGGTAGATAGATGGATAATGTGATCTAAATTGCTCAAAGTATATCACTAATTATATAATCCTAACTTTTGATTGAATGTCAGATATTGATAATTCTCAGAACTGCAGTGCCAGTAGTTTTTATTAATATTTTCCATCAAAGTCTTGTGGTTTTAATAACTAGTCAAGAATTAATGAGGTGATGACAGTTAACCAAACTTGTATTATTTTCTATTCACACAGCCACACCAAGTGGCCTTTGAAGCGTTTGTCCATTATGGCTGTTGTTGTTTGTTTGTTGTTGTTTTTTCTGTTATTATATGGCAAATAGATGTATGTTTTATTATAATAAACAACAAAGTGTTTTCTTTGTGGGGTTGCTTAAAACTTGTTAATCAGATGCATTTTCCTGATAAGACAAGGTTTAAAGAAATTCAAGCTTTTTTCAATAGTTTGCTTGTCTTAGTATATATATATATATATATATATATATATATACTATGTGCCGTAATTTTCACAGATTTTGAAGAGAAAAAAAAACAAAATGTGAAAAAAAAAAATAGATAAATAAATGATTCAGTTAGCCAGTTTATTTTCAGCTTGAACACCTGCAGATAATTCTCTGAATAAATTTTTTTGCCAGTTTTCTCTGTTGTACTTTTTTTACATTTATTCTTTGTTTAACAAAAGTGTTTAGAATAAAAACATCTTGACCATCCTTTGATTAACCGTTTTTTTCTCACTTAGTGCAGACATAAGCTTAAGGGACTGCATTTGTTATGTGTTTTTCTATGAATGATGTTCATGGGGAATAGCTAATGGTAAGATTAATTGAAAAGGTTTGGTATTTTATCAGCAAGATTTTCAGCTTTTCAATGTTTTGTTTGGGGATAAAGTTAGCGAGAAAATGCTTATCCTCAAAGCAATTCCTCATCCCAGTTGCTGACAAGGTTTTGTTGACAAGCTAAGTTAAGCTGAGTTAATCATCCCAATTGTTTTCAAGCTAAGTTAAGCTCTTAATGGATTTTGGAAAGCCTAATTATTTTAAGTTTTTTTTTTTTGTTAGTCCGCCAGATTTACTATTTCACAATGTTTTATTTTGGGATGAACTTGGTGAGAAAATGTTTTGAATCCTCTAGATAAATCATTCCTCATACTGGCAAGTTAATTCTTTATAACTGAGTGACAGTAGACCAGTTGTCCTGAGGATTGTGTGTATTACCAGTAATCTCCCAGATTTACTGTTTTCCAGCGATTTATTTTGAGATGAAGTGGGTATGAAAAGGCTTAGAATCTTAATTAATCCCATGATGTAGAGGACAAGGTTTTGTTGGCAAGTTAAATCTGAGTAACAAAAGACTAGTTATTCTATGGGCAGTAGTCTCCAAGATTTGCTGTTTATGCAGTGCTTCATTTTGTACCTGAATTTATTCTAAGTCAGTAATTGTTCAGCTTCACAGATGTTTAGTTGATGTACAACACAAGCTAGCTACTGTCTCCAAGCTTTGTATCATCCAATGATGTTTGATGCTGTTACTCTAAAAATGACTAGACTTGGATTTTGTGCATCTGAGCGAAATCTTGTAAAAGTCCACTCTTTCAAACGGGTTTTATTGACAGTTCCTCTTGAGATATTAACGTCTGCGAGATTAATGGTATGTTTGGACATTGTTTTAGTCTGGCGACTTCCCCAAATTTGTATGGTGCAATCTTTAGTTGAGGTGTGATAAGGTCTAGGGCTTCAGTTTAGGGATTAAAAATCTTCAAACTGCTTGAAGATAGAATCTGCATATCAGGATCACTTAACCCACAGGTGAATTTTGAGGCACTCAGGTGAGAAATCACTGGGTGGGGCATTTCAGTATAGGTGGAGGCAAAGGGCAATAGCCCAATGATAAGTTAATCCTAACAAACAAAACAAGGGTTTTAGTGGGTTTAAGGAAACCCTGATTAGCCCAGTAGGGGAGAGTCTCTTTGTTTAGTCTGTCTTGGCTTGAGACATCCCCCACCCACACACACTCTGCTCTTGTCATCCCCTCAATACCCCAGGGGAGCCAGGGTACCTTATATAACCTCCAGATACCCCAGTGATCCATCACTTCATTTCCTTAGCCCATCCACACCAGTTCATTCCATGTGTTACTGAAGGGTGCTGGATCCTACATTACAGTGTATTTTACTGGAGGTCTTTTTGGAAAGATACACATGCTTGTGTTCTGTAGGCAAAGGATCTGAAGTTAATTTATTCATCATTTTAAGTGCTTTTGCATGTAGCGAGTGTCCAGGAATACTAGCTGTTGACTAGTCTGTGCCAGTGAGAAGTTTGTGTTAGGTAAGATGTCTTTACAGTGTAAATTTGTTCGAGCATGTGACCACAAACATGGCAACTGTTTTTGGTTTTTAAACACTTACCCGGTTGAGGAAATTGCATGAAGTACTTTTGGACCATTTGCTTTATCCCTGAGTGTTTCTGATAAAAGGAATATTAGGATAATCTACATTTTTTTCTTTTTTCTTTTTTTTTGGGATTCCAGGTTTTAGCCTCAGACCTAAGGGGTCCAGATATTCTGCTCCAGCTGACCTCCGACCCTCAGAGAGAGAACCAATTAGGTTAGCTGTTTGTCTTTTGGTGTTTGACAATGGTTTCATCCCAAAGTTTAGAACTTTTCAGCTTTTGTCACTGGCCGTTCCGAATCATTGAATATTGCTAGAGTGGTTTCCATCTGAAAAGCGATTCCATCAAAAAGACCTATTAGCGAACATCTGTTGAAAGCATATAAAATAATACAAAATTTAATTTTGGACTTTTTTTCTTCACAAATTTCTGTTAGAAAAAGCTCTCAGTTTTGACAAAAAATTAGTGCCCTATTCGCCGTGCCTAGTTCTCATTGCAGCTGTATGTAGAAACAATTTATCATGGCCTTCAAGATTTTGTCTTATGATTTTTAAAACGACACTAATGATTGTTTCTGCAGTATCATCCAATCCCCTGGCCCGTACGAGCAGCGCTCAGTCCGATAGCAGTGGGTTTGCTGATACGGAGCCAGACAACATGCTGGACTTAGCCATGTCAAAGGTAAGGAAAAACAAGACGGACAAAACAAAAACATGTATAAAATACATGAATCTGGAGGTTGTCCTGGTAGGATTGGTAGGAACGCTTGAACGGCTGTATGACATTTGTCTAACGTATTAGTCGCGATTGATTTCAAAGTTAGGATATGATCATATCATATACTCAAGAGAAGCACGTCACATTTAAATGTGGTCACTATGAAAAAGTAAGTACATAGCACATGTAATTAAGATATTCCCAATTACTAGATTTTGTTAGGGTTTCCCTCGAGTTGTTGAGCGTATTTTTTAGTTTGCCTTCATCCTTAAACTCTGGGGTTGTTTTCTGTGTTTAGGTGAACTCACTTATGGGGAGCAGTTGTGAGAGTGATGTCACATGGGCCAGCAGCGTCAACACTGTCCTCCCTCCCGGTAGCGATGAACACTCTGATCTTGCTGATCAACGATCTGACCACATGACCACGTCGCCGCATGACCAGATGCTGCCGCCTTGCTATTCTTCATCGTCCAGTTTCACTGAGGATAAGTGCATCGGGACGGACATTCAAGGATTGGATCTCATTTTTCAAGTGCTGACCCCTAGTGGCGAAGTGTATCATCCTGCGCAAGGGGAGGAAACTGTGGATAACCAGAGCTCTAATGCTGTTTTTGAGGGGACAAGCTCACATTGGAATAATGACATTGTTTCTGGATTCAGCGAGAAGTCGTGCCGTTTTCACGAATCCAGTTATTGCATCATTCCGACGATGTATGACTCGGATTTTGGAATTGGTTCAGAAAGCTGGTCAGCCACCAGTAACCGGTCTGATTTGAATGGAAATCCTACGCCGCAGAAAAACCTCGTTTCACGATATTACATAGACTTGTCGCCACAGAAACAAAGACTAACAATTGAATCTGATGTCGACGAGAGAAAATCGGAAGTTTCACAACTCTCTCTGAAGCTAAAAAACGGACATTTCCAGTCGCCAGACAGCTGCGGAAGTTCTGACAGCTCAGCAATAACACAGCTTCGAACCTCAAACCACCAAGTCCGAAGCCTGCGCGACGAACTCAGCGATGTGGAGATGAGGCAAGTGGAGCGCGATTCCCGCGAATTCCACGAAGAGGCTGATGAAGACGTCCATGCGGAGGAGCCAGATAGGTCGATCGTCGAGGACAGATCGATGGCAGAAGAAACTGACTATTCCCTGTGCAATTTTTCTCATGTCCATGAAACTTGTGAGCAATCTCCCGTGGGAATGTCCACACCGAAAACGGGCCCACGGCCTGAGGCCCACGCATTACCGTTTTGCCGGCGTGAGATGGCAGTCTTGAACCTCGATGTTCGTCCCAGTCCACAGGGTCACTTCAGGTGCTCTCAGCTTCAGGCAGCCAGCACACCAGAGGTCAAGGGGCAAAGGTCAGATGAAGTTGAGTCAGCCATCTTTGAATACCAGAAGCTGGCATCTTTGATTAACCAGCCTGCGACACGGGTGAGTGATGACAGTCACATTATGATGAAATTTTCACAGAAGTATGTAGCTTGAAATTTCCATTGCAACATTTAGTTTGTGATTTCCACTGCAGGATTTAGTTTCACATTTTCCATACAAAACTTTGTTTAACTCAATACAACACTGATTGTTGCAGTTCAAAAGTAGAATAAATTAAGACATCTTGAATATTTTAAAGCATCATTTTTTTTTTCATTCTAGCCATGGGGCTAAAAGCATTTTTTGTTTTTCACCAGACTTAAAATTTTGGGGGGAAATATTACAGGAGTGGACAAAAAAATTGTAAGAAAATGCCCATTTTCATTGATTAGTCAATGTTTCAAAGTTTATAATGATATATTTACATATTACAAAATTTTATTCAAACATATTTTCCTTGTTCCCTTCAGAAACGACCGGGCCTAGGTGCAGTTACCACACCCCGTTACCAAGGACCCACACACAGCGACAAGTGGAGATCACTCCCAAAAGATCAGGTTCGTAACGATCCCTCACTGACATGGATACTTACTTCTCTGATCGTAAAATCAGCGCTTTTACCCATGAAAGTTTCCTGTGGAATATGCAAAGTTGTTCTTTTTAATTTGGCCACTAAATTAAGTAATAAGCATCAAGTATAGCTTTCATTATGAGGAAAACATTTAGATCTTTTTTTTTTATCTTTCTTATGCCATGTTGGTTTCAAGCTAAAATGAACAATGAAACCGTTTGGCTTGTGTGCTGCAGAATTGCTTTTAGAGATATTTTTTATACAAAGTTTATATTTTTACCTGAATAAAAGTGGTGCAAACTGACAACCAGTCTTTGGTGTTAATCAGTACACAGATTTCACGGTCAGAGAAGTGAAGTTTCCACATTTCTAGTGGATAAGAAAAACAAACATCGTTATGTATTGATAACTATTGAATTTATTTGAATTACCGTAATTCTTCTAATTTTTGGGACAGGTATCAGTAGCACTGAAAGCCAAAAATCATCTTCCTTTCCCAGTTTTTCAGCCAAGTAAAGATATAGATGTTTTTCATTAGATTGTCTGACCATGTGAGAAAAAAAGAAACTGTATATTCCCGTTATAGTCACATGCATTGGCTAAAAGGGGCAGGCCAGGTTCCCAATAATTAGAAAACTTAGGGTAATCCGCGGGTGAGTTTGTCGTGTTATTTTGATCAATTCTCTGAATCTGCTTTTACATGCAGTTTAAGAAAGTAAAATTTCATCACCAAAACCTCTTTATTTAAAGAACATTTATCATTTAAATTTTCGCCACAATTTGCTTAATCATTCATTCTTATAAATGTCTTGCTCTATTTCTCTCTTATTTCCTGTAATGTTTTCTAAACTTATTTTTTAGTTTATGAAGTATGTAATACTGAACTTTGAACTTTTCCATCCCCACAAAGCGGTGCTTCCTGTTAGTTTAAATGCAGGGTGTTTCACATGCCCTGTGGCTTGTTTGATTGGCATGGGATGTTTATTTCACATCTGTGGTTTCTGGTATGACGTAACATCCCAAGAGTATTCAAAGCACTCATTACAGAGGGTATTCATCCCCTCACCCGGAGTACACTCCCCTCCCCCACACTTTCCTCACCCCACCCCACCACCACACACTTCCCTCACCTCTCTCACTTCTTGGAAGTCAAGCTGACTGAGGTGACCAGGATAGGCACAATTGGCTAATCCTTCCTGACTCAGAAATCTATCCCAGAAAAGCCCTGTGAAGTTCGGAGAGGAAACTCTTTAAGTTTAATGCCATTGTATATAGCAATGTGTATACAGTGTTGAAAGCAGATGTTTTCAAAAAAAAAAATAGTTTGAAACATGTAAATTTACCGATGCATATTGTGTGTGGGATATTTCCAATATCCCACTAGTTATTTGCAGCTCTTGTTTGCTAAAGGAATACATGAGCTTTCGATGTCATTTGCAGTGCTCAAGTAGAGCGTCATTCGAGCCAGTGGTTCTACCACTATCAGTGACTTGGTGGGGAATCAGTTTGACGTTGACCTCAGACACTCAGCCTCAGGGATGTGATCACATATGTAGGCCTCATGTAGGGAGCTGATGGTAGATTGTGTGAAGTGTAAAGTAACAATTTCTCTTGTTTCTCTTTATTTCTTTTTATTTTTCTGTAACTTCATGTCTAGATTGACCAGTGTTTTACAGTTTTCGACCTTCATCCTTTAAATTCTAAATTCCTCACCTCCTGTTTGGCAGTGGTTATTTATTTTTTTTTCTATAGTTCACAAGTGAGATATGCTAGTGATTAATTTTGTATTCTGAAAGGAAATTTTTTTTAGTACAGTTATTTAGATAATTTTTATTGCTAAATATTTTTAAAAATTGGTTTCAACAATTTCAGCTGTTGCCCTTGAATTCAACTGTTCAAAAATTTAATGGTGTAAATTAAGGTACCTTAATTAAGGTGTTCAAAAAATTTAAAAATAAAAATAAGAAATTTGATGAAATATTGCAAGCGTTAATTAACTATATTCAGACAGAAATAGACAGATTGACAGACTGTTATAAAACAGGTGCTCTTGACACCTCTGCTTCATTTGTGATTGCTTGAATACCATGTTTAACCAATCAGGCAGTGATTTAACGACCTGTAAATTAGACATAACAAGGGGTCCAAACAAACTCACCTGCCTGCTCTTATCTCACCCTTACCCCTTTGATCTCCTTAATTGGGCAGATAAAAGCTCTTTGATCTGTTTAGACGAAATTATCCAAGGCTTGTAAATATGTCTTTGATATCATAATTTCATTGCGAATTATAACAGGTTTAGCTTAGACCAAGGAAATCATGGAACGAATAATTCCCAAGTGAATGATATGTGATTACACAGTGTTTGACAGGTGTCTTTTGCAGAATAACATTGATGTAATCGTGTAATGGGCCATGTAGATGAATACAGCATATTACCTGCTGATTACATATTGTTATGAAATACGTACTTGTATTTACACATTAAACAGGCATTTGTGTTGGCAAATAATAGCTCTGTTACATGTAAGGAGCAAAATAAAAACAAATAAAAAAGAAATTCTTTTCAAAATATGTCTCACAGCACAGAGCAAAATAATTTTTGTAGACCATGAATTATTTGCACTTGTAGATAAAATTCTTCCCATTTATAAGAGTCATCTGACTTTTACACCTGATGTTGAAATTATGAACTGTTTTCCTGAAATCCTGACTTTGAAATTCTTTCTCATGAACCAGAATTGCATTGGGTGCAGCTGCCTTACAAATGTTGCAACTGACTGATTGCATAAGATTCTATTAGCTTAACACAAGTGTTGCAAGTTGTCTTTCATAAAAGGGAGAAAAAAAAAAATGAATATGTCAAAATCTCAATTAGCTGATACCCGGAATGTTTTAATTTCTCCCATTTGTCCACTTTGAGTTGACACCAGCTCAGCTTTCATCTGCATGCTGGCATCATTTACGAGCAGTCTCTGGTCTTTTCAGTGAGGCCTAAAAGCCTTTTTGTGTTCTTGACACATTGTTCTCGCAGTCATCAGTTTTGTCATCAGAAACCTTTGTCCTATTGCCCTTTTGACATGTCAGCATACTGACGTGCAGCATTTTAAAGGATCTTAAGTGACACTGTCAGACTCAGCTGTTTGTAAGATGTATCGCAACAAATTAGCTTCTAATATTTTCTGTTAGCACAGCCTTAAAATGTCCCCTCAGAACCAGTAGTACATACATGTGAGCCTATTCAAACAGCCCCTTTAACTCAGCACCATTTTGAAATGTCCTCAGTACTTTTGTACTAACTGAAAGCTATAGCCTCCAGTATATTTTCACCCCGTATTAAAATTTTCAATATTTGGAGTGGATAAGTGGGTGTTCTAATTATAAAAAGTAAAGATCTACATGTGTTTAGACATTTGCAATTATTATAACTTTTTTTATCATCATTTTAATTATGCTTTACAGCTGTGCATGGCCTTTAATTAGTTTTATTGGGGTCATTCACAGTAGATATCTGTAACCTCCTAACAAATTACTATTTTTTGATTTTTGTGTTACAAGATTACTGTAAATACAGTAAATATTGACGTTTTTAAGATTGGGGAATAATGAAAAAGGAAATTACTGGACAAGATGGTGTAAGTTTAGAAGTAGACGAGTCAGACAGTGCCACCAGACAAAACATGTAAGCCTGGTAGAGTAAGCTTGTTATGGCAGGGATTGAGTGTATAACACCATCTCGCCCTCCCCCCACCCATAGGGCTGAGGACTGCCAGTGGACAAATGTATAGCTTGGGACTTGGAAAACCAACTGTCTGGCCTTTGCTGGACAATCAGCAGTGGGTGCCAGCCTTAAAAGAGCCTTTGTTCAGGCACAATAGGGGTCTGGGGTCCAGAGGCACTGGCACAGTGCACCAGGGTGTCATCAAGCGTCACTGTATATATAACCCAGGTTAGCAACTAACACAGGCATTCCCCCGGATCAAAGGCAGGTTGTTGATTGTGGCTATCAGAACTGGATCTCTGGCAGGGTTGAACTGTGTTGGAGTTAGACAGGTTATCTTAGTCCACAGGAAGGGGAAATTTCTCTGTTTATTTCTTGGTAAGATGGTGCTTATGTTTCTAGTTTAGTTTTTGTAACATCTCTAGAAGATGTCAGTGTGAACTATGATTTATGTATACTTCTGCAGTATGTGTGTGGAAACAAAGGAACTTTGCAGGTAACAGCAAAACAGGCTGTGTTCAGATACATTATAGATGCTGCTAAACAAATTCTGATTACTTTTTCAGAAAAGTTTCCTGTCTAAAACCTTTATGCTGCATTATTTTTTTTTTTTTTTTTGTGGCAAAATCTCATTGAAGGCCTATTTGGCCTGGGTAAAATTTCCTTTGTTTTCACCTCCAGTAGACTAGTCATGTGACCAAATAGAGTGCTGTTGATTGGTTCAGAGCTGCTCTGACATCACTGCAAAACTACAAATCACTCTGATGAAAACACTGTCTAGCAGATATTTCAACTGCATGTAATTGTCGACTTGTTCTTTTTTGAATAATTCTCACCCCTTGTTTGGCAGGATTATCCTCACAAAGGATTCTGGTTTTTAGGAGGAAAAACAAAATCTTGAAAATCTGATCCATATATGGATATTGAAGTGCACGTTATAAAAACTGTATTTTCGGAAATGTATATTTACATGTGTTTTAGTTTCTCGTGAATTGAAGTCAAGCGCAGCGTGTTTGCTCAACATTTCTGCTTGTTATGAAACACTGGAATTGACAGCCACCAATATGGATCAGTTTTAAAATGTCATAACCGACAAGCAAGTTAGCCACAATCTGTTGCATGTTGCCCCACCCACCCCTCACCCTCCACACTCTTTATCCAGGCCTCTGCAAACACTTTCTATCCCAGGGTGCAAAGCGAATTGATAAACCGGCTTATCAAAGCACCTGGCAGCCCCTGTGCCTGCTGTTAGGTGTGTACAAACTATCACCCACCTTTGTTTTTATTACACTATGACTAGGTGTCAGGTGTTATCAGACTAAGAAGTGTTCTGTAGGCATTTTTGAAATTCGATGAGACTTGAAAAATTTGGCTTATTAATGTTTATTTTATTTATTTTTTGCTTGATGTCACATTTAATAATTTAATTATTCTGAAGTTACTTTGCTTTGCTAACTGATCATAGCATACCTCAGAATTTTGAAAATCTGACCAAATGTTAAAAAAGCCACCTGGAAATAATTTCTTAATATTATATTTAAAATACGCCATAATAGGGTTCTCTTTACTGACAAACCATTACATTTTCTGGACTTTTTAATGTTGAAATTCCAGAAAGACCGTCAGGAAATGTTTTTCTAAAATAATAATGTAACAACCAGTTTTTAGGTAGATTACGTTAATCAATCTAGGCCCATATGTGAAAGGCTCTGCATACTAGACCTAAATACCACACAAAGCATTTGAATTCAGCCGAATTGATTTTGCACTGCCCCGATATTTTGTTGACGCAAATCTGCTTTAGGTAATGCAGTGACGTACGGTCGTCGTAACAGGCCAGGCTGGAGGTCTGTTGGGTGGGAAATATTATGAATTGTTTGGCAACATTGCCGAATTTAATACTGACTTGCTTCTGTGGATCGTCGAAATTCTCAGTTTGAAAACATGCAAGGCAGTTGGAAGTGTGGATTTTACAAACTCTCCTGGTAAGGTTTAAACCTATGCTATCAGGCTTTGCTCTGCAGTTAGAATGTAGTACATGTAAATTCTACGTTCAGACATTTGACCATGTTGCCGGCATACTGAAGTCCTCCTGCTGTTTGGAACTGCAGCTGGTTCAATCTGTACAGTTGCACTCTAGCCTACCTGTACAAGTGCATGTATGTTAGGCATATGTTTGAAACCTCATCCAAATCTTGCTATGTGTGGTTTGGGCCAGTGGAGGGAATGATGCAGAACCTGTGTGGTGAAGTGCTGAGTGACATTTTTCCAAAGTTTGGAACTGAAATGGGATTAAGCTTGAGCGTGACCCTGTGTCTCTGCAGCTTAACACGGGCACGGCTTTCCAGTGAATGTCACCGCAATACAACTGCAATATTCCTGAAGTGGCGTTAAGACGCTAATCATTCGTTTGTTGCTGTGAACGATTGTCTTTCCCAACACTGTTCTTCGGTACGACTTCCAGTGAATATCACCATTATAGCGTGGACATAGCTGCAATAAGGCCACAGAACTCATTGTTAAGCCAGTTATTCACTTCTTAATGTTTGTTACACTGCTCTTTTTTTTTTTTTTTTTGGCATGGTTCATGTTGCTAAATGATTATAACATCAGACTATTCTTGTTAATTATGCCATCATAATTATATGATCATATTGTGATACTGGCTGACAAAATCAATGATTCATGGCTCAGTCTTCCTTTATTCAGCTGAATTTTACTGTTTTTTTTTTAATTCAGAGGATTTTTATATACTATCTAGAACAAGGAGCAGTAATTCGACCACCATATTTATTTGATATTTTCCCTTCTAATTTCAGAGATTATCTGAAGAAACGCGCCTGATGCAGCAAGCCATCGACCGCTACAAGATGGAGCTCCGCCATCTTGAAAACTCGTTCAATGCTCACTACAGCAAGGTCTATGATATAATGACTGAAGAAGAAAGGTCAGTACTTCATTCATATCTATCGGCCGTATTTATACCGTAAGTTTATTTGTCATGTTTTTTCAGTTGGCACAGACACATTGGAATTTGGGGCCGTGATTTTTCAGTCTGTCTTCTGTGATTTTTGTTTCAGTAGCAATTCTGTACTTGCAATTCTTTTTTTGTGCATTTGCAGGATGTTTATTCAGTCAAATTTTGAAGGCATTCTGTGTAGATCAATGAAATTATACTCTGTGAACCCCCGAAATTGGCCAGACAATGTCACAAAAAATGACACATGCGTATCCATGGAAATCCTGTTCATTCATGTTTTTACCTCCACAGAGACGAGATTGAAGAGCTCCAGTTGTTAAGAGCAGAGGTGTACAAGGAGGTGTGCGAGACAGAGCGGCTGATGTTGGGTCGCTCTGCACACCTGGCGGGCAAACGACCCGACACTCTGCGACCTTTAGCCTCGCTAGACGTCGTCCATCAGGTGAGAGAGCATTCCTTTGTCTCTCAATTTTGAAACCTTGTCTTTTGTGCTGCATCATGCAAATTGTTCAACACTTACGGCTCTGCTAATAAAAATGTTTGATGTCATTTGTCGTTCAGGAGTTTTTGCCATTAAAGATGCATTTTTTTTTCAAAATGTCCGTGAATAATTTAAGGATGAACATCCTGAAAGTAAATTTTCCCCATAAAGTCATTTAAATTATGTTTACAGAAATATGTAGTGCAAAAAAGGCTGACAAAAGTTGGAGGAAAATTTCAATTAAAATTTCAATAAATCAAGCATCTCAACTCTGGACTTGTTCTTATCAAATCTAAAAATTCAACCTATCAAATTATCCGTTACAGATGATAGAGTTGCTGAAGGAGCAAATGTATCAGCGCACTGTAGTGCTCGATCTGGATTCATCGATGGAACAAATCCTAGACTCTAGCTCCTCCTCCTTACCTCTGTCACCATGGGAAGAGGAAGTGTCGGAGATGAAAGACGAAGTGAGAAGGGAGCAACGACAACAACAGAGGCAGTTGGAGAAATCTTTTGAAGACGTAAGGAAATTTTTAAGGAATAGATGTATATTTTAATTCCTGAATTTACATGTATTTGCTGCTGATAAAAATAGTTTCATAATTTTGAATATGTAGTTGCAACACTGTGATTGTTTTAGAGAATCAAATACTCTTTGAGAATCAAAAGTTTGAGGGTTGTTAAGAAACAGTGCACCGTTTTTAACCAGAACAAAACTCAATTTGACCATTTATGGATTGAGCTGGGAACTAATTGTTTTCTTAATTCAGTTGAAGATTTCTCTGCTCGATGAAGTGAGGACAGAGCTGAAATCAGGCACACAGTCTCTGTATCAAGAACTTCAGGTAAGAAAAAATCGACCCCAACTTTGTCTTCTTTCCTTGTTGTGTACTCGGTAGCTTTGGACAGTTGCACCCAAACGAACACCTGAAGGATTGACTAAAAATGTCTGGGAAATTGTATTTGTCATTTTCACAAACCGTTTCCATCAAGTGTTCGGTTTTCATGACAACCAATAATTGATTGTCCTTTAGAAAATTGCGTATAGACAAATTCTGTACAAGAAATAACTATTTTTGGATTTATGTATATGGCAACCAGCTTTGAGTAGTAATGAGGCACTAAAGGTCTCTTTCCAGTGATATGAGCATTTGAACCTGCCAGTGGTAAAAATGTTTCTGAAGTAATCCATGTATTTTTTACCTTAAAACCTAATTTTCCCACTCTTCATTGCATTGCAGTCTAAAGAGCAGAAAATCAACGCACTTCAGACAGAAATTCGACACTTGAGGCGACGAAGTTTACAAGCTGAACTGTTGCCACCTCGGTGAATATTCCAAGAACATTATTCCAAGAATTGTGATTCAGTGGAAGTGCATGTCTGGCTCATCTCATTTAATATGTGCATAAGATTAAGAAGTGTGATATGATTGGATGAAAGCCCTGCAAATTCATTTGTGAACCTGATCTGGGGAAGGGCCTTTTATGGGCCAGCTATCCTAAGGTCAAGGGTCAGATCTCCCTGGATGCTGTTGCACTCCAGGGGAGGTAATGCTGATCCTGCAGGAAAACATGATTTGGTGAAAGCACAGTGATGCTAAGGGAGGAAAGAAAACCCATTTTGTTTTGCTCCTGGTGAAACGTGGACTGAAGACGAAAGGGTGTGACTCGCATTTGATAGCACAATTCTGTCTCGGATAGATAGGTGAAGGCTGATAGACTTCATGAATGAAGTCAGCTTTTGAAAACTTTCAAAAGGTTTTCAGCCTGCTAGCACATTGCTGCCGTGCAGTATCCAAGTAGCAGTGCGGAGAACAGCAGGAAGTGCGAGGACGCTGCGGCAGAAGCAATGCAGCATTGTAGTGCGTCGTCATCCAAGGTTAAAGACATTGATAAAACTGCTCATCACCTTAAAGAAGATGTTCAGGGCCTCTGGAGTGTCGCCCCATGAGCTGTGTGATACCTGCAACAAGGAATTTGCACAAGGTACGGTTAACTTGCACAGTGCACAGAAGTGCATCATTGGAGCAAGGATTTACACAGAGTGCGGCATTTGATGTCCCATTAACTTCAATTACAAATTTTGATTTTGCATTGGAGAGCAAGTACACGTAGCAGCACACAAAGTTTATATTGCAGATTCGTTGAAGCACGGGTGCAGTGTTGTGGATAACGGATATCAGCAACTTCAGGGAAGAGTTACCAGCTGTGAGAATGGACATTGAGTACACCAAGGGTTGCATGAAGCAAGTTGGTGGAGGCTCTGTGTTATCGCATGCGCAGCGTGAAGGACAACCCAGGGGGTGTCAACAACGGAGCTCTGGACTTGGTCGATTGTGCAAAAGTTGGAATAAACTGCAATAAACAAGAAAACTATCACGCCATGGCCCAGTTCAAACTAATATTAGAATTCTTGAAAGAAGACCAGTGAATTTTGATACCAAATACGTTGGATAGGCATGCTTCCCTGCCACGACGGTGATACACCAGGGATTTTCAAAAGAACTACACAGATTTTTTGGCCCTGAATACTGATTGGCAATGTACACAACATTGAGATGAATATTTCTTTGTGAAATTGTTGCCTTATTTTCTGGAACCAAGGACATATTTAATAGCAATGGCTTGGACAGATGCTGATAAACAAAATGGACATCCTGAGGAATAATTTGGTGGAGATGTGATACAGTGCTGGATCTTTTCATTATTGATAGGAAAATGACTGGTATCCTGGCAGCGTGTCATAAACACTTTGTATTTCCAGTGACAGTGGAAAATGTAGTCTGGCCTGTGTGTCAAGAAGTCCTTGCATTTCTAGGGCGATGGAAAGTGTACATTGGCAGTCTGCTATGATGACCTTGTATTTCCAAAACAGTGGAAATAGAATATCCAGGGGCAGTTTGGAAAGAAGTGCAGGATTTTCCATGGTAATGGGAAACATGTACTTGCAGTTTGGGAAGAAAATTTTACATTTCAGCAGCAGTGGAAAGTTGTATCCAGAGGCAGTTTGGAAAGAATATTTCCAGGATAATGGGAAATGTGCACTTCAAGTGTGGGAAGAAAATTTCTTATTTCCAAGGCAGTGCTGGGCGATTTGGTCACCCACTGAAAGGGGAGTATACAGGGGGAGTCTTGAACAGCTAAAGCACCAGTTGTTTTGGTGCTGTTTTGACTTCGCCCAAATGTGGTCACAAGTTGTAAATCTGTGTAAAGCTGAATTTATTTGTCTCTGAGTGGACAGATATGTCAGTGAAAACAATTACATACTTGGGCATACATAAACTTGTGCTACATGTGACAGTGAGATTTCATAAAACTGTCGTGCTGTTTTTATAGACTGTGCTTTCTGGAGCTGCAAAGATAAGGTTTTCTTTGTGCTTCTGTTACAATGGAGCCTCTTTATCAGTTTTGTGGTTTCCATAGGGATTTAAGAGTTACAAGTCACAAGCCTTATGCAGTCGTAGGGGACTCTGTAAGGCTGTATGTGATTGGCTGCATGAAATAGGATTGTAATTGCATCTCTGATTGGTTAATTTGTATCTTTACGACATGCATGTAAGATAACAACATGGATGCAGAATTTGCCTGTTGGTTGATTTTGATCATAGAGCAAATTTTCTTTGTTAATATGCATAAAATGAGATGTAATTAGTCATAATGTTTTAAAGACCCATGAATCTCCTATTTTGGGGGAAATATTGATCAAGAATTGTTGGTTGTTAGATTCAGTGGTGCTTGGGTATACCATGTCTAGTGGTAGAAGTCTACAAAGCATGAGCTAAGTGCAATCTGCATTGTAGAGCAAAGGGACTTGTACAATCTTATTTTAATTCATTTTTTATTGAGACACAGTTTTTTGAGGAAGCACTGGCTCAGTCCCGCGTTAGAATGTTACATGCAGATGTGTTTACTTTTTAAACGGGGGACGAAATATGCACACATTTTAGCATTTTGTGATAAGTTATATTTTAAGCACAACTCAGATGGCAATGTCGTCTACTCTCCAGGTCTTCACACATTCAGAGGCAATCCATTTTGGGCGGTCTTTTCTTCCAAAGCAACTGAAAAACCAAATGTCGTGTCATGTTTCATTTTAACAGCCTTGTCATGTTTTTATTAAATCTGTTGTTTGCCAGTTATCATCTGGACTTGTTTTTTATGTTACTCGCTTACTTACATATTTATTAACAATAAAGGAGATTTTTTATTCCAAAGAAGTCTCTTAAAACAAAAATCCCTTACTGCCTTTCAATACTTTATTACTTCAGGAGCCATTCTATTTTTTGACTGGGTTGAGTTTTGAGTTTGTGTTGTTGGATGAGACAGTTTGAAGTTCTTACTGGGCGTGGTAAAAGCAGATATGCTTAAGTGTTAAACGCATTAGGTAGTTGTAGTGTAGTCGAGTTGTAATGTAATCAAATTGTAATGTAGTCAAGTGATGTAGTTGGGTTGTAGTGTACTCAAGTTGTATTGTAGTCAGGTTGTAATGTAGTCAGGTTATAATGTAGTCAAGTTGAGCTGCTTTTTGATGATAAGAACGTCGGTTCAAAGATTTACACCAGGAGACTGTACAAATGGCTGTGTTTTATGTGTACAGTACAGTAGGAAACACCATGCCAGAAATGTCTGTGGTATTTCACTATGTCCTTTCACATACTGTGGTGGTGATGGAGTCCTAGTGCAACATCAAGAGAACTGCTTGATGATTTAATTCGTCAGGTAAATATCAGCGGTTTAAAGCAAGCAGAGGCAGATGCTATAGAATGACCGAAACATATAACAGTGACCAATGCTGGGTTTTTTTTCTTTAATTTTTTTTATTTATTTTATTTTTAATGTTTCTTTGTTGGCTTTGAATATTGAGCATAATGTCCAAATTTTTAAGACTAAGTTCAACATGAATGCCTATTAATATAAGAAACATGTTTTGTGTTCTCACTGTCATATTTTTTCTGTTCATGGGGTACTGGAGGTTTATGGGATGTATACTTTCCTGCCTTGTCTCCTATTTTTTTGATCAGCAATAATTTTCAAAAGTTTTAGTCCTTCACACGAACAAAGCCTTAGATCAAGACTGTCCTGGAGGGGGAGAGGTTCTTTTAGTGTTTGAAGCACTTGTAGTTTTCAAAGTAGTCACTGACATTTTGCTCACACACAGTTGTTGAGCGCTGTCACACATGGTATGGACCATCGCAGATGTTAGGATAGTCATGGATGTTCATGGCAGTCATATGTTTAGGACAATCACAGATGGTAGGGTAGTCGTGGATTTACGTGGCAGTCATCTGTTTAGGACAATCACAGATGTTTGTTTAGTCATGGATGCTCACGGCAGTCATATGTTTAGGACAATCACAGATGTTTGGTTAGTCATGGATGCTCACGGCAGTCATATGTTTAGGACAATCACAGATGTTTGGTTAGTCATGGATGCTCACGGCAGTCATATGTTTAGGGCAGTCATAGATGATTGGTTAGTCATGGATTTTCATTGCTGTCATGTGTTTAGAACAGATGTTCTGGACAGTCACAGGTGTTTGGACTGTCTGAGGTATTTCTGGCAGTCACAGATTGTTAGGACAATCACAGATGTTTTGGACAGTCACAGGTGTTTGGACTGTCTGAGGTGTTTCTGGCTGTCACAGATTGTTAGGACAATCACAGATGTTTTGGACAGTCACAGGTGTTTGGACTGTCTGAGGTGTTTCTGGCAGTCACAGATTTTTTCGATGGTCACAGATGTCACTGAAGTTCTAAATATTTTTGACAGTCAAATAATTTGGGTTGTCACAGAAGTGTCAGGTAATTACTGAGGTTTTGGGTAGTCACAGATGTTTTGGACAGTCATAGAAGTTATGAACAGTCGCAGATGTTTTGGACAATCAGATGACAGGGACATGTTTTGGACAGTCACAGAAGTTTTGGACAGTCAGATGTTTAGGGCAGTCACAAATGATCTGGGTAGATGTTTTCAGGCAGTTGTAGGTTTTTTCACACACACGCAGGTCCTAGAGGCACTTTCAGATGGTTCAGCCATTCTCAAAGTTGTTTCGTTCAGACGTTTCAGACAATTACAGGTATTTAGGGCAGTTTCAGGTGTTTCAGGCTCATTGCAGTTGTTTCAGGCAATTGGTGGTGTTACAGGTAATTACAGGTGTTTTAGGCATCCATCTGCCTCCAGAAGTTTAGATAGCCACAGGTGTTTCAGGTACTTGCAGTTGTTCAAGATGCCAGTAGGCATCAGAGTTGGATGTCACATGTAGAATGACCAGGCGTACGTTTACAACTGCTTACGTTTGTTTGCTGGGCTGGATGGTGTTTTACTGCTGGGCTCACAATTGCAATAATCACAAATTCTGTCGTGTTACCCTGATTCCTTAATCATTTCACGTACGAAAATGCAACTTCCAGTTCAATTTAGGGCCCTGTTCGATTTAATTTTTGAGACTAAACTTACATTGTGTTAGCCAAAGTTTTCAAAGCAAGTGTAATTTTATCAATCTCAATGGAGTAATGCCCATAGAGTGTGTTTGGATAAAGATCTTGCACATATGCAAAAGGGTTGAATATGTGCAGTTCAAAGGTGTTTGTTTATGTTATAAAACACCTGTGTTTTCCCAAACTTTTGGAGAACACTATTACTATTTGAAAAGATCTCAAGTCCTGTTTTGTGTAGGTGTTCCAAGTCGTTTGTATGTTCAGCACTGTTTTTTTTTTTCCTTTTTGACAAGGTTTTTGGGCGTTAAAGGTAGCTTGCTTGTACATGATGCACCATTGCATTCATGTTTTACAGTACTCACGGTTACATGCTGGTATGTGCAGTGTAGGTATGACAATATGTCTCCAATTTGGCAAGGTTTTTCAGTGCTCCACAAAGCAAAACTTAAGACATTCGGTCCTGTTTCACAACAGTCAGTTCTGTTTACAGGCCAACAGTTCTGTTAAATGGCATTCAGTTCTGTGTAATGGAATTCAGTTCTGTTTATAGGCAGGAAGTTGTGTTTTAACAACATTCAGCTCTGTTTAAAGGTGTTCTGTTCTGTTTCACAGCAGTCAGTTCTGTTTATAGGCCAACAGTTCTGTTAAATGGCATTCAGTTCTGTGTAATGGAATTCATTTCTGTTTACAGGCTGACAGTTCTGTTAAATGGCATTCAGTTCTGTGTAATGGAATTCAGTTCTGTTTATAGGCAGGAAGTTGTGTTTTAACAATATTCAGCTCTGTTTAAAGGTGTTCTGTTCTGTTTCACAGCAGTCAGTTCTGTTTTGTTTCACAGCAGTCAGCTCTGGTTAAAGGCTGACAGTTCTGTTAAATGGCATTCAGTTCTGTTAAATGGCATTCAGTTCTGTGTAATGGAATTCAGTTCTGTTTATAGGGAGGAAGTTGTGTTCTAATGACATTCAGCTCTGTTTAAAGGTGTTCTGTTCTGTTTCACAGCAGTCAGTTCTGTTTTGTTTCACAGCAGTCAGCTCTGTTTATAGGCCAACAGTTCTGTTAAATGGCATTCAGTTCTGTTTAATGGAATTCAGTTCTGTTTTATGTCATTCATTTCTGTTAAATGGCTTTCAGTTGTGTTTAATGACATTCAGTTGAGTTTGAAGACATTCATTTCTGTTTAATGGCATTCTTGGGTATATTTCCAAAGACTGGATATGGACGACAACATGACTCAAGTTTGATGTAGGGCCTTGGACACTCACTGCTGCCCAGTTGCCTTCAAGTCATTTGAAAGATTTTAGTGGGACTTTTGAAAAAGCCTTTTCTTGGACAGCTGATTACCCAAAAGTTCTTCCATGAACAGACTTAAAGGGTCACATGTTTTTCCTTTCAGGTTATTTTTTAAACTATGAGTGCTACACATGTATATATATATATATATATTTGTACATATTACCTGACCATTTCCTGTTGGAAATTGCCAGATATCTTTAAAATGTGTGCTTTTAATGTAACTCTATATTGCCTGAATGTCAGTGATTTTTCAAATTTTTTGTATACATTTTTTAACAAATATATTTTTCTCCCCTCTTATGAAGCGTTCTGTTTCGTCTGCTTCAGCCGAATTGGTTTAGCAACGTGGACTGCCTTTATTCTGTAATGTATAAGAATTGATGCAGTCAGATTTGCCCCATTGGCGCTGACCTTGCGCAGTGTTGGCCAGTATCTGGTGGCTGACATATTATACATGTAGTGGCTTCCACAGAGGTTACACATGCGAAGTTCAACCAGTTGGATCCATAATTTGGCTGCTGGAGCACTGATTATCATCAGGTTGGTGATACCTTACAGATTTTTACACTCTCTATTTACACCTAATTCAAAGGTGTCAGAATTTTGTCTGCATTGGATAGAAATGAAAACTTTTCCCCAGGGTTACTACCCCTCCCCACTCCCCACTCTCCAAGGTTACCAAGGTGACAGAATGCTGTTACGTTACTTCCACCTATAGCAACAGCTCAAAAAAACATTGTCATGCTAAGTAAATATTTTACCCCTGGGCCAGTTTTGGATGAAGAACCCTATTGATTTTCAGTGACCTATTTCTTCAAGGTCATTGTGGTAATTTAAGTTAGAGGATTAGCAAGCCTTTTATACACTTCATCTCTAGAACAAATTAAGCCAAGTTCGCTAAATTTACACCACATTTACACACTGGCATATAGAACAACCCTAGTGATTTTCAGCGGCCTTGACCTTTTTCTTCAAGGTCATTGGGGTCATTTATTTTAAGAAAGGTTTGTAAACATGTCACTAGAACGGTTTTGTCCAAGTTCACCAAACTTACACCATATTTACACTATGGCATGAGGAAGATTTTTGATTTTCAAGGTAACTGGGGTCATTTAAGTTTAATTTTATAAAAGGTTTGAACACCCTCAATCTCTTGAACAGTTCACCAAACTTATACCACACCTACACAATTTTATGAATGGCTGGTATTATACATAACAACTCTTGGAATTTGTGCCTGTCCGTTACATTGTACGTCCTAAAGGCGGAGGGGGTTTTAAATGCATTGCACGGTATTTTTTTATTCTGTAAAGAGAAATCCAAGCTGCGTGTGGTGGTTTTGGATATATATTTTTGGAGGTTTGAGTTTAACAAATTTCCTACATAAAGCAAAATCAACAGGTTTGTGTAAGCTTGGACAGACAGTGGTCTTTTCTTGAGTGGCCTTTGCCAGCTCCTTCACCAGAAGCAATTGTCTCACCACAGCCACCTGGACCTTGGCCAGTGAGGACTCGTGTGTAATGCTCAAATGCGGCTCTGGCTAATTCAACTGCGGCTGCAGGTCAGAAGTGATAATTGGGACGGACCTTTTTACCCACTGGCCATTCAGTTTCCTCCTACCTGATCATGCGATGTATGACAGCGAAAATAGCATCATTTAGGTATGACACATTCTCCGCTTGCCAGTACTCAACACTCAAAGACCTTAGACTCCATGAATTACATGAGAGCGAAAAAATCAACAAATTCCCTGTCCAAGCTTGGGTTTGAACCTGCACCTTGTGTGTTCTGGTGGTTGAAAACAACGATCCATATTTATTTATTTATGTTGTTGTTTAAGCCACACTCACGAATGTGCCAAACATAATCATGGTGGTCAGTTTGAAAGCTGGAGGCCAGAGAAAAACCACCGTCAGGGCTTCCATGGCTGAAGGGGTTAGTGAACTAGCGCAGCACTATGACTCCAGCTCCTTGGCAAATGCGGTGGCTGGGAGTCCAAGCTATCTTTGGCTTCCTTGCTGGCCATATATGGGAAGGTCTACCAGCAACTGGCAATGGTCATGGGTTTCCCCTGGCTCTGCTCTGTTTCCTTTCACCATAATGCTGGCTGTCATTGTATAAGTGAAATATTCTTGAGTATGGCGTAAAACACCAGTCTAAATAAGTATACCACTGTCACAATATTGACAAAGTTTCTGGCTTGTGATATTCGTGACATGCACTGCAAACTGTTTGAAAACAAATGGAACTGCGACATGATTAATCTCCTTAACAGTTGACTTCATCAAAAGTGCTGAAGAATATTTCAGTTATACGATGGAAGCGAGCATGGTGATGGAAGGTCGGCAGGCCAGGCCAGGGAGAAATCCACAATCATCTGCAGGATGCTGAAAGACCTTTCCACATACAACCGGACTGGAAACCAGCCAGAGCTGGATTTGACCTCGCAATAACCACATTGGTGAGAGACTCCTGGATCATTGTACTGCATTAGCACACTAACCACCAGAAAACAGAGGCCCTATCTAAATAATGACAAGGATCATCAATCATGTGTTGATATTGTAACACTGAGCGAGATAGGGACAGCAACCAAGTCGCAATAACAGGGGGGCCTCCGTGGCACAGAAGCCTCTCACCAATGAGGTCGTTGTGAGTTCGTCCAGCTCATGCTGGCTTCCTCTCCTTTCTTTCCATGGGTAGGTTTGCCAGCAACCTGCCCTTGGTCATGGGTTTCACCTGGGCTTTGCTCGGTTTCCTCCCACCATAATGCTGGCTGCCGTCATACAAGTGAAATTTTCTTGAGAACCAATACGTCCTAAAAGGCCATAAAATAAACAACAACAACAGAGGGCTTAGTATGCTAAAAAAGAATTAAGCAACATTTATTTCTGGTACAGAGGGCAATATTGTTTCCTTCCAGGAATCAAAATCTCTCACATTTGTAGCATACAGTAGCATACAATTACATCCACAAAAATACGCCAAGGGTTCTTGGTTCTATATTTGATAACAACAAAGAGAACACGGTTCCTTCAGCTCCTTATAAAGGGTCCTTGGAACACGCTACTTCCACATACATTGTAATTCTAAAAAAACAACAAAAAAAGTTAAAACCTCGAACGTGGAACATCCCCTCGGACATCCAATCCAGTGCGGCTTTTATGCTCTCAAGGAATCTTTTCAGCCACCAAAATTTTAAATTATGGTAAGAAATATGAAAATTACTATGCTCAAAATGGGATGGGACATGAAGGCCAAGCTACCCTTATGAAAAGAAAAACCACATCGTTATGCTTAAGTTATACACGCTACACTATTCTGAATACAGACGAATGCAAGTAACATTTCACTACAGGTATATAGGCTCACTGGATGATTTCATAATACACAAAGCGCCCAGTGGAGGATATTTCCTGGGAGATGTTTTGTCAAACAACATGAATACAACTTCGTAAATGTTTTTGTCCAATACTACAGCACACACAACTGTGTATTGCGACAATGAAATATCAAAGCACGGGAACTTGTGAGTGTCCACCACTGCTATCAATATCTGTACACTCACCAAGACAGGCCTACCAAACAGAACAAACTATTTTCAGAGTTAACTCCCCCTAACAGTTCTACAACCTGGTGAGAAAAAAGAGAGAAATCTGTTGTTTGGCTGCATTTGACATTATAAACACACTTTGTTGGGAAAATTGCAGAGGTAAATAAAGGTCTATAGAATACAACGGTACTTTATGTGATGCAACATACATTTTTTGAGTAAATTATTACCATACCTTGCAAACAAATCTCATAACACCTTCTTAAGATCATGCAATTAAGAACTCTCAGAATCAGACAGACTGACTAACTCAGGGGTGGTCTGAATTTTAGGTTACATACTGCCACTCTAAACAACTGCGGTGGTTGTGACATTGTGACGATTCAAGATATGTCAATGAAAAGAAATTTCTTTTGCTTGAAATGTAGAAACAGAAATTTAACAGTGAAGACGAATGAGTGTGCTAGGTGTCAAAAACAATCGAAGAGCAAAAAACTAAGACCACAGCTTTAAACTAAGTTCCATCTTCAGAACTATTCAGCATCGATTCTCAGCAAAAACATTCCAGAATGACTAAAAATTATTGTACCACTTTCCATTAAGTTTGAAAAGAACAACTGATTAATCATTAGTTCATGCAGTGCTTAATAAGAGATTGTGAAAATGTTCACCACAAGAAATATTGTTGACAGTTTCTTTCTTGTTCTCTTCTGTATCATTTTAATGTCTGCATCTTCCACCAGAACAACAAATTATTCATAATATCAGCGCATATTTACACCACATCACATAGGCAAAGTGTGGAACATCCACTGAGCAGGGCTAGCATGTCAGTCAATATCTGGGATGATGCATGTAGATTTGGGGTTTTTTTTAGGTCCAGAACTGTTCTTTCCCATAAATAATTTTGAAACCAGAATAATTTCACTCCTTGTATTTTCCAGGCCTCTGAGGAATTTCAGTTTTAACTATCAAAGAAAAAAAAACTATATCGTTTTATGCCAACCTCACTCATGCAGCCTATTATCCAAGCCTAAGTTTACAACAATGCAGTATTTGAGTGCCCATGAAACAGTGGTACAGTATCAGGTTAACAGAAACAGCTACACTGCTTTGAAAATTAATAATTCCAAGAAAATCTTGTGCGTTCTCTCAAGTATACCACTGTCACAATATTGACAAAGTTTCTGGCTTGTGATATTCGTGACATGCACTGCAAACTGTTTGAAAACAAATGGAACTGCGACATGATTAATCTCCTTAACAGTTGACTTCATCAAAAGTGCTGAAGAATATTTCCGTTATACGATGGTAGCAAGCATGGTGATGGAAGGTCGGCAGGCCAGGGCAGGGAGAAATCCACAATCATCTGCGGGATGCTCAAAGACCTTTCCACATACAACCGGACTGGAAACCAGCCAGAGCTGGATTTGACCTCGCAATAACCACATTGGTGAGAGACTCCTGGATCATTGTACTGCATTAGCACACTAACCACCAGAAAACAGAGGCCCTATCTAAATAATGACAAGGATCATCAATCATGTGTTGATATTGTAACACTGAGCGAGATAGGGACAGCAACCAAGTCGCAATAACAGGGGGGCCTCCGTGGCACAGAAGCCTCTCACCAATGAGGTCGTTGTGAGTTCGTCCAGCTCATGCTGGCTTCCTCTCCTTTCTTTCCATGGGTAGGTTTGCCAGCAACCTGCCCTTGGTCATGGGTTTCACCTGGGCTTTGCTCGGTTTCCTCCCACCATAATGCTGGCTGCCGTCATCCAAGTGAAATTTTCTTGAGAACCAATACGTCCTAAAAGGCCATAAAATAAACAACAACAACAACAGAGGGCTTAGTATGCTAAAAAAGAATTAAGCAACATTTATTTCTGGTACAGAGGGCAATATTGTTTCCTTCCAGGAATCAAAATCTCTCACATTTGTAGCATACAGTAGCATACAATTACATCCACAAAAATACGCCAAGGGTTCTTGGTTCTATATTTGATAACAACAAAGAGAACACGGTTCCTTCAGCTCCTTATAAAGGGTCCTTGGAACACGCTACTTCCACATACATTGTAATTCTAAAAAAACAACAAAAAAAGTTAAAACCTCGAACGTGGAACATCCCCTCGGACATCCAATCCAGTGCGGCTTTTATGCTCTCAAGGAATCTTTTCAGCCACCAAAATTTTAAATTATGGTAAGAAATATGAAAATTACTATGCTCAAAATGGGATGGGACATGAAGGCCAAGCTACCCTTGTGAAAAGAAAAACCACATCGTTATGCTTAAGTTATACACGCTACACTATTCTGAATACAGACGAATGCAAGTAACATTTCACTACAGGTATATAGGCTCACTGGATGATTTCATAATACACAAAGCGCCCAGTGGAGGATATTTCCTGGGAGATGTTTTGTCAAACAACATGAATGCAACTTCGTAAATGTTTTTGTCCAATACTACAGCACACACAACTGTGTATTGCGACAATGAAATATCAAAGCACGGGAACTTGTGAGTGTCCACCACTGCTATCAATATCTGTACACTCACCAAGACAGGCCTACCAAACAGAACAAACTATTTTCAGAGTTAACTCCCCCTAACAGTTCTATAACCTGGTGAGAAAAAAAGAGAGAAATCTGCTGTTTGGCTGCATTTGACATTATAAACACACTTTGTTGGGAAAATTACAGAGGTAAATAAAGTTCTATAGAATATAACGGTACTTTATGTGATGCAACATACATTTTTTGAGTAAATTATTACCATACCTTGCAAACAAATCTCATAACACCTTCTTAAGATCATGCAATTAAGAACTCTCAGAATCAGACAGACTGACTAACTCAGGGGTGGTCTGAATTTTAGGTTACATACTGCCACTCTAAACAACTGCGGTGGTTGTGACATTGTGACGATTCAAGATATGTCAATGAAAAGAAATTTCTTTTGCTTGAAATGTAGAAACAGAAATTTAACAGTGAAGACGAATGAGTGTGCTAGGTGTCAAAAACAATCAAAGAGCAAAAAACTAAGACCACAGCTTTAAACTAAGTTCCATCTTCAGAACTATTCAGCATCGATTCTCAGCAAAAACATTCCAGAATGACTAAAAATTATTGTACCACTTTCCATTAAGTTTGAAAAGAACAACTGATTGCCTACTGGTTCATGCAGTGCTTAATAAGAGAATGTGAAAATGTTCACCACAAGAAATATTGTTGATAGTTTCTTTCTTGTTCTCTTCTGTATCATTTTAATGTCTGCATCTTGCACCAGAACAACAAATTATTCATAATATCAGCACACCACATCTCAGGCAAAGTGTGGAACATCCACTGAGCAGGGCTAGCATGTCAGTCAATATCTGGGATGATGCATGTAGATTTGGGATTTTTTTTAGGTCCAGAACTGTTCTTTCCCATAAATAATTTTGAAACCAGAATAATTTCACTCCTTGTATTTTACAGGTCTCTGAGGAATTTCAGTTTTAACTATCAAAGAAAAAAAAACTATATTGTTTTATGCCAACCTCACTCATGCAGCCTATTATCCAAGCTTAAGTTTACAACAATGCAGTATTTGAGTGCCCATGAAACAGTGGTACAGTATCAGGTTAACAGAAACAGCTACACTGCTTTGAAAATTAATAATTCCAAGAAAATCTTGTGCGTTCTCTCAACAATTCATATCCATATTCCACCCAAAGAAAAAAAAAAACAAGATTTGCTTAAAATATGAAGAATATATATAACATCAAAATGGCTTTACAAGTATAATTGAACTGTACATGCTAAACAATGCATAAACAATAAGTGCAAATCAATATGGCACCAATTGCCTTCCACATTTACACACCAAGAAAATATAGTTTCGACTATTTTCACACGTACACTCTCGGATGAAATGACACGAACATTCGCATACATGTACAAAATGTGTAGACGGGAATTTAATGGTTTAAGTTTTCTCACTGGATTTTCACATGATGATCTAATCACAAACCAGAAACATACATGTATTTCCCTTTTTTCCCCTTTCAAAATTATGTTCCTGATGGAATCACCACCTTCAACGACAGTCAAAATTTCTGTATTGTCTAGAGAAATGTAAACAGGGTAAACAAGACTGAATTACCCCCCTTGAATGAATGAAGCTCTCAGTTCCTCTCCACTTCTATATGTGCAAACAGAAGCCTAATTAAGACGACTGAGGAAAAAGTCACTACTCCTGGTAAATTTACACCAATAAGTACAGATTTTGCTCCAAAAAGTCTGAAAAATACATCAATGATTTTTACACCAAAATATCTTCACTTTACACCAAAAAATTTGAAATTATGGTACTTGCTTAAAAATTATGTGTACCTCAGCCCTGTTGGGCCACTCAGGAAAAATTTTCACTATTTCTCCACAGAAATCTCCCATTTCCTCGCTTGAAGTTTCACTGGAAACCTATTTTGATAAGCAATTAACTAATATTGGTAGCATTCTGTTTGTCTGATGAATTTGCTTCCCAGCTCAAAAGTAGTATTTTATTATGGATGACTTTTTCCGTATCAGTGTTATAAAATAATATGAGCACAATTCTGTATAGAAGTCAGTAAAATTACTTTATAAAAGAACAAAAAATTCATAAGATGTTCTGGACTTAATAGTATCAGAATGATCTGGAAAAACTCCTACAAGTTAGATATTTGCCTAATTATTTCTGTGAAAAGAAAAAATACTGCAGTATTCTCAATATGAATTTCAGGGTCACAGACAATTCCTTTCTTCTTTTTCATGTTCTTTAACTGTTAGATAATGCTAATTAATGAAGCAGTGGTTGAATGCCGGTCAAACTATAGATATATTCAATTAACATTAGCACAATCTATTAAAAAAACACTACTAGCCGACAAATGTGTAGATAAAAAATAAGAAAAAATTCTATCTCTGGTCTACTTTGTTTTCTCTTCAGTACACAAATACAAAACTTGTTCCTACATTTATACTCCAACAAAATCTACTTTAATTGAAAATCTGGTATGGAAATACCTCAAATATACGGAGTGTACAAATTTACTACAAAAATGAGACTTTGTAGTAAAGAACCATTGTTCAGACTAAGATCATTTGTTATACATCCTAGACTTACACAAA
The DNA here is from genome assembly GCA_016165875.1 of Acanthopleura granulata. Taxonomy (NCBI): domain Eukaryota; kingdom Metazoa; phylum Mollusca; class Polyplacophora; order Chitonida; family Chitonidae; genus Acanthopleura; species Acanthopleura granulata. The sequence goes on from JABBOT010000033.1 coordinate 621,945, forward strand.
ACAGTTCTAAGATAACAATTTGCTGTTTTGTGAATTAAATTACACAGAAAAAAATGTTTACAACTTTATTAAAATTTCTTAATTCAGAAGAACAGAAAAGGGAAATTACCAAAAAGTTTTGTAACCTGTAAAAAAGGCATATGTTTGCTGTACTATATGTTTGTAAGCGTTGTCTGAACATAAACATTTTACTGGCTAAATGTCTTAAGTAAACTTCAAATATTTCAGACTTTTCTCAATAAAGAAAACATTACTAACGTTTTAATTTGGTTGCACAGCAGAAAATATTTTCTTACAAACACTTTCTAATGTTTTTTCCTTCATAGTGAACAAACTTAGCTAAATTAAACTTTTACTCTTTTGATTCTTATCACTGTATCTCATCAGCTGAACAATTTTTAGCTAGTCAAGGTGAAGACAAAATCTGTAACTACTCTTTGCGCAGATTACACTACTTTACCTTAACTTAGCCTTTCTTTATCTGCATGCAGATGGGAACTTGTGTTTTCTTAATTAGGAAGTTTTAAGAAAAAAGAAGAATTTAACTGTGATACATTCTGACTAAAAGTATGACTGTCTGGTTACAAAACGATTCGAAGGCTGAATTAGACAGGCCGATTTTCTACTTAAACTGACATCCAAAACTTCTAGGAAATCAAGAAAATGTAGGAAACATGCAAATAAATGGCACTTTTCCATCCTGGAAAACTCCACAAGTGTTTCCAACAACAGCGGGATCAGAATTTGGAGACAAAAATTTCAGTATGAGGCTACAGACTCTTGAGAACGGCACATGGCAGTTAAAAATAAGAGTTTGCCAGTAACATTTTGTCAGCTGTTTCCTTCTGCTTATCCTAACAATAAAATTTAGACATAATTACTCCTGGGCAGGGTTTGGACATAATTACTCCCGGGCAGGGTTTGGACATAATTACTCCATGGCAGGGTTTGGACATAATTACTCCCAGACAGGGTTTGGACATAATTACTCCCGGGCAGGGTTTGGACATAATTACTCCCGGACAGGGTTTGGACATAATTACTCCATGGCAGGGTTTAGACATAATTACTCCCGGGCAGGGTTTGGACATAATTACTCCAGGGCAGGGTTTGGACATAATTACTCCCGGGCAGGGTTTGGACATAATTACTCCCGGGCAGGGTTTGGACATAATTACTCCAGGGCAGGGTTTGGACATAATTACTCCATGGCAGGGTTTGGACATAATCAGCAGTTTCACAGGAAAAAAGAAAAAAAAAATTCATGACAGTTTCCGTGTCAACTGAGGGCAGTATGTTGGCTGCTGTTTATACCTTATACACACACACACAAATGTGCGAGTACACTGAGCCAGAAGGCTCAGCAAAAATATACAGATGCAATTTTGTCAAGGAGAAAAAAATACAATGTGTGTTCAGGTAAATTATGCTATTTTAAACAGTTCAAGAAAATGCTTTTCCTGCATTTATTTCGTTTTTTATTCCGCCATATGACACTGTTAAGACAAGGATTGTTTACATACAAGTATATGAACTTCAACACAGAAATGTTTAAGAATATTTAAAGAGGAAATGGTTTTAACTAACAAGTCCTGCATTGAGTTGTGTGCAAATTTAGAAAAACATATCCCACTGGCAACATAACCAGGAAGGAAAAACTCGTACACGTCTATCTGAATCTGCCCATCATAACTGAGACGGAAATCTCAACTACGGTATTTCCATCGCGTTATCCTCACTACTTCAGTAGGTCTACATACGGCGACAGATTTACAGCGCATACATTTTGATTAGAAACTTCCAGGCACTCTCATCCTGTGTTCTCAAATAAGCCGTCGCCATGGCGCAGAGCTGGCAGGTCATTTGACCTCAATTTAAACCTCACGATCATATATAACAATGACCTCATTCTTTTTTTCTAATGGAAATTTAGATGAATTTCTTCGCCACAATTTCAGGAGTGATCTATATCTAAATGTAGATTTAACAGTTTGTTATAAGCATGCATAGCCAAATTCCAGTGGAACACCTGGTGCAGTTTTTTTTTGTTCCTCAGAAAGAGAACTGGGCCACTGCCTTCAGAAAATTTCATAAATCCATTTTCTCAGATGACTTTTTAAAGGTAAGAAGAAGCTTATGATCAACTCTGAGAAAGCCTGAAACGGTAGATTTTACTAAGTCCTGCATGTCAAGGGTTCGTAACAAAATTTCCTCATGAATTATGCAGTCTCGAGCCCCAACGACCTTGACCTTGATGTTATTTACCAAGAAGTTCAGATATATTTGACAAAGCTCCCAGGCTGGAACCATATCTACTTATTTCAGAGATTTCTTTAAGTACAGGCATGTGCATAGTTGCATGGTATTTACGTACGTTTGCCAAGAGATTTCTGTCATTGATTTTCCAAACATAAAAAGTGTGACCATCTTTATCTTTCACATGTTTCTCAAACAATGTTCACACCATTAATTTGGGCATATATTTCTGATACTTCTTTACAACAAACTCGATAAAAAAATGTCATTTGTGAGATGTATTATTGTTTTTTTAGAAAGTATAGTACAAAGGTTCAAGTATATCTCTATTCTCTCTCAGATGTCTTTAATAACCTTTCAGTCACATCTACCATTATAAATATTATGTATCAAAACATCAGATTTGGAAGGGACAGCAAGACTTCAACAACAACACCACCACAAATGTATTATGAATGTTTCAATGTTTGTAAATGCAACTGACAGAGACGCCAAATATTTTCACTGAAATATGCAAAATAGTCTGTCTTATGCCACAGGTAATATGCTTTAAATGCTCATTATAAGTAAGTAAGTAAAGAGGTATCCATGTCAGTCTGAGAAAGCCAACAGACATCTTATGGTCCGTGCTAGAAAACAGGTTTTTTAGCCTCGTAAGATTCACCAAGTGCACACTTTGGCTTCTTCCCAACCATACACACCGGTTGCTCTGGAGTCAAACTTACTAAGTAACCATCCTGAAACATAGTTGACCCTTCTGTTTTTATTGGGATAATAAACCCTGTCACTTTTCTCAACCATCTTGTCTCCAAAAAAGAAGAACGCAACTGAAGCCTGACCTTCAAACATCCATTCTGCCTTCGAAACTTCCAACAGCATAATCTACCGTTTGATTTATCAATTTAAACAGAAAGACAATGTATCCTAGGAAGCTGATAAAGCTTCTTTTCTCCTATATTTTTCTTTTGTGGGTCTTGAATGATTGTAAATCTACTACTTTCAGGGCTTAAAACATTTTATCACCACAGACATGCAAGAAACACTTTCAACAAGGCAACAATTATCACGTGATCTCAACTTAGCCACCAAAGTTATAAATAGCTGCTGACACAGCCAGTATTGTAAATTTCCATATGTTCATGCTTGCTAGAGTTACTCCCCTTGAACAAGAACAAACTCTAATTCTCTAAATTTAATTTACCTTTTGGAGAAATCTGTAATTCAAACAAGTCTTCCAACATTGTCTCATTCATCCTCTGAACCACTTTTGGCACTTGGGCAGATTCACAGCCATATCGTGGCCACCATGTCAGTCATGATCAAAAGTTAATGACTGATGTTTCTTTGAGCCTAAAAATAAACCTACCCTTCCAATATCGGGGCACTTCAATTCCCGTTCAATTTTCTTGTGAATTCCGCATCTGTTTCACTTCAACTGGCCTATCTTTTTGTTCACTTTTTTTTTTTTTAGCAGAACTTTTAGTTTAGATTTGCCCACACTAAGCCATTTACAGCACATTAATCATTACAGTATCTCCAAAAGGCTTAACATTATATACACTGAAGGTGGTTGCTGAGTTTGCATCCATACTTAAGTATTTCATTGAATACACAATACGCAAACGATAATACCAACTATTTTTTTTTCTTTTAAAATTCACTTGGCCCTCAAAGAACATAATTCCCATAATAACTCTATAAAAACATGCAAAAAACGACCATACGAAGTCTGATCAGTGTTTCCTCAGTGTTTCCCATCAAGCAAACACCATGTAGGAAACCTGCCAAATCTGATGCGGCCAAAAAAAACCCCCCAAAAAAGCCAAAATGTTACAAATTCATTTTTTAAACGAAAGTGCAATTTTAAATTTTTTTTTTTTTACAGCTATCTATCTACATACATATATATATATATATAAATATATGCACTTTCAACAAGTCTCATACATACAGCTTTCATCCATCTTACACCCAATTTAATTGCTATATGGATACGATCACATGTTGGTCACTGATATATACCAATCTATATACACACAGAACTAAGTTACGAGAAACATTATATTCCAGAAAGAGGGGGCGAAGGAAACGCAAAAGAAAATGAAATCTGAAATAAATAAACATTAACAGAAAACAAAAAATAGGAGAAAAAGATAATGTGTACATGGCAACTATGATTATGTAAATTAGATTCATTTTGTAAGTTTTCCATAATTTCAAAACAAAAGCACATACTACTAGGCACTAAAACACATTTTGTTTTTGGTCAATAAGAACTACAGCATACCCGAAAGGTTTTACCCTCAGTTTCACTCCATTCCTTACAACTACAAAAAACGTCTCCTTGCTACAGTTTCACAGGGGGCATGGGGATATCCTATCACTCCAAAGTACCCCGCAGCCTACCATCTATTGAACATGTCTTTACATGTGCATATCTCTGTATGTCCTTCTACAAAAAGAATGACGAAGTACACAGTTTGGGACTGTCAGGGGCAGCATGGTTGTGACCCCTTTACTGGAAAATTCTCCCCACCACATTCCTGCTTCCCACTTCCACCAATTTCAGAAATGTTCATTCCACTGCAACTGGCATGGAACGTGTCCATGTTCTGCATCTTAATCTGACTATAGGAGTATTCAAAACAAACAGGAGCTCTGTCCACTGGTACAATGGGATATGGCATCTATCGGAACGACATATCAACCTGGATGGCAAACAGTAGGTATGGCAACCACATGGATGGCAACTGTTGATACAACAGCCAACTGGATGAAAATAGTTGGTATGGCAACCAAATGGATAACAGTTGACACAGGAACCATCTGGACAGCAACAGTTGGTATGGCCACCAACTGGATGGCAACAGTCAGCATGGCAGCCATCTGGATAGCAACAGTTGGTATGGTAACCATCTGGATAGCAACAGCTGGTATGGCTACCATCTGGATAGCAACAGTTGTAATGGCAACCATCTAGACAGCAACAGTTGTCATGGCAACCATCTAAATGGCATTAATATCAAGCTGGCATGCCATCTGACAACCGAACAATCTAAAGAATCAAAACACAGGTCATGTGACAAGATTAGCACCAATTCCTATGCCTCTGATTAGCATAAAATTTAATAAATGCACCTACAGTTCTACGTCCGAATAGCATTAACTCAAAATGCAATCCTACACCTGCATCAGAAAAGCATCAACTTAAGGCTCCATCCTACATCTCGATAGCAATAACTCAAATGCCAGCCTACATCTCAATAGCGTTATCAAAAACTGAAATGCTGTTAGACAATTTCAAAAGCCTCAAATGGCACAGCATCCCAAAATTCCCCATGAAACACATTTGCATGGCTGACCAAACTTAGTAACAGCCCCAGCTGGCATACATGTAAGTGTGCAAATTAGTTCAGGTAACTCAGTAAGATTAAACCAGACGCGCAATAGCGAAAACCATCCAAATCAATAAAAATGAAAGAACTAACCTTTAGAAACACAGAAAATGGCACTTAATGGCAGTTGATCTACATACATTCATGCAAATTTTCTAGGTTAAACGGCAAGGGGTAAACCCAAATTTAAACATTAAACAGCTGGGTGTAATATATATGTATAAATATTTACAGTACGTACATTAAAGTCATGTATTTATAAGTAAGTGTCTAAATCCACAACAAAAAAGCGTGTATACATCCACTTTCACCTACTTCACATTTCAATTTCAATTTCCATGATCCAACATAACCTGTTGTACATGTCAACAGTTTTCAAGTCAAAAGTAATCATATCATCTCCCCTAAAAAAATAATACACTAACCCCACAAATTTGACCTCATACACAAGAACACACTGTGAGGGTTGTACCACTTTCACGGGACCGGGGGGCGGGGATGTGGGGGGAGTCACATGAATTAAGACCACAGCTGGCAAATTCGTTCTGCTCTCCACTCTAAGTGTTCTATTAAAAATAGTTGCGCAAGTCATCGGACTGATCAACATTACTCTGGCTACAACAACCAAGAAAAACAACCATTTGGTAGAAAAATATCCTTGCAGAAAATACTTAGCTCTCTTCTGATTCAACACAACTGAAACCTAAGCACAGCCATTCTCAATGATATCATCACAGATGCTACACAATGTCTGACAACCAAAAAATATACATCCTAGCTAAAGATAATTCTAAATCATCCGTGTGTGCAAAAGTCACTCACATCACATGTTACCCAATGTCCAACAACACCTCTTCCACTCAAAAATGACTTTCAAGAACTCTGATACAAACCAAGTAACAAAATAATCAGTGGTCCAATCAGATGCGAGGTTTCTTCCAATAACACTATGTTCCTTTCACCCAATAACCATTCACGTCTCATTTTTAGCTACTTCATTCAGATCAGTTCTACCTCAGATCACTAACAATTAGTATGTCTTTGTGACTTTAAACCCTTCCAGCCAATCAAATCAAATCTCTCTGTTACTGTCCTCCTCACATCCAATGAAAATGCCTGTCTCTTTTAACCTTGACCCAGTGGACCAATGAACATAGCTGTCTCTGTAGGCTGCTTTTTTCCACCAAGCAGAAGGGTTTTAATCTAACATGGCATGTGGGCCATCTGATAGAAGTCAGGTTCATCCTCCTCATCCATATCTTCATGATCTTCTTCTTCCTTGTCAAGCTGAAGAGTACACACAAGGGAGATTACTCAGTGCAAGGAAGGAAATCACATTTAAATATGACAAGAGGGACAGCACAAAGCTGGAAAAGTTTCGCGTATGAATGAAAAGTAAACAAGTAACACCCACTTAACACAATTAAAGTAAACATACAAAATTATAAGAAAATTTTAATATTCGTTCAACTTAGCCACTTGAAATTTTAAACAGCAACACAAGTACCATAAAATCACAACACACTTGCCTACAAAATATGACTTTCTTGACAAACACATCATGCCTCACAGCAGTACTGCTTTGAAAAGTAATACAAAATACTGAATGCAATTGCTCAAGGGATAACAGGGGCTGATTTGCTTCATGACTGAAACATTCAAATTTGGTAGTACCGCGTTGGGACAGATCCACCAGAATGAACTATGCATTGACATAGTTTGAAATGCTGAGTGTGACCCAGGTACTTCAGTAGGTTTCTCTATCTTATTTATTTTTATTTCTAGAGAATTTTTCACCTATATTACAAGGGGTCAGTCTTCGAAAGTTGAGTGCTTGGGATAAACCACCAGTCTTTGGCAAGTCACTGACCAACTTACACACGTGACTTACAGAGCTGCTTCCTATATAAACAAGAAGAGTTGAGGGAATCTACAAATTTTCCACGTGCGTGTGTGAATTCTTATCAGGGGCTGTAGGCCATCATGACTGATACATTTAGGTAATACGTGCAACTGAGGATTGGGCTGCAGGAAAACTTAAACATTTCACTATGGCCTTAATATAAAGGGGATTCCTTCTTATGATTGATTGATCGTTGTTTGATGTTAAACTCCATAATTTTGACTCATATTATCATGGGAGGGGAGGGATATCACCTGAGGAAAACCACCAACCTTTGGCAAGTTACTGGCAAACTTTCCCACTTAAGGCTTACAGATGTGCCCTCCTACTGGACGCTTAAGGAATGCGGAACTGTGCTAAGCACCACATGAACGTCCACAACCAGTAACTGTCGCTAAGGCAGCCCGGTCAGAGCGTGCGGGTGTCACCAACTCACCTCATGAAGCTCGGTCTCCGTGAACAGGTACTTCAGTAACTTCAGGCGTATTGGTACCAGTGTGATGAGGACAAAGGGGAAGGCGAGGGCAATAGCAGTGGATTTAACTGCCCACAGCACACCCAAACACCCAACCTGCAGTAAGGTGAACATGTGCATCTTCATGGCCTTCACCTGGCAACACAAACACACCCCTTAGAAATTCAGTAACGTGACCGTCGTTTTAAATATATCACGGATATTCACTTAATACATAAAAGACACTTCACTTATACAAAACCTGTTAATAAGCAGAGGAAATCTGACAAAGCTTGAGGCAAAACTTTACTTTTTCCGAACGCTTTTTCAAGCCTTAACTTTACAGACTACTTATCAAATTTATGTTTTCCATGTACTTATCCAAGCTTCAAATATAGTTTTTCCAGACACTTTTCCACTAGCTCCAACTTTACTTTTTTCGAAACACTTTTCCATTAGCTCCAACTTTACTTTTTCCTGACATTTTTCCAAATTCCAACTTCACCTTTTGGAGACATTTTTCCAAACTCCAACTCCACTTTTTCCAACCACTTTTCCAATAGCTCTAAGTTAAACATTTCCAAACACTTTTCCAATAGCTCTAACTTCAACATTTCCTGACACTTTTTCCAGTTTGAACTTTTCCAGGACGCCATTTTACAAACTGGTATCATCCCGATCAAGGGAGACAACTGCTGACATGTACACATACCCTTCTGACATATCCGACGGACGGGTGATGCTTAACGGGCATGAACAGGAGTTTAATCCTCTCGAAGAGCTGCACCCCGCTGAGTGAGGACACGCCCATGTAGAGGAACACCCCGAACAGGACGGCCATCGGGATCTCACGCAGCAGTGCCCCCATGGCTAAACTCAGGCCTGAAATACAACAACAACAACACATAATGGCTGCAGGTAGCAGAAGATTTCAAGCAATCAAAACCATCGCTGGAAAACAAACAGACAAATTAGTTTCATCTAAATCTTATTATCATTTAGACATTTTATCAAACCTCCTAATTTTGGGGAAGGTATTAACTCTGATCTGAAGGATTAAGAGCGACAGCTGTAGAAAGGTTTGAAAAAAGAAAAGAATAACAACGACTGTAATAAACTTTGTATGAAAAATTTATCTCAGAGAAAGAATACCATTCACCTCTAAAACAGGAAATAATGCCCAACAACAGAGGCCAGGGTACTGAGTCTATCTATCTCACTGATGCAGGAACTCTTCCACACTGTAGTTCAGATACAGCCATACAGAATCAACGAAAGTATTTAAGTAAGTATGTATGTATGTATGTATGTATAAGCTTAACAACTTTTCAGTCATATGACAATGAGGAGTTCCTACAATCTATATACACTGTTTGTGTCTTCTCGTGGCAATGACAGCTCAGGCCACCAAAGTGCTGCCGCCACTGGAACATCATGTCGAAGAAAACAGACATGACCTCCCACCCAGTCACATTATACTGTCAATGGGCCACCCACTCCTGTTTCCTTACTCTAACCTCTGAATGCTGAGTGCCAAACGAGGCAGCAACAAGTACCAGTTTTAAAGTCTGGTATGACACAACCCAGGATTAATCTGGGATCTTGACTTTGAGGTGGGCTCTCTAACCACCAGGCCACCTAGGCAGTTAATCAAGAAAAGTAAACATTGACTTACCAATAAAAATGTTGACACAAATGTTGGTCAGCCTTTGCTCCATGACTTTGAGGAGTTTGGGTTTTTCTCCGGGCGCATGCGTGCGACTCATGACCGTCAGCGCAGACACGTGGGTCATGGACCGCACGGTTGCCGCGCACAACCATGGGAAGCCAAATATGGAGTTGACCCCGGATATGACCCCAATAAGGAACATGTCCAGGTGATATCCACTCCCCTTCTGTAGCTTTCTGTCCTTCTTGTTCAGTATCATTCTGAAATAGAACGACAAACATCAATTAACACTCAATACGAAAGATGAATGAATGATTATGGCTTACTGGCACATGGCCAGTATCCCAACCTTACCGTGGCAGGAACGTGTTCAGACCAGGAAACAGTAACACTACATATGGCTTCTCATAAAAGAAAACAGAGGCCTCTGTGGATGAGAGAGTTAGCCACCTAGAGAAGCTTAATGACCCAGGTGCCTCTCACTAATGCAATCACTGAGAGTCCAAGACCAGTTCATGCTGGCTTCCACTCCTTTTGTACGTGGGACGGTCCACCAGCAACTTGTGGATGGTAGTGGGTCTCCTCCCACCATAATGCTGGCCGCCAGCCTATAAGCGAAATATTCTTGAGTACAGCATAAAACACTAATCAAATAAATAAATATGTAAAAGATAACAAAATATAAAAGACATTTATTTTCTGCTGATACAGGAAAAAGTTACCAATGTCTCTCCCACAAGCGATATTGTTGAATTTGTAAACATGTGACATGTCATATTGATGGGAGGTAATTGGCCTCTGCCATTACCTTCATGTAAGCCTACGCAAAAGAGCATTGTCCACCTCTGATTTCCACCATGGCCCTGAGACTAACAGATGCAGGAGAATCCTGAAGACTTCCTACATACCTGGTCCTCATGAAGATATTGAAACTAGGCCTCCTGTGATTTGGCAGGCAAGCACCTTGACTGTTGTGTTATGAACTCTTACTGAACGATAGTTAAGTTGTTGTGCATAGTTATTTCACTGTTGTTTAATGCCACCTTCAATAATTTTTCACTCATACGATAGCTGTCAGTGAGTGTTATGGCAGGAGGAAGCCAGCATGTCCAGGACAAAACTCCAACCTTTGGGTTTACTCATGTCCAGGACAAAACACCCACCTTTGGGTTTACTCATGTCCAGGACAAACCACCAACCTTTGGGTTTACTCATGTCCAGGACAAAACACCCACCTTTGGGTTTACTCATGTCCAGGACAAAACAAAACCTTTGGGTTTACTCATGTCCAGGACAAAACACCAACCTTTGGGGTTACTCATGTCCAGGACAAAACACCCACCTTTGGGTTTACTCATGTCCAGGACAAAACACCAACCTTTGGGTTTACTCATGTCCAGGACAAAACACCCACCTTTGGGTTTACTCATGTCCAGGACAAAACACCAACCTTTGGGTTTACTCATGAACATTTCGAGTACGCTTGATCTGAATCTTCTCAACTTTAGAACAGAAAATCATTGTGATGATGAATGCTAAAAATTAAATTTCTCTAACATTCTTTTCTTAAAAGTAAACATATAGACACTTTCTTCTCTAGACAGACTAAACATGTCAAAAACTGTGTGCTCCTGTTGCAACTACATTTACATTGGCTAAAAAGAGCAGACCTGTTCAGGTCTGTTTCATGAAGAGGATGTAACACCACGTCAAACATCACCACTGCCACATATCTGTATGCATCACCACCATAGTTGACATTTGACATAACTCACAGTGTGTTAGTAAAACAGGCCTCAGATGTGTAAAAACTGAGAGGAACTGGGAAACTCACTGTGTGATTTGAGACTCCAGGAAAATAAGTACGAAGACGAGCAGAGCTGCGACGCTGGCGGCAAAGATCTGCCAGACCTGGATGGGTTTGTGAGTCCCCATGGGGTTCACCACCCAACCCCTCAGATGGGGCGACGTCGGAGACAACCCCCCGGGCAGCTCTAGTTTCTGAAAAACATGAATCAGAATATCCTTTGATCAAAACTGTCATTTTTCATTTACATGCTTATTTCGCTAAAGTTTTTTTTTTTTTTGGCATTATATACATTTTTTACATATACAAGTACCACAATGTTCACGTTATAGGGTAAAAGAAACCAGAGTGAACATGGTAAGCAACCAGCCTACATTAGATGCTGAAGCCTCTGTGGCCAAGGGTGTTAGTGTGCTGGCGCAGTGCAATAATCGACGGGTCACTCACTAATGCAGATGCTGTGAGTTCAAGTCCAGTTCATGCTGGCTTCCTCTCCGGCCATACCTGGGAGGGTCTGCCAGCAACCTGCAATTTCTTTAAAATTCTTATCTATTTCATCAGCAAGAATTAAAAAACTTAAACAAATATTTTTTGTGATGATGTTGTGTTGTTACCCACAACGAAGGACTTTTTTACAGACGGCCTGGAACGCTGGCTTGGAAATGCAAGAAGCCTGCTAGAGGTGGGCTCAGCGTGCATTTGTGGTGAGCTTGTCGTTTGCTACAGGCCTACAGTACAATGTTTGAAATGAGTCTTACCTGCGTGTAAGTATCAGTAAATATCAGGAAGTCCACCAGAACCATGATCAGAATGGCAATGACGACCCCGAAATCTCCCAGCGCCCGGCGAACCTGAGGGGCAACGCAAGGGCACAATATTAGGCTTGCGTGGTTTTAACCCACAGTAAAATAAAATTTTGTCCAAACAACAAAAAAAAGAGCATTATAAAAGCAAGTAAATTGACTGGTAATAAAATCTATATTTCTTCAAGCAGGGTATCATAGTTTGTGTCATTCAAGATAGTGCATAGTTTGTGTCATTCAAGATAGTGCATAGTTTGTGTCATTCAAGATAGTGCATAGTTTGTGTCACTCAAGATAGTGCATAGTTTGCATCATTCAAGACAGTGCATAGTTTGTGTCCCCAGAAGTTCAGACAAAGACAAATCTGTTTTAACACTCACTGCAATTTGCCCAAATTGAAGCCCCTTGGCCCACTCTAATGTCTGAGTGAAATTTTCAACACTAATCTAAGTCAAAGCTGACACCGTGGAATCAGCCCCAAAGCAGCATACATATGCACATCAGTTGTTCTAAGCCAGCACTGTTCATGGCAAAATATCTGCATTTCTATTCAGAAACATATCAGGGCACTTTTCAACGTGTGCTCTTCAAAGTTCTCTGTCTGGATATATTGCCAACCAAATAACAGTATCTTCTTTGTTGTCAAAACGGTCACCATTTCTCTTTCTTTTTGTTTTGTTACAAGATATTTCCTTACTCAGAGGAAATAACCAGGTTAACAAATAAAAAAATTTGTCGTCATAGATATGCCAGTCCTACACATTTCGCGAACTTCAAGCGCAAACTGTACCAGCCATAACTGTCTCAGACCTTCAATATGGTCTATTATAACAAGATAACTGGAGAAGAGAGCAATCCATCTAATTCCCTGTGTTCTGATCTGTTCTCTATATCTATGTCACTAAAAATAACTTGTGGTCTTTCAAAATACCATAACTAAAGAAGTGTGTAATCCATCTAATACCCCGAGTTCTGATCTGTTCCCCATGTCTAAATGTCACTTGAAGAGCTTAGTTATGACATTTACTAAGCAATTCTACCAACTTGTCACAAGTTGACCAGCCAGCCACAAACCGGTGAAATGTACTTTCTCAAAAAGTAAACGGTAGGTGTAACTGGGCAGATGTAGTGGAGACTACGATACATGACCTAAAAATCTGCCCTTGGCTAATGTGTACATTTTGCTTGATTCTGAGTTCTAGTGATCCTAGAAAGTTGTTCTGAGGTCTGTTTCGAAATTTAGGATGAGGTCTTACTCAGCTTCGCACCTAATTTTATTTTGCAAACTTTCACATGCACCTTTTTTAGGTTGAAATTTTCAGTCATAGATTTCTTCCACTATTAATCCTTTGAAAAATCACTAAGTAGGATGTAAAACCCAAGCATACATGCGATTTATTTTATTTTATTTATTTGATTGGTGTTTTAACAATTTTTCAATTATACGACGGCGGCCAGCATTATGGTGGGAGGAAACTGGGCAGAGCCCAGGGGAAACCCACGACCATCCGCAGGCTGCTGGCAGGCCTTCCCACTTACGGCCGGAGACGAAGCCAGCATGAGCTGGACTTGAACTCACAGCGACCGCACTGGTGGGGGGCTTCTGGGTCACTGCGCTGCCATAGCGCACTAACCGACTGAGCCACAGAGGCCCCCTGCATGCATACTAATAACCCTAGCTAACAGCTTAGGCTCAGATGAAAACCCGAACAGATTTGGTGTCATCTGGCACCCAGGACAAAACACCACAGAGGCAAACACTCACACTTCTCCCCAGGAATTTACTGTTGCGGAAAATCCTCAAGAAGTAGGCGATGAGGAAAGTTCCTAAACATAATATCAGCGAAAGAAGTGCCGTGTTTGGTTGGTTGACCACCCTGTACTTTTCTGCTGCTGACACGCCTGTTGATGAGACGTTCTCATCCGTTTCGTTCGAACCAAGCAATGTGTAAGGGTCAGTCAAGGAAGATTCGTTCAAAGGCATGCTAGAGTTGTCTTCATCCAAAGGGCAATACTCCTCAATTAGGGGGTGGTTTGCAAAAATCTGAAACAGAAAACCAAGTAAATGTCAACACATACAGAATTATAGCAAGAAAATATGCATCATCTACTAAAAAAACATCTAAAGAGGGAGAAACTTGACTATATCTCTACAACTCACTGCTCACAGATGCGCTAAGTTCTATGCTCATGTTCTGGCAAGGCTAGCGACCAAGCCACTCTCATCAGCTCATTTAGTTGTTACTGTTCAGTGCCTTCTGATTGGTTGTTGTTGCATTAAAGTGAGTGCTGATTGGTAAATTTGAATTCTAAACAATGCTTACAGATGAAAAATCCCACATGGCAGAGGGTTAAATATTCATTTACAGCAACAATCATGTGGGTATACAATTCTGAGGATTAATCAAGGGATGTAAGATCAAACATGAAACCATTTTACTCTGCTCCAATGTTTTACTGTCTTCTTTGATAGTAACATGGTTCATATGTATATCTGTATGACTGGGGTTTTACATCGTACTTAACAATTTTTCAGTCATATGACAACATGGAGTCCTTAGAATGTAGATATACTATGTCTTCTTGTGGCAGCGCGAGTCCATCAATTGCCAAATTGCTACCACCACCAGGACATCATGCCGCGGACACCAGACATGACACCCCACCCAGTCACATTATACAGGAACCAGGGCGACCAGTCCTGTTTCCTTTCTCTTACCTCTGAGCACTAAGCACAAGGCAAGGCAACAGCAAGTGCCATATTTAAAGTCTTTAGTATGACCCGACACAGGATTGATCCCAGATCTTCCAACGTCCTGGCCGATTCTCTAGCCATCACTGACCAAGGCAGTCAATGTGGTTGAAACGAAAACATAACTACATAGACCTGAAGTACGATACAAATATTATGTATAAACGGGCTGAGGTGAGCATTTCCAAGCTATTGATTAAAACGTTGTACAATTAACCAAAAAAACTTACAATTTAATACTCCTACTTACTACAGACAGTTTGTTGAAAACCTCATAGATAAAGATGAGCGAGATGAGCGTGGCGAAGATTTCCTCGGTGAATCTGGTGATGTAGCGCACTAGGAAACTCGCCTCGGTTGCCACGGCAACCATGCAAATGAGAAACAACCACATCCCGACCCAGAACCTCATGGGTAGAAACTCCAAGTCATTGGACTTACAAAACTGAAGCAGAGAAGAGTAAACCATTAGCGATGCCGATGTGACATATGAAAGACAAGGTATATCTGATCAAATCAACACAATGTACAAATCTATCAACAATGTCTTGCGATATAAAGTCAAGCAGCTACATGCATCCCTGGCGATTCATGTCTTTTTGTTTCCATGTGCTCCCCACAGCATCACCAGAGGTTTCAGTATACCAGTTGCATTGACAACAAAACAGGTGTTTGCATATTAAAATCTCCTCTTGAACGTCATCATCCAGTTGTGCAACGCTATATTTGTGGGAGATGCTCTCATTAATTTTCTGAACGCTGTTGGCCTGTGTCATAGGATATAGTTTACACATAGGATATAGTTTACACATAGGATATAGTTTAGTTTACACATAGGATATAGTTTACACATAGGATATAGTTTACACATAGGATATAGTTTAGTTTACACATAGGATATAGTTTACACATAGGATATAGTTTAGTTTACACATACGATATAGTTTACACATAGGATATAGTTTACACATAGGATATAGTTTAGTTTACACATAGGATATAGTTTACACCTAGGATATAGTTTACACATAGGATATAGTTTAGTTTACACATACGATATAGTTTACACATAGGATATAGTTTACACATGGGATATACATTATATATATATATAGTTCAGTTTATAATATAATAACAATAGTGGCTTTTCGACTTTTCACTGACATGTAGTTTTTCAAACTGCTTTTAAAATGTTTGTCTGTTTTCTTTTGATTTTGTGCGTCCATCACATCATATCAAAAACTATTCATGGCTTCCTGGTTTCAATATTTTTCTGCCACGATATGGCTGAGAGATTGCCAATGTGGTGTTAAGTCATTATCATTCATTCATTCATTCCATACTGGTGACAATAAATTTTAGAGCCAGCAAGCAGCATGCTAATGAGATCGAACCCACATCTTAAATACCCTAATTGTTCTAATTTTGGGGACTCCTGTTTGTGCTTCCAAAAGCAAAGAATAACATTATTAGCCCAGTTTTCTATGAAAAGCAATGATAAGGATATGCTGGACTAACAGATGGACTAAGCATCTGTAAAAAAGACACTGCGTATTCCTGTTAACGCTGCACGTATATTGGATACATAGGGCAGACTAGGTGTTGAAAAAGGCAGTAGAATTATGGTATTTGTACTGTCCTACGCAGGTGCGCTGAAACTACAAAAGCTTACTTCATGCTTTTAAGGAGTCACCCTATCCAGGATGTTTAATACAGAGACCGCTGAACCTCTAAAGCTTACACCTTCAGAAGACAGGCAGAACGGCAGTGGAGTGCTAGAGGCTTGCCAAAAGTGTGCTACTGGCACACCACAGAGAATCACTGGTTTGTCCTATAGTTGCATTGCTACCCTACTTTCTCAACCTTTCCCTATTTCAAACAGCAATTTTCAGTTTGATTTATGCACCGTTTAATAAGATTCTGGAAGCAAACTACATTTGTTTGGGTTGGCCAATTTATGGGCTTCACAAAAAGCATAAGTTTATCAGTCTACCTGGAATAATGCGTTCAGAATATCCTCAAATTAAACATCCTGCAGTCCTGTGAAAAGGTTGAAGAATTCACGGCACTACAAAGTGCTTACTCTATATAAAGTCTCTTCAAACAGTAGAACTGGCCCTGTATAGCCTATAATCATGATAGGCTGACCCGAGAGGAGGCCAAAGAAAATGCCCGCGCCACAAGTCGCCAAAATGGTCTCGGAAACGCCAATGTAACCCTCCGTCTTTTCACCTGGAACAAAAACACAGAAATGCACAGGAGGAGGTATGATAAGGCGAGAAATCTGAACCTGGCAGGTACAATAAATTGATCAAGAAGAAAAAATTCCCTCCAATACTTTTTCCTTTAGTTTTGACATATATAATGAATGTGTATGAAATGTAAAAAAACTATAAATGTTCGATTTATTTATTTGATTGGTGTTTTATGCCGCACTCAAGAAAATTTCACTTTCACCATGACGGCCAGCATCATTCCCGGGGAGGAAACCAGCATGAGCTGGGCTTGACCACACATCGACCACATTGGTTGGAGGCTTCGGTCATTGCACTACATTAGTGTGCTAACCAACTGAGCCACGGAGGCCAAATAAATGTTTGAATCAACGAAAATGTTATGGTCAACTGAAAATGCCCTATTGTTCCATTTGGTCAAATTCGAGCACTTTTGGAGCTATTCATGCTCCGATTCAGGCACGAAGGAAGTGGAGCCCCCCTAGCAAAACCGGCACAGAATTCGTATTTCAATGAGTTTGATCTTCATGCAAAATATCTTTTGGGGGCACCATTTCCTTCCTGGTTGAAACAATAACTTTGTCTTTTGATTTGCAAGAACTCTCTTTTACTTTGATGTGTACTGAATAAATGTCAATGTAATTTATGTTGAGTTAAGTGTAGTGGTTAATGATTCAAGGTTTGGACCAACATATCATGGGCTCGACTGTGTCTTGTCATTTCCAGGAAAATGTGCTTCTGTGTTAGACACACAATTTTGTAATAATATTACATAATTCAACATTTTAAAAAGTAAACAGTTGATGAAAATACCGATCGACCTTAAATGTACTGAATATTTCATTTATGGGTAGCTTGGTTCAGCTGACCTTCTAGTGAGGGCTGTGTGACCACCATTACGACGCTGCACGCTAGGGCTGGAGATGTTGCTATGCAAATACATATTAGTGTTTGAAACTATATGTTGCAGCCTCTACTAAGTTGATAGTTTCTGCTAGCCAATGATAGTCTGTACACTGCTGTGTACAATGGTGCATGTTAAATGTGTCTCGTGGGTAAGTAGAAGGATAAATTACCACTCACATGCCTTGTGTCGAGAAAAAAAAAAACATTTCAACCCCTGGTTTTAGTAATTTTTTTTTCTAAAATCTTTCTGGTTGGAAAAATGCCTAGTTTACACAATAAATTCTATTCTCACATACTCTGTTAATTTAGCACTCTACTCTTATTGCACCAATCATATTTCAAACTGGAAAACATAGATCATGCTGGTATCACCCAAACTATGCCAAACACAACCTGATGTACACTTACAATATTTATCTGCCTGCCATATTCATGCAAAGATGGTCAGCTTTTTGCATGGAGTAAACCACTGACCTTTGGCAAGTTATTTATGAGCTGTCCCAGCACTGATGAAGTGGTCTCCTGTGAGCTTCATGTCAGACCACATGAAATCGTTGAGCACTAATCACCACAAGCCCAGAGAACACCTGTAACCTGGGGAATCTACAGAACACCCTATCGCACAAAGGGACTGAACTCTTGTCTTACCCAGCAATCCTCCAAATGCAATGGATGGTGAAAGGCAGGCGAAGAAGATGAAGATAAAGGCAGCCAAACACTGTGGATTGAGGGCATCCTTGAAATCACTCAGGTAGTGCGGGTAACGGCGCTTGATGTCATTGATTAGACCCCCAAATGGCCTTCCTGTCCTCTTTAGGGGATCCACTGGAGGTTTCTTCCCATCTTTGCCATCCAGTAAAGCTGCACAGAAAAAGGCAATTAAGGTTCAATGTTGTCTACGCAAAGTTTAAGGATTTGAATATTGGGGTTTCTTCAATGATAATGCAACATCTGTTTTATTTTGTGCTTGACGGGTGAACTGACACTAAAAAGTCTAAACATGGAATAAAAAAAAAACTGAAAATCCAACATTTTGCTTTTTTGCATCCAATCTTGAACTTTCTGATCATGTAAATATGCATGTTTTCCACATGAAAAGTCCACAATCCCCACAAAATGATATGCTTATCATCTCTTTTTAACTCATATACCCTTCAACGATGCTGAAAATTTATTTACTCCGCCCGTAAAACAGCAATCTGAGTTGGTGTGGCCTGCAACAGCACGCTAATCCCATCGGCCTCGAAGACCACACTTTTGAACTTGCTCCTGGAAACAAAACTACATTGGTTGGTTTGGCCAATTTCAGGGCTTCACAGTATCTCTAATGTTCCAATTTTCTCGCGAGTCTTCTTGACTCACTTTTCTCGTCCTGCTTCTGTTTCTTCTTCCTCTTGACATTGGCCCGCCTTCTTGCCATGTCCATGATAGGCAGGAGCGTTTTCCTGTCCCAGTCACCAGGGGGCAGCACTATCGACTCGTCCAGGAATTCGTTAATGGCGTGGAGCAACTCCTGACGGCTGTCGGCTTTGTAAGCCACTTCGTGGAAGTTCTAGAAAGACGAGTTTATTCAGTTGATGATTGATTGATTCATAACTGACTCCATACTAAGGGAAACTTGACTCAGTGTTGAGACACTGCGAGATACAGAGACACAGTGAGATACAGAGACACAGTGAGATACAGAATGGTAAACTATCTCACATACCTTACAATCCAAAACTGAATAATAAATGCTTTTTGGTACAATTTTTACATGGACAAAAAAGACAACGTCTTCCAAGAAGAGGAAAGATGTCTTATCACTCATAAAATTATGGTCTATTTCAAGAGCTGAAATCGGAGTATTGTTATACATGTAAAAATCAGAAGTCTCATTAGAATACTTGAAACTGCACAGCTGGGAACAACATAAACAAAACCACTCACCTGATTGGACATGAGCGTTGACAAAGACCGGCCCACTTCATGGTAATCCATGGCCATGGGTGGCCCAAGCAGGATGAAGATGAAGCGAACGGGCAGTGGCACCTCGGTCAGATTGAGAGGCTGACCTTCCGCCAGACGGACGACGGCCATTGCTGGCGAGTTCAGAAAGTCAACTGTACCCACCAGCACAGCAGCCGCTTCCGAATCTTTGGGGATTCGCTTCATGATCTCTTGCACTTGCTTCGTTTTCTCTTCTGGCTGAGCCTCAGGTAATGTGAAGCCAATGTGGACACCATCGCTGTTCTGTAACAACGACAACAACGTTATCATCTTCATCAAATCTAGCCATTGTGCTTTTAACAGGTTTTACTTCTCAACTTAGTTATACCAGTGTCGCTGTTCTGTAACAACAACAACAACGCTATCATCTTCATCAAATCTAGCCATTGTGCTTCTAGCGGGTTTCACTTCTCAACTTAGTTATACCAGTGTCGCTGTTCTGTAACAACGACAACAACCCTATCATCTTCATCAAATCTAGCCATTGTGCTTCTAGCGGGTTTCACTTCTCAACTTAGTTATACCAGTGTCGCTGTTCTGTAACAACAACAACAACGCTATCATCTTCATCAAATCTAGCCATTGTGCTTCTAGCAGGTTTTACTTCTCAACTTAGTTATACCAGTGTCGCTGTTCTGTAACAACAACAACAACGCTATCATCTTCATCAAATCTAGCCATTGTGCTTCTAGCAGGTTTTACTCCTCAACTTAGTTATACCAGTGTCGCTGTTCTGTAACAACAACAACAACGCTATCGTCTTCATCAAATCTAGCCATTGTGCTTCTAGCGGGTTTTACTTCTCAACTTAGTCATAACAGTGTCGCTATTCTGTAACAACGACAACGTTATCCTCTTCATCAAATTTAGCCATTGTGCTTCTAGCAGGTTTTACTTCTCAACTTAGTCATAACAGTGTCGCTATTCTGTAACAACAACAATATTATCATCTTCATCAAATCTACTATCCTTCGTGCTTCTAACAGTTTTACTTTTTAAAAGAGTTCTGTCACCCTATAAAGGAATCCAAATTATTTCAGTCATAGCACGACTGGTCTCCTGGTACATTTAGCAGCTTGGACACCAGGCCGACATATTTACAGGGCTGCCTCACAGGAACGCACTGCCGAAGACACCAGACATGACACCCGACCCAGTCACATTATTCTGACTTGTGTTATAGTTGGCAAATGGCCACAGGTAACTTGGTGAAATTTGATCTGGTCACTTTACCTCAGATGGGGCTGTCTTCTAACACTTCTCATTTCTGTTTACAGAGGAAAACCCAAGACACCCTTGAGCACCGTGGCTTCAGCAGGCTAAGGCCAATTATTTACTTTGTGCACTTTAGAATACTCAAGAACATTTGACTTATACAACAACGGCCAGCATTATGGTGGGAGGAAACCAGGCAGGGAATCCAGGGAAACCCACGGCCATCCCCACGTTGCCGGTAGACCTTCCCAACCGCACTAAAATGCAAAAAAAATTCCGTTTTGTTAATTGCAATTTATCAGGCATCACTAGTGGAGACGCACAGTTGATTTTTGCGAGACGTGAACTCTTCACTGACCATCTCGCTATCGACGTCTGTCTTCACTAGTTCTAGCCTCATGTACTCTCCGTGCTCCGTCAACTTCTGGCCGCTCTCCACAGCATGGAGATCCTTCTCCTTTTCGCGGTTTGTTAAGCCCATGGACCCGAAGCTAGCAGTTGAAAAGTTCTTGATCACAGAATGGTCCTTTTGATGCCTAAAATCAAACAGAAAACATTTTCGCACATATTCTTTTTCTTTAGGGAAGACGACAAAGGCATTTAAGGATGTTGTTACATAAAAAAAAAAAAAAAAAAAAATTTCAGCAGTTTTAGTAACATGTGAAAATGATTCGTTTTTATTACATTAAACGAAACATTATTCATTCAATTTCATAATAAATAAATTAAGCCACACACCACCTACACTATACTTGCACTATTTTCCCTGGACTTCTGATAATACCTGTTGTTAGCTAAAATGTGAATCATGGGAAAAAAATGACCAAAAATTATCATTAAAACATTTTATATATCTTGACAGTTAAGATTCAAATGCTGTCTGTTTCTACAAAAATTATAAAGTTTCACACGATTGTTGGTAGGTTATCAGTTACAAGTATCCTTCAAAATGCAGAGACTGTTAAAAAGAGCAAAGAAAACTATTAACATTGAACAATTCATTCATTTCAGAAGAAAAAAAGAAACGCACATGTAGATCCTGTGTCTACAAATCACAGCATACAACATATGACACAGAAAGATGACAATATCTAGCATCTATTTCAACAGAGGCACAAATTTCCACAGACAGTTTTGACTAGCAAATACCACTCTAGTGGAAAACAAAGTTCTAAAGACAAAGTGACAAACATGCCAAAAGATAACTTTCTACATTCACCAACAATCATAATATCTGGCCAAACAAAGCAGAAGTGGGTGCAAATGCCAAAACATAAATTCTACAGAGAAAGAGACTAAACCATGACACAAATCCGAGAAAAACTGTGAAGAACATAAACTTGTTACACATTTTTCATCAGTCTCCACAGGTGTTTGATTTATTTACTTATTTATTTATTTGATTGGTGTTATGTGCACTGCTCAAGAATATTTCACTTCTACGATGGTGGCTAGCGTTATGGTGGGAGAAAATCCGGTGGAAACCATTGACCATCTGCAGGTCGAAAGTTCACGCGTTCGATTGTTTTATTTTCATTCCTAACAGATACTAACTTTTGGGGGGGGGGGGGAAGTTTTATAAAGTTCTCTTTTCCACGTTGGCCATTTCTGTTTTGTATTTTACATATTTTTTCCATGGTTTGAAATCCCAATCAAAAATGAAAAAAACACAATCTGATTTTTAATGATTATTTTAATTACATAAATATTTCTTTACTAACTTCTTGCTTCAGAACAATCTTCATTTTTACCATTTCTGTTTCCCATCTCAAACTCTTTCAAAATTCATATGAAAAAATGAAAATAATACCCACTGATCAAGTCTACATATATTTATTACACAACTATGTATGTTTTTCTTCTCAGCATCATCATAGAGGCATTAATCATTAATTGGTATTACAAACAGGGAAACAAATAAAGGAAATATTAAAACATATTCAGAGATGTAAAAACCTGTCATAAAGTCAAATATACTGAGGGTGGAATCATTAGCATGGAGAACAAGTCACTGTCAGTAAGGAATATTCAACGTAAAAGCCATAGCTGTTAACTGTTAACTTGGAGAAGGTGCAAATCAAGAAGCTGCCACGTGCATTAAAGGTAAATGTTTAGCTCTGTACATATGTATGTACACAACATTAACTTCTCCAGCGATGAATCTGAAGTTTTGATATTCACGTTTAACAACAAATATGTTACTTCAATGACAAATGGCCTGTTTCTTTTTCAAACAGGGTTTTTTTTCTCACCCACCCTTTACATGTAGCAGAACAAAAATTCATAAAAGACTTAAGCACACTGAGGCGAAATAAAGTAGAGGCATCCATGCAACCTTCTGCAAAAGCACAGCTTGACATAGAATGAAACTTTCAAAAATGCACCAAAACAAATATATACATATGAAAAACAGAAGAAGACAAGTCCACAAATAACAATAAAGGTGCTGTTTCCAGGTGTGGCAATACATGCAGGACAGCTGAAGGAAATGTGAAAGTCAGAACGGCCAGGATTTCTCAACACAAAGCTCCCAATCAAAGTCTTACAGAGACATATTAACTATTTCGTTCATACGAAAGACTACACTATGCTAACTGGCAAATGGACAAATGTTACTATAAATATTTGACACCAAATGTTGCACTCAATGAGCGGATTTTTTTAAACTTATTTTAACATCATTACATCCATGTGAACATAAAGAATTCACTCTATATTTGGAACGTGGACTGAAAACATTCCTAACTCTGTTATCCATCTTCGGTAACCAATTTAAGATTGGCTCATTCCTCACAAGATGGGATGGTTTCTAACTTGAGCTCCTTCTAACTTTAGTCCAAAATCTGAGCTGTGATTTTTCTCAACTTTGAGATAAATTTACATCTCCACCTTAAGTACTCAGTTTGAATCGAGAGCGTTTCTAACTTTGAGACCTTTGCCTTCATCTTAGGTCCACACGATTTTGGGATGCAATTTAACATGTTTGTATTTATTTATTTACTGGTAGCCTGAATTATGGTCGGAGGAAACTGGGCATAGGACAGGGGAAACCCACCACCATCCCCAGGTTGCTGGCAGACCTTTCCGCATACGACCGAAGAGGAAGCCAACTAGAGCCGGATTTGAACTCACATTGACTACAATGGTGAGAGGCTCCAAAGTCATCATGCTGCATTAGCACGCTAGTAACTTGACCCCACAGAGCTCCTTTAAACTATTTGAGCTGGTACCTAACTTTGACCTGACACTTTAATTTCATCTGCAACTAAAAATTTGTGAAGATTAATGTTTGAGTAGGGACCATAGTTTTAGAGGAAACGTCATTTTGAGAAACCATGGCCTGAAAAGATCTGGATAAATGAATATAGAGCAATGGGCGACATAGCAGGTAACACATCAATTGCAACCGTTTGGTGCTAACCACCAACAACAACAAGTCACATGATCAGGCAACAGCAAACCTTCGATCTGAGTGCTCCAACCCCATGAGGTTAAGATAGGAAATGTTTCGCCGGATAAAAGCATTTCTTTCACTGACATGTCTGAAAACAGGGGCATCAGTTCATGAATGTGACAAAGGGAGACAACTTGTGATATGATGATACACAGTGCAACAACAAACAGCAACATGGAACAGATAATGGTGGATTGGTCAACGAAACAATGTAAAATAATGTTGCAAGATGAAGGAATGAATTCACTGACCACACCCTAGGGTCACAAAGCTCTCAAACTTGTCACAAGCCAACACTTGGTATTAATACGTGGTGTTATTCCTGAACTTACAGATGCTTTGAACTAGGGCGCTTATCAAGGTTGTCTCATAAGTCTAACCCCCAGAATTAAACCAGATGTTCCTAGGTTCATGTAGGTCACAATTTTAATGCTGTACGCCATTTTGAAGATTAGACAAAATTTTACTAACACAGAGGCCTTGGAGAGCTTTGTGATCACGGGGTCAGGCTATATTTTTATAACATAGTGCTGTAGGAATAGTATCCGGAAAAAACGTAAATTCGGCTGTGGCTATATGAACAGGTCTGCTCATTACTACATTGTTTTAAAAAAACTCACTCTAATACCACCAATTCAACTCAACTGGACTATTTGGAAGCAATGGTCTGAATTTTGGGCATTTGACCACAAAATTCCCCATCAAACTGCTGGCTTCCAAATTTGAACCCTTACAACTGGAAAACCAAATCCTGGTGACTTATCCACAGAAGTGGCCCTCACAGCACACCACCTATCATAATTTGAACCCTTACAACTGGACAACCTAATCCTGGTGACTTATCCACAGAAGTGGCTCTCACAGCACACCACCTATCATAATTTGAACCCTTACAACTGGAAAACCTAATCCTGGTGACTTATCCACAGAAGTGGCCCTCACAGCACACCACCTATCATAATTTGAACCCTTACAACTGGAAAACCTAATCCTGGTGACTTATCCACAGAAGTGGCCCTCACAGCACACCACCTATCATAATTTGAACCCTTACAACTGGAAAACCTAATCCTGGTGACTTATCCACAGAAGTGGCCCTCACAGCACACCACCTATCATAATTTGAACCCTTACAACTGGAAAACCTAATCCTGGTGACTTATCCACAGAAGTGGCCCTCACAGCACACAACCTCTCATAATTTGAACCCTTACAACTGGAAAACCTAATCCTGGTGACTTATCCACAGAAGTGGCCCTCACAGCACACCACCTATCATAATTTGAACCCTTACAACTGGAAAACCTAATCCTGGTGACTTATCCACAGAAGTGGCCCTCACAGTACACAACCTATCATAATTTGAACCCTTACAACTGGAAAACCTAATCCTGGTGACTTATCCACAGAAGTGGCCCTCACAGTACACAACCTGTCATAATTTGAACCCTTACAACTGGACAACCTAATCCTGGTGACTTATCCACAGAAGTGGCCCTCACAGCACACAACCTATCATAATTTTAACGCTTACATCTGGAAAACCTAATCTTGGTGACTTAACCACAGAAACGGCCCTCACAGCACACAACCTGTCATAATTTGAACCCTTACAACTGGAAAACCTAATCCTGGTGACTTATCCACAGAAGTGGCCCTCACAGCACACAACCTCTCATAATTTGAACCCTAACAACTGGACAACCTAATCCTGGTGACTTATCCACAGAAGTGGCCCTCACAGCACACAACCTCTCATAATTTAAAGCGATCTACATGTTATCCTACATCTATCAGGGTTCGTACACTTGAAAATTAACAAAATTTCCGGGCTTTTCTAGGGCTTTTCCAGGCCCAACTACAAAAACCCTGATTTTCCAGTGTTTTCAAAGCCTGGAAAAGTTACACTTTTCAATTCCAGGCTTTTCAAAGTTTCCAAGGCCTTGTATGATTTTGATGTAGATCTCAGTAGAGTACAATAAGTGGGATTCATGTTCTCAATTGATCCAGTCAAGATTTCAGCAGCTCGAAAGACAACCATCTGAACCCTACACCTACAACATGACCTGACACCTACTGATGTTACAAAGGGCAACACTGCTGCAACCTAAGGGAGTTCGAACAACTGTTCAGTTGATGAGCGTGTAAGGTGGAAGCCTGCAGATGTTCAGTGTGATGAAAAAGCCAAAAAGGTAAGCTTTTTAGGTTCAGAAACCAGTCAGTTCTATATGTGCCAAGAAATTCTACAAAATGTTATCAAGAAAACTAAGCATTTTACTGAGTATGAACATGTTTGTTATTACAAGGAAGATTCCAATTTTTACGCATAACAAGAACTCTGCGACCTCAAAAAAATAAAAATGAGATCCTGACTGTCAAAGAATAAAACATAGAAATGACATATCAACCAACTCACAGAAAAAATTTTCTGCAACGGCCTCACCAATTTAAGCTGTCATTTTATGGGCAAATAAACTTTTCTCAATATCAGGGGAAGGTATAAATATAAAATTTAAAAATCTTCTTATTTCTGCAAAACACTGACTATATCAGCAATCCTGTTCCTTGGGTGCAAAGGCTTGAAAAATGGGGAAATTATGAAAAGTGGATTTTCAGTTTTATTACAATTTTGGATTTTTACTTGTCACACGTAAAACAAAAAATAAAACTGGTGGCATCCAAAGTGAGCTTAGAAAACCAAATATCAGAGGCTGTTAATATTACAGCAGATTGAAATAAGATAAAATAACATGTTAGTACAATAAATAGACTTACTTGTGTTTGAGCAGTAATGTTCGTAAAATGTTGCCACGGTTTTCTTCCGTGATCTGATCATTTATGATCATGTTTTCAACCACGCTGTGGAAAATCGATGGTAGATCTGTGGCCTCCAAATCAAACAAAAGGGTACCTGAGGGGCAAAAGAATAAGGAAATCTGAAACCACTTCCTTCACACATGAATCTGTTCCCTTTTTTTTCCCCTCCTCTCGATTATTCATTTTGTCACTCCTAAGAAAATTTAACTCACACCATGCCAATCAGGCTTACAGGTGGAAGAACACCCAAGCCGAATGTCAAAAGGTTGAAAATCTAAGTCCAGGCATGATCTTTTGATTGGTGTTTTATGCCGTACTGAAGACTATTTCACTTATACAACTACAGACAGCATTATGGGGGGAGGAAAGGGAGCAGAGCCTGGAGGAAACCCACATCCGCAGGCTGCTGGCAGACCGTCCCACGCACCACTGGAGAGACAGCCAGAATGAGCTGAATCTGAACTCACAGTAACAACAAAGGTTCACTGGGAATGAAGACAAAATTAGTAGAGTAAGAAAATAGGATTCCTATGCACCCGGAAGACATATATATCCTTTAACACACCTTTTTCAAGTCATCATCCATGTATTTAATTCATTATTTATTTATTTGATTGTTCAATACCACACTCTAGAATTTTTTACCCGTCATTCTTAAATATCCTAGCTGTGGCTCTGCAATGGTCACTGGCGAAATCTTAAAACTTAACTCCAGAATACTCAAAACTACTCACCCCTTTCGAGGAGCTTGCGTAGCTCGAGTAGACTGTGAAACGAGAGCGAGGCCACGTGGGGTTTACCCCATCTCTCGGCCCCCTCTTCTACGTCCTCCTCAAACTTGATCCAGCGAGCTTTTTCTCGCCACTCCCACTGCCAGTTGGAGGCATCGCTGTGAAGCACGTCCAATTCCACGAATACCTGTTGGACAAACAACAGTTATAGATTTAC
>JABBOT010000033.1:650556-834942 GCA_016165875.1 Acanthopleura granulata
TTTATTTATTTGATTGGTGTTTTATGCCGCACTCAAGAAAATTTCACTTTCACCATGACGGCCAGCATCATTCCCGGAGAGGAAACCAGCATGAGCTGGGCTTGACCACACATCGACCACATTGGTGGGAGGCTTCAGTCATTGCACTACTTTAGTGTGCTAACCAACTGAGCCACGGAGGCCCCATAAATGTTTGAATCAACGAAAATGTTATGGTCAACTGAAAATGCCCTATTGTTCCATTTGGTCAAATTCGAGCAGTTTTGGAGCTATTCATGCTCCGATTCAGGCACGAAGGAAGTGGAGCCCCAAGCAAAACCGGCACAGAATTCTTATTTCAATCTTTTTGGGGCACCATTTCCTTCATGGTTGAAACAATAACTTTGTCTTTTGATTTGCAAGAACTCTCCTTTACTTTGATGTGTACTGAATAAATGTCAATGTAATTTATGTTAAGTGTAGTGGTTAATTATTCAAGGTTTGGACCAACATATCATGGGCTCGACTGTGTCTTGTCATTTCCAGGAAAATGTGCTTCTGTGTTAGACACACAATTTGTAATAATATTACATAATTCAACATTTTAAAAAGTAAACAGTTGATGAAAATACCGATCGACCTTAAATGTACTGAATATTTCATTTATGGGTAGCTTGGTTCAGCTGACCTTCTAGTGAGGGCTGTGTGACCACCATTATGACACTGCATGCTAGGGCTGGAGATGTTGCTATGCAAATATATATTAGTGTCTGAAACTATATGTTGCAGCCTCTACTAAGTTGATAGTTTCTGCTAACCAATAATAGTCTGTACGTTAAGGAACAACCACTGTGTACAATGGTGCATGTTAAATGTGTCTCGTGGGTAAGTAGAAGGATAAATTACCTCTCACATGCCTTGTGCCAAGAAAAAAAAATATTTCAACCCCTGGTCTAAGAAATTTTTTTTCTGAAAACTTTCTGGTTGGAAAAATGCCCGGTTCACACAATTCTATCCTCACATAAACTGTTAATTTAGCCCTCTACTTTTATTGCACCACTCATATTTCAAACAGGAAAACATAGATCATGCTGGTATTACCCAAACTATACCAAACACAACCTGATGTACACTTACAATATTTATTCGCCTGCCATATTCATACAAAGATGGTTAGCTTTTTGCATGGAGTAAACCACTGACCTTCGGCAAGTTATTTATGAGCCGTCCCAGCACTGATGAAGTGGTCTCCTGTGAGCTTCATGTCAGACCACATGAAATCATTGAGCACTAATCACCACAAGCCCAGAGAACACCTGTAACCTGGGGAATCTACAGAACGCCCTCTCGCACAAAGGGACTGAACTCTTGTCTTACCCAGCAATCCTCCAAATGCAATGGATGGCGACAGGCAGGCGAAGAAGATGAAGATAAAGGCAGCCAAACACTGTGGATTGAGGGCATCCTTGAAATCACTCAGGTAGTGCGGATAACGGCGCTTGATGTCACTGATTAGACCCCCAAATGGCCTTCCTGTCCTCTTTAGGGGATCCACCGGGGGTTTCTTCCCATCTTTGCCATCCAGTAAAGCTGCACAGAAAAAGGCAATTAAGGTTCAATGTTGTCTACGCAAAGTTTAAGGATTTGAATATTGGGGTTTCTTCAATGATAATGCAACATCTGTTTTATTTTGTGCTTGACGGGTGAACTGACACTAAAAAGTCTAAACATCCAACATTTTGCATTTTTGCATCCAATCTTGAACTTTCTGATCATGTAAATATGCATGTTTTCCACATGAAAAGTCCACAATCCCCACAAAATGATATGCTTATCATCTCTTTTTAACTCATATACCCTTCAACGATGCTGAAAATTTATTTACTCCGCCCGTAAAACAGCAATCTGAGTTGGTGTGGCCTGCAACAGCACGCTAATCCCATCGGCCTCGAAGACAACCCTTTTGAACTTGCTCCTGGAAACAAAACTACATTGGTTGGTTTGGCCAATTTCAGGGCTTCACAGTATCTCTAATGTTCCAATTTGCTCGCGAGTCTTCTTGACTCACCTTTCTCGTCCTGCTTCTGTTTCTTCTTCCTCTTGACATTGGCCCGCCTTCTTGCCATGTCCATGATAGGCAGGAGCGTTTTTCTGTCCCAGTCACCAGGGGGCAGCACTATCGACTCGTCCAGGAATTCGTTAATGGCGTGGAGCAACTCCTGACGGCTGTCGGCTTTGTAAGCCACTTCGTGGAAGTTCTAGAAAGACGAGTTTATTCAGTTGATGATTGATTGATTGATTGATTGACTGATAATTGACTCCATACTAAGGGAAACTTGACTCAGTGTTGAGACACAGTGAGATACAGAGACACAGCGAGATACAGAGACACAGTGAGATACAGAGACACAGCGAGATACAGAATGGTAAACTATCTCACATACCTTACAATCCAAAACTGAATAATAAATGCTTTTTGGTACAATTTTTACATGGGCAAAAAAGACGTCTTCCAAGAAGAGGAAAGATGTCTTATCACTCATAAAATTATGGTCTATTTCAAGAGCTGAAATCGGAGTATTGTTATACATGTAAAAATCAGAAGTATCGTTAGAATACTTGAAACTGCACAGCTGGGAACAACATAAACAAAACCACTCACCTGATTGGACATGAGCGTTGACAAAGACCGGCCCACTTCATGGTAATCCATGGCCATGGGTGGCCCAAGCAGGATGAAGATGAAGCGAACGGGCAGTGGCACCTCGGTCAGATTGAGAGGCTGACCTTCCGCCAGACGGACGACAGCCATTGCCGGCGAGTTCAGAAAGTCAACTGTACCCACCAGCACAGCAGCCGCTTCCGAATCTTTGGGGATTCGCTTCATGATCTCTTGCACTTGCTTCGTTTTCTCTTCTGGCTGAGTCTCAGGTAATGTGAAGCCAATGTGGACACCATCGCTGTTCTGTAACAACAACAACAACCCTATCATCTTCATCAAATCTAGCCATTGTGCTTCTAGCAGGTTTTACTTCTCAACTTAGTCATACTAGTGTCGCTATTCTGTAACAACAACAACAACGCTATCATCTTCATCAAATCTAGCCATTGTGCTTCTAGCAGGTTTTACTTCTCAACTTAGTCATACTAGTGTCGCTATTCTGTAACAACGACAACAACGTTATCATCTTCATCAAATTTAGCCATTGTGCTTCTAGCAGGTTTTACTTCTCAACTTAGTCATATTAGTGTCGCTATTCTGTAACAACAACAATATTATCATCTGCATCAAATCTACTAGCCTTCGTGCTTCTAACAGTTTTACTTTTTAAAAGAGTTCTGTCACCCTATAAAGGAATCCAAATTATTTCAGTCATAGCACGACTGGTCTCCTGGTACATTTAGCAGCTTGGACCCCAGGCCGACATATTTACAGGGCTGCCTCACAGGAACGCACTGCCGAAGACACCAGACATGACACCCGACCCAGTCACATTATACTGACTTGTGTTATAGTTGGCAAATGGCCACAGGTAACTTGGTGAAATTTGATCTGGTCACTTTACCTCAGATGGGGCTGTCTTCTAACACTTCTCATTTCTGTTTACAAAGGAAAACCCTAGACACCCTTTAGCACCATGGCTTAAGGCTAAGGCCAATTATTTACTTTATGCACTTTAGAATACTCAAGAACATTTGACTTATACAACAACGGCCAGCATTATGGTGGGAGGAAACCGGGCAGAGTCAAGGGAAACCCACGGCCATCCCCACGTTGCTGGTAGACCTTCCCAACCGCACTAAAATGCAAAAAAATTCCGTTTTGTTAATTGCAATTTATCAGGCATCACTAGTGGAGACGCACAGTTGATTTTTGCGAGATGTGAACTCTTCACTGACCATCTCGCTATCGACGTCTGTCTTCACCAGTTCTAGCCTCATGTACTCTCCGTGCTCTGTCAACTTCTGGCCGCTCTCCACGGCATGGAGATCCTTCTCCTTTTCGCGGTTTGTTAAGCCCATGGACCCGAAGCTAGCAGTGGAGAAGTTCTTGATCACAGAATGGTCCTTTTGATGCCTAAAATCAAACAGAAAACATTTTCACACATATTCTTTTTCTGTAGGGAAGACGACAAAGGCATTTAAGGATGTTGTTACATATAAAAAAAAAAAAAAAATTTTCAGCGGTTTTAGTAACATGTGAAAATGATTCGTTTTTATTACATTAAACAAAACATTATTCGTTCAATTTCATAATAAATAAATTAAGCCACACACCACCTACACTATACTTGCACTATTTTCCCTGGACTTCTGATAATACCTGTTGTTAGCTAAAATGTGAATCATGGGAAAAAAATGACCAAAAATTATCATTAAAACATTTTATATATCTTGACAGTTAAGATTCAAATGCTGTCTGTTTCTACAAAAATTATAAAGTTTCACACGATTGTTGGTAGGTTATCAGTTACAAGTATCCTTCAAAATGCAGAGACTGTTAAAAAGAGCAAAGAAAACTATTAACATTGAACAATTCATTCATTTCAGAAGAAAAAAAGAAACGCACATGTAGATCCTGTGTCTACAAATCACAGCATACAACATATGACACAGAAAGATGACAATATCTAGCATCTATTTCAACAGAGGCACAAATTTCCACAGACAGTTTTGACTGGCAAATACCACTCTAGTGGAAAACAAAGTTCTAAAGACAAAGTGACAAACATGCCAAAAGATAACTTTCTACATTCACCAACAATCATAATATCTGGCCAAACAAAGCAGAAGTGGGTGCAAATGCCAAAACATAAATTCTACAGAGAAAGAGACTAAACCATGACACAAATCCGAGAAAAACTGTGAAGAACATAAACTTGTTACACATTTTTCATCAGTCTCCACAGGTGTTTGATTTATTTACTTATTTATTTATTTGATTGGTGTTATGTGCACTGCTCAAGAATATTTCACTTCTACGATGGTGGCTAGCGTTATGGTGGGAGAAAATCCGGTGGAAACCATTGACCATCTGCAGGTCGAAAGTTCACGCGTTCGATTGTTTTATTTTCATTCCTAACAGATACTAACTTTTGGGGGGGGGGGGGGAAGTTTTATAAAGTTCTCTTTTCCACACTAAAAATCATGTTGGCCATTTCTGTTTTGTATTTTACATATTTTTTCCATGGTTTGAAATCCCAATCAAAAATGAAAAAAACACAATCTGATTTTTAATGATTATTTTAATTACATAAATATTTCTTTACTAACTTCTTGCTTCAGAACAAACTTCATTTTTACCATTTCTGTTTCCCATCTCAAACTCTTTCAAAATTCATATCAAAAAATGAAAATAATACCCACTGATCAAGTCTACATATATTTATTACAACTATGTACGTTTTTCTTCTCAGCATCATCATAGAGGCATTAATCATTAATTGGTATTAAAAACAGTGAAAAAAATAAAGGAAATATTAAAACATATTTAGAGATGTAAAAACCTGTCATAAAGTCAAATATACTGAGGGTGGAATCATTAGCATGGAGAACAAGTCACTGTCAGTAAGGAATATTCAACGTAAAAGCCATAGCTGTTAACTGTTAACTTGGAGAAGGTGCAAATCAAGAAGCTGCCAGGTGGGTTAAAGGTACATGTTTAGCTCTGTACATATGTATGTACACAACATTAACTTCTCCAGTGATGAATCTGAAGTTTTGATATTCACGTTTAACAACAAATAAAACCAAAAAATAAAAATAAACAACTTCAATGACAAGTGGCCTGTTTCTTTTTCAAACAGGGTTTTTTTTCTCACCCACCCTTTACATGTAGCAGAACAAAAATTCATAAAAGACTTAAGCACAAATTGAGGCGAAATAAAGTAGAGGCATCCATGCAACCTTCTGCAAAAGCACAGCCTGACATAAAATGAAACTTTCAAAAATGCACCCAAACAAATATATACATATGACAAACAGAAGAAGACAAGTCCACAAATAACAATAAAGGTGCTGTTTCCAGGTGTGGCAATACATGCAGGACAGCTGAAGGAAATGTGAAAGTCAGAACGGCCAGGATTTCTCAACACAAAGCTCCCAATCAAAGTCTTATAGAGACATATTAACTATTTCCTTCATACAAAAGACTACACTATGCTAACTGGCAAATGGACAAATGTTACTATAAATATTTGACACCAAATGTTGCACTCAATGAGCGGATTTTTTTAAACTTATTTTAACATCATTACATCCATGTGAACATAAAGAATTCACTCTATATTTGGAACGTGGACTGAAAACATTCCTAACTCTGTTATCCATCTTCGGTAACCAATTTAAGATTGGCTCATTCCTCACAAGATGGGATGTTTTCTAACTTAAGCTCCTTCTAACTTTAGTCCAAAATCTGAGCTGTGATTTTTCTCAACTTTGAGATAAATTTACATCTCCACCTTAAGTACTCAGTTTGAATCAAGAGCGTTTCTAACTTTTGAGACCTTTGCATTCATCTTAGGTCCACACGATTTTGGGATGCAATCTAACATGTTTGTATTTATTTATTTACTGGTAGCCTGCATTATGGTCGGAGGAAACTGGGCATAGGGCAGGGGAAACCCACCACCATCCCCAGGTTGCTGGCAGACCTTTCCGCATATGACCGGAGAGGAAGCCAACGAGAGCCGGATTTGAACTCACAGTGACTACATTGGTGAGAGGCTCCAAAGTCATCATGCCGCGTTAGCACGCTAGTAACTTGACCACACAGAGCTCCTTTAAACTATTTGAGCTGGTACCTAACTTTGACCTGACACTTTAATTTCATCTGCAACTAAAAATTTGTGAAGATTAATGTTTGAGTTGGGACTGTAGTTTTAGAGGAAACGTCATTTTGAGAAACCATGGCCTGAAAAGATCTGGATAAATGAATATAGGGCAATGGGCGATATAGAAGGTAACACATCAATTGCAACCGTTTGGTGCTAACCACCAACAACAACAAGTCACATGATCAGGCAAACCTTCGATCTGAGTGCTCCAACCCCATGAGGTTAAGATAGGAAATGTTTCGCCGGATAAAAGCATTTCTTTCACTGACATGTCTGAAAACAGGGGCATTAGTTCATGAATGTGACAAAGGGAGACAACTTGTGATGTAATGATACACAGTGCAACAACAAACAGCAACATGGAACAGATAATGGTGGATTGGTCAACGAAACAATGTAAAAACAATGGTGCAAGTAAGATGAAGGAATGAATTCACTGACCACACCCTAGGGTCACAAAGCTCTCAAACTTGTCAAAAGCCAACACTTGGTATTAATATGTGGTGTTATTCCTGAACTTACAGATGCTTTGAACTAGCGAGCTTATTAGGGTTGTCTCATAACCCCTAGAATTAAACCGGATGTTCCTAGGTTCATGTAGGTCACAATTTTAATGCTGTACGCCATTTTGAAGATTAGACAAAATTTTACTAACACAGAGGCCTTAGAGAGCTTTGTGATCATGGGGTCAGGCTATATTTTTATAACATAGTGCTGTAGGAATAGTATCCGGAAAAAACGTAAATTCGGCTGTGGCTATATGAACAGGTCTGCTCATTACTACATTGTTTTAAAAAAACTCACTCTAATACCACCAATTCAACTCAACTGGACTATTTGGAAGCAATGGTCTGAATTTTGGGCATTTGACCACAAAATTCCCCATCAAACTGCTGGCTTCCAAATTTGAACCCTTACAACTGGAAAACCTAATCCTGGTGACTTATCCACAGAAGTGGCCCTCGCAGCACACAACCTGTCATAATTTGAACCCTTACAACTGGAAAACCTAATCCTGGTGACTTATCCACAGAAGTGGCCCTCACAGCACACAACCTGTCATAATTTGAACCCTAACAACTGGACAACCTAACTTGTCATAATTTGAACCCTTACAACTGGACAACCTAATCCTGGTGACTTATCCACAGAAATGGCCCTCACAGCACACAACCTGTCATAATTTGAACCCTTACAACTGGACAACCTAATCCTGGTGACTTATCCACAGAAGTGGCCCTCATAGCACACAACCTCTCATAATTTGAACCCTTACAACTGGACAACCTAACCGATCAGGTTCGTACGCTTGAAAATTAACAAAATTTCCAGGCTTTTTTAGGGCTTTTCCAGGCCCAACTACAAAAACCCTGATTTTCCAGTGTTTTCAAAGCCTGGAAAAGTTACACTTTTCATTTCCAGGCTTTTCAAAGTTTCCAAGGCCTTGCATGATTTTGATGTAGATCTCAGTAGAGTAAAATAAGTGGGATTCATGTTCTCAATTGATCCAGTCAAGATTTCAGCAGCTCGAAGGACAACCATCTGAACCCTACACCTACAACATGACCTGACACCTACTGATGTTACAAAGGGCAACACTGCTGCAACCTAAGGGAGTTCGAACAACTGTTCAGTTGATGAGCGTGTAAGGTGGAAGCCTGCAGATGTTCAGTGTGATGAAAAAGCCAAAAAGGTAAGCTTTTTAGGTTCAGAAACCAGTCACTTCTATATGTGCCAAGAAATTCTACAAAATGTTATCAGGAAAACTAAGCATTTTACTGAGTATGAACATGTTTGTTATTACAAGGAAGATTCCAATTTTTACGCATAACAAGAACTCTGAGACCTCAAAAAATAAAAATGAGATCCTGACTGTCAAAGAATAAAACATAGAAATGACATATCAACCAACTCAAAATTTTCTGCAACCGCCTCACCAATTTAAGCTGTCATTTTATGGGCAAATAAACTTTTCTCAACATCAGGGGAAGGTATAAATATAAAATTTAAAAATCTTCTTATTTCTGCAAAACACTGACTATATCAGCAATCCTGTTCCCTGGGTGCAAAGGCTTGAAAAAATGGGGAAATGATGAAAAGTGGATTTTCAGTTTTATTACAATTTTGGATTTTTACTTGTCACACGTAAAACAAAAGATAAAACTGGTGGCATCCAAAGTGAGCTTAGAAAACCAAATATCAGAGGCTGTTAATATTACAGCAGATTGAAATAAGATAAAATAACATGTTAGTACAATAAATAGACTTACTTGTGTTTGAGCAGTAATGTTCGTAAAATGTTGCCACGGTTTTCTTCCGTGATCTGATCATTTATGATCATGTTTTCAACCACACTGTGGAAAATCGATGGTAGATCTGTGGCCTCCAAATCAAACAAAAGGGTACCTGAGGGGCAAAAGAATAAGGAAATCTGAAACCACTTCCTTCACACATGAATCTGTTCCCTTTTTTTTCCCCTCCTCTCGATTATTCATTTTGTCACTCCTAAGAAAATTTAACTTACACTATGCCAATCAGGCTTATAGGTGGAAGAACACCCAAGCCGAATGTCAAAAGGCTGAAAATCTAAGTCCAGGCATGATCTTTTGCATGGTGTTTTATGCCGTACTGAAGACTATTTCACTTATACGACTACAGACAGCATTATGGGGGGAGGAAAGCAGGCGGAGCCCTGGGGAAACCCACGACCATCCGCAGGTTGCTGGCAGACCGTCCCACGTACCACTGGAGAGACAGCCAGAATGAGCTGAATCTGAACTCACAGTAACAACAAAGGTTCACTGCGAATGAAGACAAAATTAGTAGAGTAAGAAAATAGGATTCCTATGCACCCGGAAGACATATATATCCTTTAACGCACCTTTTTCAAGTCATCATCCATGTATTTAATTAATTATTTATTTATTTGATTGTTCAATACCACACTCTAGAATTTTTTACCCGTCATTCTTAAATATCTTAGCTGTGGCTCTGCAATGGTCACTGGCGAAATCTTAAAACTTAACCCCAGAATACTCAAAACTACTCACCCCGTTCGAGGAGCTTGCGTAGCTCGAGTAGACTGTGAAACGAGAGCGAGGCCACGTGGGGTTTACCCCATCTCTCCGCCCCCTCTTCTACGTCCTCCTCAAACTTGATCCAGCGAGCTTTTTCTCGCCA
This sequence comes from Acanthopleura granulata, assembly GCA_016165875.1. Taxonomy (NCBI): domain Eukaryota; kingdom Metazoa; phylum Mollusca; class Polyplacophora; order Chitonida; family Chitonidae; genus Acanthopleura; species Acanthopleura granulata. The sequence goes on from JABBOT010000033.1 coordinate 660,552, forward strand.
CTCCCACTGCCAGTTGGAGGCGTCGCTGTGAAGCACGTCCAATTCCACGAATACCTGTTGGACAAACAACAGTTATAGATTTACAACAACTGCCTCTATAGATTTACACAACTGCCTCTATAGATTTACACAACTGCCTCTATAGATTTACAACAACTGCCTCTATAGATTTACACAACTGATTTACAACAACTGCCTCTATAGATTTACAACAACTGCCTCTATAGATTTACAACAACTGCCTTTATAGATTTACACAACTGCCTCTATAGATTTACAACAACTGCCTCTATAGATTTACAACAACTGCCTTTATAGATTTACACAACTGCCTCTATAGATTTACAACAACTGCCTCTATAGATTTACACAACTGCCTCTATAGATTTACACAACTACAACTGCCTCTATAGATTTACACAACTGCCTCTATAGATTTACAACAACTGCCTTTATAGATTTACACAACTGCCTCTATAGATTTACAACAACTGCCTCTATAGATTTACACAACTGCCTCTATAGATTTACACAACTACAACTGCCTCTATAGATTTACACAACTGCCTCTATAGATTTACAACAACTGCCTTTATAGATTTACAACAACTGCCTCTATTCCACTTTTCATGATGAGCTTTTTCACACATAAGCTGCATGCAATGAGTGTCCTGTACTGTGGTCTATATCGATCTTCTAAAATGGTTATAATTTTCACCTCTTAGGTTTTACTTTTCCACGCCTGTATTTAAATATGCAATTCATTGGGAATCAACTGTGTGTTAACTCTCTTACATGTACCCTACTGAATTATACTGCACTGGTTTTCTATTCATTTAGCATAATATTTGTGGATCTTGACACAAATCTTCTACAAAAATAACAAAATTTCCATGTCAGTAATTTGACCGTAAGAGCAAGAGTACAATGGCTGAAAATAACATGACACCCAAAAAATTAGAGCCAAAACTATATGCAGACCGATGCCCATAAAATCTAAGCCAAAACTATATGCAGACCAATGCCCATAAAATTAGAGCCAAAACTATATGCAGACCAATGCCCATAAAATCTGAGCCAACATTATCTGCAGACTGGTACCCATAAAATAACAGCCAAAAATATCTGCAAACATGAACAGTGGAATTTTTTCTCCTCTAGAAAAACACCAATTTCACAAACTTTCCTTCCTGTGGTTACTGACAGGTATACATTAGATCAAACCTTATCCAACCCAGTCACTTGACAACATGACCAATCAACAACGATATCTGACTCCATCCGGAGAGTCTCCATTATCATACTCTAAAAATATCATAGTTTTTGACCTAGTTTTAAATGTCCATGCTCCTAATAAAATCAGCTTGTGGTTTGACAGGCAAGTTTTTCCACCATACATTCCCGTAATACAGTTTAACTTGCCGTCTTGGGGTCCTTGGTCTGTCCAAAACAGCTCTTCATGTCTACAGCTTATGGTCCCTTCATTCATATTGCCAATTTATTCAGCAACACAGAAGCACGCAACAATTTCAGATGAAAACTTTCACCATTAATCTTTATGTTTTGAAATAGGCGAACACAGTGCTGGAGAAATTTCGCTAATTTTTTTCGCTACAAAATGTTTTCCCACTCGGGGGGTCTGAGGTTGGACGTAAGCTTAATCCAATCATTTCCTTCCCCATCAGTCATGTGACCTAAGACATAGTAGAAAATTCTGTTCGGCAGATTTTGACAATGTTTTACGCTACCCGGTGTATGTTACAAGGAGATTAACCCAATCTGTTTCAGGACACGATTACATGGCACATAAAAACCTCTACTGTGTCTACAATAAATACCCTAATTACTGTATAAGCCTGAAAAATTCATCCCCCAAAAGAGGGTATTTTTAGAGCCAAATATACAAGGTCATCTTTATGCTTTTCAACAGAAGATCCTGTATGTACCTTTCAAACTAGCTTCAAAACAACTTTCTACAACCTGGTAATATAACTAATTCAATCATGAACAAAATTTTAGGTCCTGTACAGTGTTTGTGAGGCCTTCGTACAAATAGATACACCAATGAGCTCATAAAAATACAAAAAACGTCCTGAACTCAAGAACTAATTACATCACTGCAACCAAATTAGAGTTTTAATAATTTTCTCAGGCTGTAAAATTAGTCATTAATTAAATTGTTAATGTCAAACAGAAGAGTCATCTTATCATTCAACAAGTCTGTTCTGCTTTATGTAACAAGTTACACAGAATATGTGTGGTAAATAATCCAATAAATGCATTCCTTTCAGAAGAAAAATACAGAAAACCATCAACATTAGTTTTTCAAACACATTAATGAATCTAAGATACAGCATTTATAACGTAGAAGATTTTGCTGAAGTGTACTGCCACAAAAACCATGAACTTGAGGTATGTATGTACATGCACTCGTGAGGACCGCAGAAAAAAAGCAGGAGAACATCTCCGCAAAATGACACCCTCTTACCTCATGGGGAGTGTGGTCAAATTTTTTCTTAAACTTCAGGAATTTTTTCTTTTCCTTCTCTTTCTTCCCAGCGTGTGAAGTTCCGCTAAGCTTCTGTATTTTGTGACGACGGATTCCTCTGACATCTTCCCATCTGTGGCCTATGAAAATAAAAAAATGTGTAATTAAAAACCATATTAGACTGCTTGATGCTATGTCTTACAAGAAAACTTAAAAAAACGATAAGCAAAGACTTGCCACAAATGTGAACTACACGTTTACAAATTCTTCAAACATTTCACATATTTTCAAGATGTTTTTCTTTCAAACATATGCAGAGAGCATTATTTTGTGTACACTGCAAACATTTTGCGTAACCCTGAAATACCATAATTCTTCTAATTTTTGAGACACCTGATCTGCATACATGTAAATCTAACAGAAATACAAAGTTTCTTCTTCTCTCATGGTTAGACCATCTCATGACCAACATATCCATATCTTTACTTTCTTCCAAAATACTGGTAAAGGAATACAATATTTTTTTTGCTTTCAGCAGAACTAATGTAGGTCACAATAATTAGAAGAATTAGGTGAGGCCAGTTAACCCATGGGACATAGTCTGCACTCCAATATCAGGCTGAAAAGGTGCATGAATCACATTGAATATCCCACTATGTGAAAAGGCAGAAAATTTAGAATACACTTGGTTGCAGTTGTTGTCACTCACTGGCCATATCATCAAGATCTGCTTTCTGCAGCATGGACGCCTCGTCCACCTCCGTGGGAACCCGCCGCAGCAGGTTGTCCAGCTTCACCTCGCTTCCTGGCTGTCGTCGAATCAGCAGGTCCTCCATCTTAAATTGGTCGTGATGATGGTGGTGACGGTGTTTGGATCGCGATTTCGAGGGCGCATGACTGCTCAAGAGAAAATTCAGGGTCATGTCCTATGACATGCATGACAGATTTCATATTTCCCTTTTTTCATACTTGTCCATAGTCATGAATTTTTTCACTTATACAATGGTGGTAAGTGTGAAGGGTGGAGGAGATCAAAGTGCCTGGCATAAACCACTGACCTTTGGTAAGTTAATGACAAACTTTCCCATCTGTCATGGTATCTGAGGAAAGGAGTTTTGTATAATAATCAGCAATTCTGAATGCAATGAAAGACTGAATGATTATATCTTTGACAAATTAATTAACTGGTTCATTAAAGACCACGAAAATCTTCAGAAAAATCTATAAAGGGAGTGGGTGGAACCAAAAGATGGGAACATTCAAAATGTAGGGACAGGGGCAAAGAATAACTGAACAACACGATACCTGTACAATGACTACAAAACAAGTGCAAAAACTTACACAGACTCAACTTAACCACTGTAATTATTTATTTATTTACTTGATTGAAGTTTTTATGCAGTGCTCAAGAATATTTCTCTTATACAACAGTGGCCAGCATCATGTTGGGAGCAAACTGGGAAGCGCCCTGCGGAAACCCACTGCCATCCACAGTGTGCGGGCAAACTTCCCACATATGACCCTAGAAGAAGCCAGCATGAACTAGAGTTGAACTCACCGCGATTGCATTTGTGAAGAGCACCTGGGTCATTATGCTGCACTAGTGCGCCATAAGCTCCTCGACCATGGAGGGCTCCCCATTTTAGTTATTTTTTAATTCAGTATGAAAAATTAATTTCAAACATGAAACATTTTAACCTGTGTATTTTTCTTTAATGAGGCTATACCAGAGACTTTGGAAAGTGCAAGCGAATTTTTCCTACTATTTCACAATAGCCAAAATAATTACCTTTAAAAATGTACAAAAATGTCTCTTCTGAGCAACAGAAAACATTCGAAATCAGTCATAAACTCTGCAGAATTTTGTAATGCAGGCAGCTTTATAACTTTTAAAAACTTCAGTCATATTAACACTATAGGCTACTATTTTCTGAAAGGCCACAATTTGAGCTATTAGTAAATATTTGATTTGAATAGCAAATATTGATTTTTTTCTCCATAAAAATGCCCTGGTATAGCCTCTTGAAGCCAATGAAGAGTATGTCCCAACTTCTGAATTGGACTCACCCAACGGATTGGGGATCAGAATGGCCCGAGTGACGAGGGGGGTAATTTTCTTTGTCGCTGGGCTGACCTTTATCAGCAAGGTCAGTATCACTTGCGTTGCCTGTCAAGGTCAAAGTGCAAATGTTAAATATCCACAAAGGTGAAGGACAAACAAAACTAATCCCTCCAAAAAATAAAAATCCTTTTCTGTGACATTTAAATATTATATTTTGAAGGAGTACACTGTCCAGCATAAACAGGATATTTCAAAAACATAACTGGACTTCTCCTTCAAAAGATCGTGGCAAATTTTATCTGGGAAAGATATTTGTAGTTAACGCCATTAAAAATACATGTGAAATGAATGAATGCGCATGCACCAAATAATGAATCAATTTGATTTCTTCAGATGTGTTTATTAACTTGTAGTTTATGTAATACCTGAGCAAAGCATGTCTACTAAAAGCCGGAATCAATTATGATGCGCTAATACTGGAAAAACTGAAATGAACTAAAAACCAATTCAAAGCAATACAAAAATGGTGCATTTTTACTGGCGCTAACTATATTTATCTGATTAGAGTTTTATGTTGTAATCAAGGATTTTCCACTTATGTAATGCCTGCCTGGTTTATGGGTGGAGGAAACAGGAAAGACAAGAGGAAAACCACAGACCTTCACCAGGTACCTCAAAAAAATTCTTCCCAAATTTAAATTGCAGTCGATGCATCTAGGGCTGGATTCAAACACGCTGCCTCACTGGCTGAGTACTATGCATCTGATCAAAGGCCTCTCAAACAAGAACATACTGACATCTATACTCCATTCCAAAGATTGCCAAGTAATAATGCACTTTCTGAACTGAAATGAAGGCCTTAAAATGATTCTTTCGACAAGTTTTTCTGATAAGAAAATTAATCATAATTCACAAAAACTCTTAAATGACCCTAAAAGGTGGATGAATCAATCGTATCAAGCAAAATGCAACACTCGGAAAAGGCTAAATTTTAGATCAAATATAGTAAACGAAGAATTCTTTTGCGTTATACGCTAAACAACATTCAAAAAAGAAAAGGAGAAAAAAAAAACGACCGGGCACATCAATTAAGTGGCAGAAAACCAAGTGATGTAAAGCCTCGACTTCACCATATGGTACTGAGCCAGAAAGGTTTCTTTTCACCAGCTGCACAGTTTTTGTCAACTGTTATGTTCATCCAGTTTTTGCCACATTCACAAAATTTACAAACTTGAAACTTGTAAGTTACTTTTTTCGTAACCCAGACAACACCATTTAGGAAACTACAATCTACGCTGAGTGTTTACAAAGCAAATATAAATTTTTCTCTTTCTGTGCAAACCAGCTTAACCAGCTTTCCAGAAATCTTGCCAACAAGATTACAATTCCAGAGACAAATTGTCTGCTCAGGATAGTCCTTTTTCAGAAGTCCAAAATATGTAAAATGAAAAAAAAGTGAACAGCGTATATAGAAAAGCAGATAAGTTCAAATTTTAATGAGGTCATGTCCAATGATGCATCATTCAAATCCCGAAGTCCTATTTCAAACAGTTCTTGAGGAATGGAGACCTCACCTTACATAAACACGGAGCAGGGGAGGCAGTATGAAAATGATACTAGAAATCAGATTAAGAAATTTCGTAAACACTCACCAAAGAAAAACTGTACTTTGCCCGCACTCCCAACACTCTGCATGCTTCCTTTACGACTCGGATCCTGATCAACTTCCAAATTCATCTGTGCTGCATGCTGGGATACCATTGGCTCGTCCTCGATTTCCTCAAACATCGGGGACGGCTGAGGTTCACCCGAGGACTGCCTCTTAAATTTCGTCGCTGCCACAGATGCAGATGAGCCTTTGTTCGCCAAGTCCCCGAGTGACGGCGGCTGAAGATTCGCACCGCTAGCGACAGGGGTTACGGAATGCCCCGAGGGCCTGGCGGACGTGTCCGGCCCTTTTCCCAATGACTCTTCTCCGATGTAAAAACCAACGCTGACCCCAGGAGTGGGCGGGGGTGACATAGACCCCTGGGCCGGCACTGGTTGCTCCTTCGGAGCCGCTGTCTCTTTGTCGTCCACTTCCTCTTCCTCTTGGCGAATCCGCAGAATTTCTTCCTCGGGAATGTCCAGGTCTTCTTCCGAATCCTCTTCCGAGTCCTGGAAGACAGAGTCCAGAAATTGAAGGACATGTACACGTGGAATACCAGAGCTTGGATTGGTCTGATTCAGTGCTTACAAGGGCCACATTTAAACAATAATACGCAAAAAAGGCCATTTCGTGGTACTTCCAAATATGGTCGTCATTATATTTGGCATACTGACAAGGCTGAGTCACACTGACGTCAGAGACTCTTTTTCGCTGATAAACATTTATTTACTTACTGGACTGGTGTTTTAGGCTGTACTCAAGAATATTTCACTCATACGACGACTGCCAGCATTATGGTGGGAGGAAACCATCCGCAGGTCGTTGGCAGACCTTCCCCCAAACAGCTGCTCAACCTCCTCTGACTGCTACATTCTATGTGAATATACACATGTATGTAGTGGGGATATACAGCAGTTACAGCATGCCTGGCAGCAAAATAAGAATCTGTGATGTCACTATGCTTCAGTGTGTTCAATACTATCCAGAAAATCCACCTCAATCTTTATTTCCAGTTTCATCACTGTCAAAAAACGTCACAAAAATAATGCGCACCACATTTGGCATCAGCACGAATTGGCCTTCTAAACGGTGCGTGCTTTGATTAAATGTGGTCTATTCTTTTAATGACATACTCGAGTGTTTTTCCTTTATACAATGGCTGTCAGTTTTATGGACCAAAGAAAAAAGTGTCCAGTGTAAACCACCAATCTTTGGCAAGCCACTGACAAACTTTATTACTTCTCATCACCCTGGCTCCCACAACAGTGAGTGTGGGAATGTCCACATCTGGGATCGAGCCCGTACTTTGTGAGTACTTTTACATAGTTCACTGGTATGCTGTACACAATCCAAAACTTTAACAGAGAAGTCAGTCATCCATTTATTTGTTTGATTGGTGTTTTTACACTGTGCTCAAGAATTTTTCACCAACAGAATGGCCATATGGTTCCATATATCCCAGTAGAGGGATACCCAGACTATCATCGCCAGACCCTTGATTCAAAGCTGTTGCTGTAGTCTTGTACCCATGCAACTGGCACAGTGCTTGGTATAACTTGGAAATATTGGTAATAAGACAACGTGCCAGCTGCCTGCATGTGCGAACGTTACATTCTTGGGCACAGAGTTAAACACCAGTCAAATAAAAATAAAAAGAACTTGATAAGTTCATACCTCTGAATCAGAGCCACTAAACTCATGGTCCTCATTTTCCTCTGGAATAGACGGAATCTGAGCTGCTGTCTTTGACGGAAAATTCCGCACCGTCTTTAACTTCCGCTTCTTTTTCTTTTTCGATTTTAGCCCTTTGAGAGGACGAGATTTTTTTATGGCATGGCTGCGCAGCGCTTTGAGTGGGTGGTGCACATGCGGAAAAGTCATTTGACGATGACCTAGGTGAAAAGAAATCACATCGCATCAATACATTTCGTGTCTCCTGGCATGAAGTTTATGTGTCATAAACAGCTGACCATATACTGTCCTTCAGGCCACAAGATAAGCCTATCAGCATGAACACAAAGACTCACATGAACAAGCAAGCTAGGGTTGTTCAACTTTCCAAAATTTAAAAATGCATGACATATTTTTTTCTTCTTTTTATTGTGATACGGCTATATTTCCCATACATTTCAATGTGAAACTGAAGTACGTCTGCTTCCTCTGATAGTTATGTTTCCAAAGTTCTTAGTCAAGAACAGGTTCATGGTCAACTCACCCAAAAACTTGTGTCAAACACAGATATTTTACTGTATTACATTATCGCCCAAAATCATCAACAAATTTGACCACAGATGCAGTGCATGTTTTGACACATTAAGGAATGTCATCTGATTTGCACAAGCTGTTTCAGAATTTTTTTGAATTTTAAACATGTCACCACCTGATTAATACAATTTGGTCTTCCAATCCTTACAAATTATGTCATCAAATTCCATCTACATCTGTATTTTACTGGTAGAATTTGTCAAGGATTCAGGGTGCATTATTATTAAACTACGTGTACATGCAACATGACGTGTGCATACAACATGACGTGTACCTAGTACATATGTATGTACCTGTGCATGTATACGTTCTTGTGACAGGGAATGTCCGTGCCGCCATTGATGAAGACATGCTGATGACACCAGACATGACACTCGACACAGCCACATTATACTGACACCTGGCCAACCAGTTCAGTTTCCTTGCTCTAACCTCTCAGCGCTGGCTGCGAAGCCAGGCAGGAACAGGTACCATTTTTTAAAGTCTTTGGTATGAATCAGGATTGATCCTGCATCTCCAGACCCTGTGATGGGCGCTCTAAACACTAGGCCACAGAGGCCGTCACACATTATCTACTCATACCTCTCACTGACTACCCTAATAAGACTTCCAAGCTGATAGCTTGGAAAGCCTATTGTTATCGTAGCGATTATTCTTCTTCTTTTTGTAACTGTGTGAAAACCGTATCAGCCACACTGTTAGCATTTCTGGGTCTTAGAGAATGTGCATGGGAAAAGTTTTCTGGACAGTTTTGAACTGTCTTTGTGACCTACTTTTGCAGCCATGTTGACATCCAAAGAAATTCTTTAAACATGTTCCTACGAACTGCTGAACCGATTGCTACGAAATTTGAAACGCTGACAGAAAGTGATGGGGCGAATATACATTGTGGAGCTGGTGCTACTATCTGAAAAACTGTCAAAGTTCTCTGCTCTGCATATTTGTCACCTGACCAAAAATATTTGAAACTGAACACGGAAAGAAAGGAACTGTTGAGCATAGAATATGAGCCGCTGTGAGCAGTGAGTTAAGGCAAAGAAAGGAACTTCATATAATTAAGGCTTCTGATCACAAATCTGTTGTTGTTTCTTTTTTCGCATTCTCTTAAGTTTTGCAACAATTTGCAAGTAAAGTTGAAAAGTTTGTAACTTTGCATAGAATATGAGCCGCTGTGAGCAGTGAGTTAAGGCAAAGAAAGGAACTTCATATAATTAAGGCTTCTGATCACAAATCTGTTGTTGTTTCTTTTTTCGCATTCTCTTAAGTTTTGCAACAATTTGCAAGTAAAGTTGAAAAGTTTGTAACTTAAGTTGAAAATCGCAAAAAAAAGCATTAATTTTGAGATTTACTGACAGAACACTACCGGCATCAGATAATTGCAAGTGGTATAGTAAGAAAGTTTAATCTATTCTCTAAACAAGGGTGTTTTTCAAATTGATATAACGTTCATAGTTCCGGCACTATAGCAGCTCAAATTTTGGTTGTAAGCGATTTCAGTTGAACATTGTTTTTCTAAGAAGCACTTAAATATCTTAAAAAACTATAAAATTAAACTAATTTACATGTTGGTCACGTGACCACAAACTTTTGAATTTCAACACTAAAAGTACTCTACCTGATGGACGCTGACCTTCTGATCACGAATCTGCTTTATTTTTGACCTAACTTACAAAGTTTTGCAGTAAATTACGATTGAATTTCAAAAAATTTGCAAATTTGGAGGTCACATGACAGAAAACCGTTCTAAGCTGAAAACTGATGGGTAGAAAGGGCACCTGATCGTCTGTCTGTATGCCGAAAATTGTAGACTTATGTTAATAAAGACAGGAGACGTTTGGCTTCAAAATTTGTCAAACAGTGATCCCTATATTATATGAATACATGTATAAGAGCACACCTAGATGTTGGCATGTATCTGCCAGGAAAACACAGTCAAGGGGAGGCAATTTTATTTTGTTTATTTGTTTGATTGGTGTTTTATGCCGTACTCAAGAATATTTCACTTATACGGTCAGCATTATGGTGGGAGGAAACTGGACACAGCCCGGAGGAAACCCACGACCGTCCACAGGTTTATGGCACACCTTCCCACGTGCGTCCAGAGAGGAAGCCACCATGAGCTAGTCTTGAATTCACAACGACCACATTGGTGGGAAGCTTCAGGTCATTGTGCTGCAATAGCGCGCTAACCGACTACACCACGGAGGCTCCTAGAGGCAATTTTATAAAAACAGTATCAGTCTCTATAGAAAGAGTTTTCCCCCTTGACCAGATACCTGTCTCCACCAAGGACTTTCATGAAGAACACAACATCTATGTTATAATTTTAAGAGTGATATTTTAAATGTACACGTAAAAGTAGCAATCCTGATTGCAAATCTTTTAGTAAATTCTACTGATTACTCCGCACTGTAAATGTAACAACAACATAAACTCTCACAAAGTATTCAATCATTTGTTCGAGACATTTGGGCTCTGTTAAATAAAACAGACCTGCTGAGCTTTGTGGTGTGAGGTTCTCATCTTGAATCAGGCCTTGTATCCCTTCTTGGAAGTACAGTTTTGTCTCAAATTAAAATCACGCGGATTTATTATGAAGTTGCATGCCAGTAAACTGTTTCAACTCTAAAACTGTTAAGTCGTACGTGCAAAAGGTTATATATGCACTCACTGTGTGTAGAATCTTGAGCTTTGTTGCTATGTAGAAAACTTGTAGCGCTTCAACCATTTTCGAAGTGCCAATTAACTGTGTTGGGAAATTTGTATATACACACTTACATCGACAGAGAATATATGTACTAAATATTTATGTAAATGTTTTAAACTGTGTAAATGAAAACAACACTTGCAGGGCTTCACATATTGTCAAACAGCTGATTTTCTACATTTGGCATGTTTACACAGACATGTTGTATGCTGTATATACAATGCATTGATGCACAAAGGTTTCTCAAAATACCATGCATTGATGCGCGAAGGTTTCTCAAAATACCATGCATTGATGCGCGAAGGTTTCTCAAAATACCATGCATTGATGCGCGAAGGTTTCTCAAAATACCATGCACTGATGCGCGAAGGTTTCTCAAAATACCAGCGTTGCTCTTCTGGACAACTATTGGTACAAACCTTACAGTGTCCAGCAATTGCTCGGTACTGGTACAAAAGTTAACCTATTTAATTCTTTCACCACCCGGGATTCTTTGGGTGTAAGAGATCTTTAGAACACAAGTGTACCACTCAACACCAACTTTAGTGTTGTAACAAATAACCACAAGGCACCAAACAATGGCAACTCAGCCAGCAGATGAGAATGGCTTACAGTGACTCGCTGTTGAGCATAGAATATGAGCCACTGTGAGTGTTGAGTTAAGGCGAAAAAGTTGGTTTGATTTTGGAGACAAAAGTAGAATTTTATCACGCTATACAGAATAATTTCCTTTATCATATAAAAAGGGTTAAATTATTACAGTATCCTAGTTAAAGAAAATAAAACAATTGAAAAAATGAGATCTTACTTCTGAAGTCCTCTTCGCCAAATCCTCGCGGATCTGACACGACAGGATCCGACGACAGCGAGGTGACATCAAAACGCGGTGCCTTTACAAACATTTTCTCCACATCATCGTGTAGTGTCGAGATATGCGCGACACACTCCTCTTTGCCCATGTGTCCAATACCAGGCATACACTGTTCGGCAGCTTCGAGGGTAGACATATCCAGCACAGTCTCTGATTGGCTGATTTCAATCTCTCCGTCTCCTGGGCTCTCATTTTCTCCCAGCAGCTTGTGGCTTTCGCTCTGCGGCAGCAAATGCACGGATGCTTCATCCATAGTACTCTGCAACAACGACGACAAATGTCATCATTTTATTGGTTGATTGATGTTTTATGCAATAACTAAAGGACATTTCACTTACATGGCCGTGGCCTGCATTACAATGGGATAAACTAAGCGAAGCTCATAGGAAACCCACAAACATCAGCAGGTTACTAGCGGACCTAATTCCCACGCACTGCTGAAGAGGAATCTATTAACACAAGATTCCCCAGTAATAATCATGCCAGTCAGGCATACATCTGATTCTGCATTAAGCAATCACAACTGTGCTGGAATAATTTACTTGGCAGTGGGAGAGTGCAGATCTCTGCCGTAGGAAAATGTACAAACTCCATTGATCACTATAAATAAGGGGACAAAACTCTGCACTTTTGTCTCATCTCTTTAAAAGCGATGATTCAAGATCTGAATCATCTCCTTAATTTACCGGACGGATGTTTAGCTGAAAACTGTGCACGATATGTGATCCAAATCCACGTAGAAGATTTTTCGTGAATCTGCTGACTGACAGTCAGACACACTGACAGACAAAATCTGCCGACTGACAGTCAGACACAAACACAGACAGAATCTGCCGACTGACAGTCAGACACAAAGGCAGACAGAATCTGCCGACTGACAGTCAGACACAAACACAGACAGAATCTGCCGACTGACAGTCAGACACAAACACAGACAGAATCTGCCGACTGACAGTCAGACACAAACACAGACAGAATCTGCCGAATGACAGTCAGACACAAACACAGACAGAATCTGCCGACTGACAGTCAGACACAAACACAGACAGAATCTGCCGACTGACAGTCAGACACAAACACAGACAGAATCTGCCGACTGACAGTCAGACACAAACACAGACAGAATCTGCCGACTGACAGTCAGAAACAAACACAGACAGAATCTGCCGACTGACAGTCAGACACAAACACAGACAGAATCTGCCGACTGACAGTCAGACACAAACACAGACAGAATCTGCCGACTGACAGTTAGACACACAGACAGACAGAATCTGCCGACTGACAGTCAGACACAAAGACAGACAGAATCTGCTGACTGACAGTCAGACACACAGAGAGACACATTCAAACATCTGCTGACAATAACATCACCTCCTTTGCCTTCAGAAGTAATAACCTACGATTTTGAAGAGACATGTAGATCGTAGATATTACTATTATCTTCAATAACACAAACCTGCAGAAGTTCATACCCTTTAACTTAGACACATTCTGTGACGGAATCGTCCTTGACAGCTAACAACAGAACTACACCCCTGAAGACGGTAGTAAATATTACAGACAGCAGAATAACATGATGCATTTTTGAACAGGGCACCCTGATTTTTAATTCTTGCAGCTGTATGAACAAAACTTAGTACAGCATTATTAAACATGGCCGCCAAAAGTAGGTCATGTACACAAATAACATGGGCTGGTCCAAGTGTAACATCACAGAGCGCAGCATAATGACACAGGTGCATCTCACCAATGCAGCAACTGTGAGGTTAAATAAATAAATACAAGATCATAGCACCAACATGACTGCCTAAAGTATATTTATTTATAAATCTGATTACCGTTTGACGCCGTATTCAAGAATACTTCACTTATATGACGACGGCCAACATTATAGTGGGAGAAAACCAGGCAGAGCCCCAGGGAAAACCCACGACCATTTGCAGGTTGCTGGCAGACCTTCCCACGTACAACTGGGTAGGAAGCCAGCAAGAGCTGGACTTGAACTCACAGCAACCACATTAGTGAGAGGCATGGGATCATAATGCAATGCTGGTGCCCTCCCGCACCCCAACTCCCCACAGAGGTCCTGCCAAAAGTATAGGTCATGTACACAATTAAAGAGGGGCAGGTATATCAAAGCAGCTGCATGGCTGCCAAATTGCTGGTCAAATCATCCTCAATTATCTGCAGCTTCTCACCACCCATTACCTACACAAAAATACAATTTCTTTCTCAGATGTAAAAATCCACATACATAAATGTGATTACACTAAAATGTATCTGCACACTTCATTCCCTAAACATTCCAGCATAAAATCATATCTCACACATGTGGGTTACCAACCTCATCATCTGGGCAACTGTCACCAGATAATGCTGGTAGTACCAAAAAAAAAATGTGATCTATTCAAAAGTTTATTTTCTATAAAGTACCACATGGGTGATTAAAACAAACCATCGCCCTAAATCAGTATAAATGTCACGATATCAGTACCACGACTTCCAGGCGTTTGGACAGACTTCCAAACATGCACTGCCACTAGAAACTCGACCATTCATTGGTTTAGTATTACCATGTACTTCAGGAACTACTATAAATGACTCCAAATTTCATCGCAAAAAAGGGCATTTTCAAAGGTAAATAAATGTCATAAAATATTATTTCTGGAGATGAAACTCAAATTTTCCCAGTGGGATATCATCCAACCTTCCAAACAAATCTTAAAACAACTTTCTAAAATCAACAGAACTCTCAGAATCTGGAAAAATAAGCAACTTGCTCATGGATGAAATTTTAGGTCATTTAGGGTATTATCCTATCATCAGTGATGTCTTCCATCATAAATGACCCCAGGTACCAGGCTCTTCCTTCAAAAAATTCCCTCACCTGTTTTCAGTCTGCTGAACAGCTGTCAAGTGTGAACCAGGTGTGAATCTAAATACAAAGACAACCAACTTAACTCAGCAGCTAGCCACCAGCACCCAAGTTCACAGAAATTTTTGAAATGCTGGGGAGAGAAACCGGAGCCGGAGGTGACCCACCCAGGCAAAGATCCGTATTGTTATAGAGGTCTACTTGTTTGTCTCAGAGGGTATTTTCGCTGCTTATGAGTTCCCCTCTCGGAGATAGACGGGATTAAGTCTATGCTTGTCTGTTGTAAATAAGAGGTACTGGATGACCAACAGGTACACGAGTCCTAGCTTCTCTGCTGGACTTTATATTTGTAACATAAATATTCTAAGAATCTCACACCACAGTTGAACATCTTGTAAATGATTTGCCTTTTCACCCTTTGAAAACCCAAATAAACAACAACGACCAAGTCTCCTTAAGGTTGAGCTGCTTTATCAAATTTTAACACCTACATGCAAACTATGAAATTTGTTAATTTTTTGTAACTTTTCTTTTCTCGTTTTCTTTCTTCAGGCTGAACAAATTTTAGGAAGACTACATCAAAAGGTGAACTAGAGAAGTAAACATTACTTAACAGATTGTAGGGACAAACCCCGTAGAGGGCATTTTAAGTTCAGACAAGGGGTGGGGGTCAAGGTGGGGGGTCATCAGATTTAAACAATTTTAACAACTATTAAGAAATACCATGCTATTTTAGACATGTACACCAATACAAAACTCTCGACACTAATTTTTACAAGTACATGCACTGATTTTCACATAAACTTAGGCCAGTAAAAGCACACCTAAAGGATCACTGAAAAATACTTCTGATGCCAACATTAATGGTTTTGCTAGTAAGTAACTAAATCAAACTTCACAAGAAAAGCTCTTAAGTGGCCAGATAAGGTAGACGAAAATTGATTAAAAACAGGTAAAGAGTGTGATCTAAAGAAATCTGAACTTACAAAGGTCTCAAAAAAGTTTCAAGTTACACCGAGCATATCCACAAGCCAACGCGCTCATCACATGCAACTCATACGACTGTCATACGAGAACTCTTGGTATGAAATATCTCAATGTCATTGCCACACCTCTTTATTGGCACTTATTCCTTTCACATCCGCAAGAAATGCCTTCAAATTATTCACACAATCACTTGACCAGGATATTAAGACAACAAACACACACGCTTACAGGCTGGGTTGGATGAATTTATAGCATTACAAACTGTCTGAATATAAACACAGCCTGACTACTGTATAAGCACTACAGACCGGTTACCATATCGTACTAACTTAACCAGGTGAAATAACTACTCCTCAGGATTTATTAGGTCAACCTTATATGAAGCTTCAACAAGATTATAATGGATACATGTACATGTATATTCCTATATCACTAATGTAATTCATCAACTTTTCTTTGGCATCTTGGCAAGATGTTTATTCAAAGATGCTTTGAAAGCCTTTGTTCTGATCGGAATGACAAAATTGTACTTTGTGTTAAGCCCTGGCACTGGTCAGTGACACAACCAATAAGCTTTGTTTCATCGATCAAATTTAAAACATGCATAAATCACACTGAATGTTGCTCCTTCATATGCAAAAATGGTGTTTAGGACAAAAACAGTGTTTAGGACAAAAACAGTGTTTAGGACAAAAATGCTGTTTAGGACAAAATGCTGTTTAGGACAAAAATGCTGTTTAGGACAAAAATAGTATTTAGGACAAAAACAGTGTTTAGGACAAAAATGGTGTTTAGGACAAAAATGGTGTTTAGGACAAAAATGCTGTTCAGGACTCAGGGTAAAATCGTTATTAGCCTTTACATATGCTACATCTCCAGAAGAATAAACAGGTTTTATTTTTTTATTTACTGATTTCCCTCCCACATCCAGACGGAGAGGAAGCCAGCAGGAGTTGGACTTGAACTCATAGCAAACGCATTGGCGAGAGGCTTCTGGGTCATGTCGCTGCACAAGCATGCCAACCTCTTTAGCCACGGAGGGCCCCTGCCCACCCCCGATAAACAGGTTTCATTAACTCATCAAGTAGCACCCTTTAATGCCAACAACTACATTTACTTGTACACAGGCTATGTATAGTCAAAGTATCAAAACATGTAACTCTGTTTAGAGGTTGTACAAACTGTTGAAATTCTTTTTGACTTTTTAAGTTCAAGTAGGTTGTATTACAAAGCTACATAAATCAAATTTTGCTAAAGTAAAATTCATAAACAATACTCTGTGTGTTTTATTACAAATCGAAAGTTCAATTTTTTTCCTTCAAAATAAAAGCACAAATTTACTCTTGAAGAAATGTCTTGTTAAAAGTTTATCACTCTCGCACATTTCAAGTTCCCTATTAAAGACGAAATGCTTTTATTCAATTTCATGATTTTCAGCCCAAATGAAACCTTCTGAGCACCACTCATTTGTCACCAGAGGGCAATGACAATGTACAAGAAAAAAACAGTTAACATTCTTTTCTATTATGTCTAGATTTAACCTTACTAAATATAACAAAGTAATACCCTTGAAGTCTTCCTTCAGAACTTTTAAGTTCGGTTCAAAACAAGTTCAAGGGCAATAAACAAGAGCTGAACTGTGATGTTTTCAATGTTAGTCTGCAAGAATCCTGGTAACCCAGGAATTCAATTTTACCAACAACCAACTGAAGACAGTTTGTATCAGAATTTAACCCCAGCAATATTTACGTCTGAGGAGAGTGATCTAAAACTTCCGCCAAAAGAAATCCACCTTTGGAAGCATATAAATATAGTAAAATATCACTGTTTGAGCCGACATTTACTTTTTCCCAATGGGACATAATATTACCTTCCAAACAAACCTTAAAACACTTTTCTAAGACAGTTGGAACATTCAGAATAAGGTAACATGTCTAACGAGATCATGGGTGAAATATTAGGCCATTTACCTTACGTCCACAGACCCAACCCTAGAACACACTGTTTACGCTACGGTCCAAATTAAACATGATCGACAAAGATTAACTATCGCTCAAATGCGACAACTTACAAATCTGAAATGCCACTAAGTACAAGTTCATTAATGCATTAATATCATACAATAAACTTTGTACTACAGTCATACAACCTTCCATTTAATTACCAGGGAGCAGTGCCAGAGTTCTGCCACCTACTACCAAAGTACAGACACTCGTAAACATGTGCGCTACAATTTCAAGGGTGTCACCTTCATTATTTAAGAGCTGACCAGTCTCGAATCTCATCGCTAGATGCTATGCTTTATGGTTTTGTTTTAACATGGAGCGATGAGCTTTTTGGACTGTCATCTCTTAAATAATGAAGGTGAGACCGTCGACACTGTAGCGCACATGTTTGAGGTGTTTTACGCCGTACTCAGGAATATTTCACTTATTCGAAGGCAGCTAGCATTATGGTGGGAGGAAACCGAGTAGAGCCTAGGGGGAACCCACGACCATCCGAGGGTTACTGTTGGACCTTCTCTAGGGTTAAGATGCATGTATATACGCAGATATACAGACATACATAAACAAGTAACATCCTCATACTTATAAAATACTTTTAACACATTAATTCAATTTCACAATCCAATCTGATAATGCTTATATACACTGTGTGTACATGTCTGTCATACTTCAAACGGATGCCAGTTAGAATAAATTCCAAATCAGAATACATAGTTTTATTCACAACAATTATTATGTAGAAGTGAAACTGTTTGTTATCACATATTACGCTGAATGAACAAATGAACTGGCATAAAGTATTTTTAAAAAATTTAAAAAACAAAATCACGACTTTAATAATTGTCAAAAAGGAAAGTTATAAAACCATTGTCAGTAGCTGATGTAATAAAACCTACAAATTCGAGAAACCATTAAGAGTAATACTCCAGTAACTCACATAATCTCATCCCACACAAAAAAACCGAGTCAGCTGTGTGAAAAAAAAAACCAGGATCAAAATTTCTGATCAGCTGCATTTCTGGTGTTTCTGTTTCTTAGTACCGGCAGAGATTGAAGCAGATGTAAAACATGTGACAGGGGACACGCTCTCTGGTAATGCACTCCAATAAGTCCACATCATATCTATACAGCACATGTGAGTAGGACTTGTGATGTTCACGGTGTCAACGTCAGAATCTCCTAAATTCAAGAAAAACTTGAAATTTCTAACGAAAACAAATAAAACAAAATATTTGTAACCTGTGACTTGTAGAATGAAGTCACTCCATGACCTCCTCCCTTCTTAAAATCCATCAGTCTCTTCACAAGCCGCATTATTTTTTTCTTTTTTCTAATTTGAACAAACACAAATTATTAGGGATTTTCAAGCAGCACTAATGCAGGTTAAGAATTCGCGCAACTTCCTACATGTCAAACCACAACGTAAATTTATCCATACCACAAGACCTAAAAGTCAAAAAAAAAAGAAAAAAAAAAAACAGACCTTAAAATCTCTGCAAAATTCAGAGTAAGGGCAGAGGACTGTCTCACAGGTTGGCACAAGTTAGCAGCTTTTATCCTTACTTTAATCTTTACATGAGCATGGTATGCGTGTATGTATGTATACTTGGGTTCATCATTGTGCACAACAATTTTTCAGTCATATGACGACGAGAAGTCCTCAGAACGTACATATACTATGTCTTCTTGTGGCAGGGCGAGTCCATGCCGCCAAAGTGCTGCCGCCACTGGGGCATCATGTCAAAGACACCAGACATGACACCCCAACCAGTCACATTATATGGACACCGGGCCAACCAGTCCTTCCAGAACTCTGGGTTCTCAGCACCTAGCAAGGCAGCAACAATTACCATTTTTGTAATGTTTTTGGTATGACCCTACCCTGGTTGATCCAGAATCTCTCCACCCCAAGGCAACGGACATGCTATGTACGTACATAAAATGATTGCCCACTGATACAAGTGCTTTCTACTATTCTGATATCATTGCAGCATACAGTGCACACCCAATTTCATCCAAATTTTTTCATGCTCACTCGCAGGTGTTGTTTTCAAGGGAAAGACCCCACAAAGATGAAGTTTTGGTCTGGAGTAAGACCGGGGAAAAAATACATATGAAAATACCTTCGCTGACTTTTTCACATTTTTTTCTTTTCCCCAAATATTTTGATTGTACAGTAGGTTTTACAGATCACACTGACACATGCAACGTGTGTCAACAGTGACATCACACCAACTTTTTTTCTCTGGCCCAAAAACAGAACTATAAAGTCATACCTTATTAGCTTTTCCATTCACAGGCACACAGCACAGGAGTCATGTTCACAGGAAATCTTTGAAAATCAGTGAAGGTATTATCAGATATAGTTTTTTTACTCACCATAACAGCACGTTTGCACAGTCTTTCACTAAAAACATACTTTGAAGTCAGAGCTATGCATAGTGAAAAAAAAAATATAAAATATACTTTCTGCTACTAAAGCCCTGCATGATGCCAGCAAACCCACCGCAACAAAATTTATCACCATAATGGAAAAATTAAGGTGGATAAACTGCATTCCACGTTGTCTTTGAAAACAGGGAAATGGTATAGGAAATTTCTTCCAATACATGACAAACAGTCAACTTCAAATACCTAACCGGTCTAAAATTTCGTCCATCACTAATTTTAGTCAGTTTTACTGACTGTAGGAAGGTCTTGTAACGATAGGTAGGAGGACATATCTGTCTCAGCACCATATATAATATTTTGCGAATTTACTTACCTCTAAAAATTTACTTTTTCAGAGGGAATTTTAGCTCATTTCCAACAGATTAAGATAACTGAAGTGCCAGTAGTAAAACTACCATCCTCCACCAGGTAACTGAGAAACCTCCAGACTTAAAGAAGCAGTAAACCTAATGAGAGTTAGACTTTAACCTGTGACTACAGACATGCCTACCAGTCACAAGTTGATCAGCACGGCCACAACTTACATGTACTTCAGCTAACAATTTTCAGTTTCCTCAGTGCGCTAGAAGTCTGAAAAGGCCTTTTTCATGGGAAACTCCCTTTTCTGAAATACCTCAAATTTCAACCTGAAAGTCAGACGAGTATTGATGCTACCCTGCCTCCCTTCAACTGATTATTTAATTGCTATTAAAGCATTTATTGAGCACCAGCCATAACAAAACTGTCACACAAGTGTTATTGACCCCTTACACCCACTATGCCCCCCCCCCCCACCACCACCACAAGCCCTTTGAAGTCTGAGGGAATCTACAAATTCCCTCTCCTATGGCTGGGGTTAAACCCACACCTCCTGTTTCCTGGCGATCCCTAGATTATCACGATACAGTTTTAACCCCTTCAGTATTGTACTAAATTATACAGGTTTCATTTTTTCTTAATTCTGACTGAAAAATCAGCTTGTAACAGGGTCAAGCATCTGGAAGCATGAGATATGACGGCTGCACAGACCATCACAAATCCCCCTGTCCAGGTGTGATAAGCGCTACCTGAAAGCTTGTTAGTGCCTCTACC
This sequence comes from Acanthopleura granulata, assembly GCA_016165875.1. Lineage (NCBI taxonomy): Eukaryota > Metazoa > Mollusca > Polyplacophora > Chitonida > Chitonidae > Acanthopleura > Acanthopleura granulata. Next base: position 681,986 of record JABBOT010000033.1, read on the forward strand.
TGTATAACTTCAGGACAGGAGTCCTTCCCGGTAAGCTATGATGTATCGTCCGAGAGACAACCAGCGAGAATGAGACGAACTAACCACAGAGGGACTTCAAAACGTGAGAACTCACTACCTGTACCTTACAAAACAAAACCACGTTAAACTGACAAACACAACAGGGGCCCATATTTGTTTAAATAGTTACAGGGATTGCAAGCTACTTTTTATTCTATTTCTGACCAAAGGTAATATTTGTCTAAGATGGGAAACTTACATAATAAACTCAGATAATGAGGCTTCCTGAACAACAGACTTCTTATCAAGAAAAAGCAGCCAGGTCACTGAATGAAGTAACATTTCCTTCCTACACTGATATGATTTAATCGTGTACTCAGAGAGAAGTACGGGAAACTGTACTGCTGTGCGGGCAAATATTATTCAATCAAATATGTTATAAGTTTTTGATGTACTCATAGCAAAACCTTGCCAAACAACAGGATCACGAGCATGCAGGTATACGTGAGATGAATATTTACAGCTACGTTGCACCTATGGACCCTGCTCGAAAAACTAACTGTCACAAACTATGAAAGAAAAAGAAAACCCAACTTCCTGTCTAACATTTCCAGGTCTGATTAGCGATAAAAGTTTTTCAGCACACAAAATGAAAAAAAAAAAAACAACAAAAATACATTTCTTATCGTCACTGAGACATGATGCAATTAAAACTCCTCACCGGTCAAGAAATAATCGGTGAAAACGACCGGAGCAGGTAAGTGCCTTCCTTAACGAGGGAGGATTTACTTGTGAGCGTGCTTAGTCCCTCTCACACCTGGGTGTAGGTGTCTATTTCTACCTCGTTATGGCGAGCTCACAAGTGGGTGTATGAACACGCGTGACGAGCCCGCAGTGTATCACTTTACATTTGGCTAAAAGTAAACATGCTAAAAAATAGTTTTCCTAAAAGAAGCATTCATTGTTTTTCTTCACGCTAAAAATCAGGCTGCAAACCACTAGACGTATATATCAAGATGAAGAAGTTAAAACGTGCTTTATTTATGTATTTTTTTATTTGATTCGTGCTTTACACCTTTCTCAAGAATATTTCACTTATACAATGGCGGTCAGCATTATAGTGGGAGGAAACCAGGCAGAGCCCACAACCATCCACAGGTTGCTGGTAGACCTTCTCACAAACGGCCGGTGAGGAAGCCAGCATGACTTGGATTTGAACTCACAGCGACTGCATTATTGGGAGGCTTCTGGATCATTACGCTGCACTAGTGAAAACGTGACCTAGTATTTCCCCCAAGAATTAATTTAAAGTACAATATGAACTTTCACACATGTTGAACTTAATTATAAGTGAACTGAATACAGTGTTCTGTACAGCCTAGAGTCCTTCAAGTGAACTGAATACAGTGTTCTGTACAGCCTAGAGTCCTTCAAGTGAACTGAATACAGTGTTCTGTACAGCCTAGAGTCCTTCAAAGTGAACTGAATACAGTGTTCTGTACATCCTAGAGTCCTTTAAAGTGAACTGAATACAGTGTTCTGTACAGCCTAGAGTCCTTCAAAGTGAACTGAATACAGTGTTCTGTACAGCCTAGAGTCCTTCAAAACAACTTTCAAACAACATTCAAAAGGGCTAAAATCGAGAGGATTTAAGGATCTGATTACATATAAACAGTACATGCCCATGCCCATTTGAAATCACAGTAATGCTGTCAACTGGATCTCCTTTCTTCTACAGCCTAATTACTCTTTTTTTTCACGAAATAATCCATTCAGTACCGAAACAAAAAATTCTGGAATTTATTACAATTTTATTGCATTTCAGCGATATTTTGATTTGTGTAATGTATCAAATACATGTGTATAAATTTTTTATCAGAAAGCATGATAAAAATCATATAGTCTTGTAGATGTAGCTGTTCTTTTATGTAAATACTGCATACTTTAATTACTGTTACATGTATATACATATAAGGCAATTTGAAATTCCTGCTTAAGTCCTGGCTCTTGCTCATTTGATGTATTTTTGAGACTTTCCATCAAAACTAGATAATCTCAAACTTGTTTAAACCTGAGGAAAACCATCTCTGAAGTTTCAGTATTTGCATTTTTCAAACTTCCTTTAATAATCCTAAAAAATCAATATTAACATACAACTATACGTGCGTATACAATGACCATTAAAATCAAATCAGCTTGGTTATATATATTGTTCTATCCATACTCACCAACCAGACTACAGATCTAGGACATCAAAACCCAAGGGGTTACCCTTTAACTATGCAATCCAAGAATACACTAGTATTAAGTGTCGAACCTGTACCCTGACTTTCTTTAAATCAGTCGGAGCCGTGGTAACAAATCGCATTCACCAACACCTAAAGAAGCGGCTTTATCTGATGAGTGGCTTGTTAGAAATGAACTTATATATTTCTCATTTACAACAAATTAGTCCTTTTCCGAGAGAAAGCAGACGAGTAAAAGCATGTTTAGCCGATGTCATATCCTGTCCACCAACACATCACTTCATGATTATTTCCTGCCCCATAGGATACTTAAGAGACAAATGCACTACTTTATTCTTCTCCTATTTTCACCATCCTGAATGTTATGCAAGACATGTCAGGAAATGAAGCAGTCATCCTGGATTCTGAGAATGTCTATATAATTAAAGAATCCAAGCAAAACCTGAATAAAAGAAAACTTTCATTTCAATAAAATATCATTTCCTGCTAAACCCCTTCTACAATAATGGATTTACTCATACCTATAAGCTGGGAATGTACAGAGGTGACTGGACCAAACCACTTTGCCTACATGGGGATTTCAAAATGAAAATATCAACCCGGATTTTCATTCACTCCAGCTATTAAGCAAAGAAAATAATGTGTGCAGAAAAAAAAAGGACACGACAAAGTTTTATCTATCAATTGTCCCTTTATCTCCAAATAACTGATGAAACAAAAAGTTTGATATGAGAACTTAATTAAACAACAGAGGAAATACTTATACCTCTACTATCAGAGTTCCACAAACAAAAAACTAACCCAGTAACATCTCATTATCACAATATGAACCTGAAACAGATTTACGTAATGACTTTAAAATTTTTTTTTTGGAGAATATTACGTAACACTGCTTAACACAGATACATATTGCATGTGATGTTCTCTCATCATACACATGTAGATGCAAATGTAATTAAACACTCACTTTCAATAATTAGGAATTAAACAGACCAAAAGAAAAACACAGTCACAAACGTGACACATGCATTTTCAGATCAAATGCCCTTCCAAGCAATAAAACAACAACAACAACAATGCTGTCCTCTAACAGATGTGCTTTCTGCAGTTAAAACATTCTACAATACGTCTTTTTTTCTGGAAAGAACAGCTGCACAGCTCTAATCTTATATATTTATTTATTTATTTATTTCTGACTACACATGCACGACTGTACATTCAATTAAGGAGTTGTTCGTGGGTTGGTATTACACATTACCTGCCAATAACTGCTTCTCTTCAGTACAATACCATATACACACATGTACACTGTACATGCACATGTATTTGGCTATATAACGTCAACCTCACCACACCTGACCTAAATTACCAGCCTTATAAAGGCGGCCTGGATATGCAAGGTCCCACATCTCTGACACCTAACACCACTTATCCTACAGGGTATATACAATGGCAGTTAATTTGCATTTGTAAACAAATTTGTCCTCATTGTAGGACACTGTTTTTAACATAGATTTGTAGAATCTCAATAAAGAAACAGTACAGGATGGACAGCAAGAAAGTAAGACACAGCTTTATCTTCCTATATTTCAGCAAGTAGAGTGTGCAAGTACTGATGTGTGTAATAAAGAATTAGTGTGCATTATTAGAAGTGGGAGAGAATCTGCATGCAGTGCGCAATAAATGAAGTGTGCCAGAATTAGTGTGAAAACAAAATGAAGCGTTTCAGAATCAGTGTGCACAATTTGAATCATAAAAGTGCCAAAGTGCAATAAACAGAGAGTGCCCGAATCAGTGTGTAAGGATTGAGGTGTAAGGCAAGGGATGGGTAGTGAACTGAAAGAATATTTCCCTCGTATGATGATTATAATAGGAGGAAACCAGACAGAGCCTGGGGGAAACCCACGATTATGACAAGTTGCTGGCACACTTTTCAGAACTATCAAGCAAAACGCATGAGCGGAGAGGAAGCCAGTGTGAGCTGGGCTTGAGCTCACAGTAATCGCCATGGTGAAAAGCACCTGGGTTACTACGCTTCACTAGCACGATGTCCCAGGCGCCTGTACCAAGTGACGTATATGTGCCAGTAACAGCATGCAAGAATTAAAGTGCGCAGGAATTGGGGTGAAATATCAAATCAAGTGTTATAGAACCAGTGTGAAAGAATTGAAGTGTGCTAGAATCAGTCCCCAAGAACTGAAGTGTGCCAGAATCAGTGTACAAGAAATGAAGTGTGCCAGAATCAGTGTACAAGACCTGAAGTGTGCCAGAATCAGTGTACAAGGAACGCGCTATAAATGAGGCCTGTCAGAAGTGAAGTGTGCCAGAATCAGTGAACAAGGACTGAAGTGTGCTAGAATAAGAGCCTTATAATCAGTGAGAATCAGTATGCAGTTTGAGCCATAAGAATTCAAATTCACGTATCAATCCAATTTGCTCAAATTATTATAATTATTTTGTGGACGGGGGGGGGGGGTAAAGAATGGTATAAAATGATAAAGGTCTGTTGTTTTATGTCCTGGTCCTTGCAGATTTTGTGTGTGTAGGTTTTGGCCAAAGTTATGTCTAATTGTCTACCACTGTCTTAGTTATTCCATTGAATTCTGTGAGACTTCCATTTGTAACTGCAGATGACAATAACATGACAATAAAACAAGACTGCCTGGGAAACGGTCCCAAGAAGAGACAGCTAAACAAGGGAGATAACTCCCAGAAAACTGCATCTCAATTACCTGTATTCCATTCATAAATCACCTTTAGAATGTAGGCCACCTCAAAGAACAGCCCAAACAAATTCACACTAATTGGAACACGTACTTTGCTCTGGCTGCCTTAGGCAATACATCATCAGACTATAAAATTAAGCACAGACACATAGGCATACAGTGCTGGGTTATCTGGCTGACAATAAATACAAGTGCCAGACAATTTGTCAAACCGACAACACATGCAGAATGGACCTCTATTCTTTACGTACATACTATCTCCTGTAATTACACCAGTACTGCCATGACTACAATAGGCTATAATTAGTCCCATAATTTGGGCTAAATCTAGAAATTGTTGAAATATATCTACCTAATAGTAGGCTAATGTAAACATACAAATTCCTTAATAACAACAACAGTGATTGTGTAATATTAGATTACAAATTCTAAAACGTGCAATTAATTAAATTAAACAGCCCTCTTAATCTGGACTTTTTTTTGTCCACTGGGAACCCATTCAGGGTTACAAATCAAGGGTCCTTGTTTAGTTCCATCCAGCTACACGTGCATTTTTCAAGCGACCAGCCATTTTGTAAATCTGGATTGACCCTTGTTTTATTAGTTTGAAACATTTGACACAGGTGACCCTGGACGTACTACTTTCACAGCTGCACACATATAACATCAGTCAGCTACATGCGTGCCGAGACAAAAAGTGGGTAAGCCCCAAAGAAAACCCCAGCCCAGGTAGCCAACGAGTTAGCCCTGATTGGCTGCTAACACCTTTTGACGAAGATCGAATAACGGACTTAAATGTCACCCAGTCAATGACGAGGGTTTCAATATGCTAAAGGGAAGAGTTCAAATCTATCCATTCAATTCAATAATCCTTGTGTCAACCCTACATAATAGCCGGATCAGCTCACTAGGATACAGCTGGATTTGAATATCAAAGGGTGTGTACTAAGTATTTCCCCGTGTCAGGCTTTCCTAGGCAGCCTAATGTTGATGCCATAAAACACCCCCATGACCCTCTGTTCAAAATATTAACTTCTAGGCTGCCCCATAGAAAATAATGTGGAAAACACAAGAAATTCACAAAAGGAAAAATTATAAATCATATTGGTACAAAAACAAGCACATTACATTACAGAACAAAACTGTTGCCTTCAAGTTTTTCAAATTTTGCACGAGCACCTTGTATATACAGGTAAGTTCGTCAGGTAAATATACCCGGACACTGAAGTGTCGAATGGTGTCGGTAAGAAATAGGGCTAGGCGTCAAATCGAGTCAGCATGGGGGCAGCCTGATCATGGATTGATATGGGGCAGCATATCACATCAAAATGGGGCGCAGAGTCAAGGTTACGTTCATTTGGATGTTAAGAAGGACATTCTGCAGGTTCAACACCTGATGCATAAATATCAAATGACCTTTATTTGAATTTTAAATATGCTCCTTTATTGAGTGCAGGTAGCTGTTCCAATCATGAACGAGATCCTGAAAATTACATTTATATTTGCTCAGTTTTTGACACATTTTGCTCACCATATCATACCGCATGACAAATGACAGGCATAAATCAAGATGCTCTCAATACATTATACATCTGATATTTTGTTTGGTCCCCTTCAAACAAGGATTTTATGTGACCAGCATGAAATCTCAACTGTTTTCGAAATACCAATAACCAACTTCCTGTAGAGAAGAAAGCCGTTTGCAGATGGCTATGCCTGAGCTGATGTCTAAGTTTGCCCCATCATTGTGCTCTAAACGTATTGCTCTATATGCAGCGCAGCGTAATGACCCAGGAACCTCTCACCAATGCGGATGTTGTGAGTTCAAGCCCAGCTTATGCTGCTTTCCTCTCCAGCAGCACATGGGAAGCTCTGTCAGCAACCTGCAGATGGTTGTGAGTTTCCCCCAGCTTTGCCACCATAATGCTAGACGCCGTAGTATACGTGAAATATTCTTGAGTTCAGCGAAAGACACCAATAAAATAAATATATACAACCAATCATATCATTAGTAAATTATGTTCCTTTTACAAGAACTCCAACACCCAAGTATACGTGCAATTGTTTCTCTAGGACCTGAAATTTGTTGAAATTTTACACAAGTCAGCACTTGCGGGATTCAAATAAATATCTTCCACTATAACCGTTTTAGGCCACATAAATTTAGATTTAATAGGTAAACCACGGCATCTTAGAGTAACCTTCTAAATGTCTTCATTTACAAGCCTGAGTTATTGGCAATCTGCTCGATGCCTGGTTACCCCACAGAAGCTCTGTTTTGAATGTGTGCTCAGCACAAATACTTCTAATTCTAGACTTGTCTAGCTGCAGGCTTGTAGTACATCAGCTACAATAAAGCAGACAAGTTAATCCTTGGATTAATGAATAACAAAGAATCTTTGATCAAAATACATGTAATTAAGCTGGGTGTAACTCACTAGGCAGGGGCACAACAGCCTGCTAATTAGCTGGGTGTAACTGGCTAGGCAGGGGCACATCAGCCTGCTAATAAGCTTGGTGTAACTGGCTAGGTAGGGTTATAACAGCCTGCTAAATAGCTGGGTGTAACTGGCTACGTAGGGTTATAACAGCCTGCTAAATAGCTGGGTGTAACTGGCTAGGTAGGGTTATAACAACCTGTTAAATAGCTGGGTGTAACTGGCTAGGTAGGGCTATAACAACCTGTTAAATAGCTGGGTGTAACTGGCTACGTAGGGTTATAACAGCCTGCTAAATAGCTGGGTGTAACTGGCTAGGCAGGGGCGTAACAGCCTGCTTGTTAGCTGGGTGTAACTGGCCAGGCAGGGGTGTAACAGCCTGCTGATTAGAAACATGCTCAAAACCACATAGAGCTCAATCCTTGGTTATCTCAGACTTTCAGGGTCAATTCCCTGAATGAGGAGCTATAAGGCCAGCCAGGTAACAGTGTAGTTTCAATATTGGTACTGTCAAAGAACAACTGTAACTTCATTTTACCAAAGTTTGACCTGTAAAAATGCACTTTCGAAAGCACATAAAAAGCACATATTAAGTCTCAAAAAGATGCTTTTGATGCCAATGTTTAGGTTCTTCTGATAAGAAATTAATTAAACTTCACAAGAAACTCCGTTACAAAGAAAAAAAATACACAGGTAAATTTTAGGTGAAATTTCTGTGCTTAATTAAGTGCATTTATACAGGTATTTCAAATCAAAACTTGTTAATTAGACAACATGAAAGCCTTACCTGCTTACTGTTACGATCTCCATGATCACTACTTGACCCACCTGCCGTTGCCATGGAAATCCTTACATCTGTTACTCCAGGTACAGGTATGTGACACACCTGGCGGACAAAGACAAAGGAGACAACTGGGTGAGCTGTGGAATGACATCATGTCATAAAGTAGCGATATAGTGTGCGTCATACCCATCATTTGATCATGCTTTAGTATGTGTACACAGGTACATGTCTGTACTGATACTACATCGCACGGTCTTGCAAATTACGAGGCACAGCGGCCTTCTGGGCTACACGCCACACACGAGATAAAACAAATTTGCTAACAAATCAAGCCATCCAAAGAGCTCACTACTAAAACATTTGCAAAGCAGTGCTTTAATACTGATTCTGTTGGTCAGAAGGGGCTGTCAGTCATGAATTTTGTTAAGTACCACACCTAACACACCTGAAACGAAGAAACATCCTCCTTACGTTATCATGCTTTACAAGTACATGTATAAACAGGTATGTATGCAAAACCTGATCTCCACTCATGTGGTATTCGATGATATCACCATTAATAATTACCTTTACATCAGATCAATGTAACACAGAAGTGATGAATTTCATAATTTATGGTAATTAATGTGTACACTGAGCAGCAATGATGGAATGTGATACCCTTGTATTAGTGTGCATTCCATGTACATGCATGCAAAGTCCTGAACTCAATAACCTTTATATGCAATTCCTATTAATATAACACCCTTAACTATGCTTGAACTGTTTGGTCAGTAACCTGTGGAAACTGGCTCCGTCCAGTTTCTTCCCACCATAATGACCACTGTCGTATAAGTAAAATATTCTCGAGTACGGTGCAAAACATCATCAAATATGTTAAATAAATTTAACTGTTTGATGAGCCCATACATTGTACATGTACTATACACATGTTTGTACAAGGTAGCTAAAAAGGGGAAGTTTTGATGCCATTCATGAAACTGCCAAGTGCAGGTAAGACAACCACACGCACCTACAATGGATATAACGTTTCTCTCCTACCTGTCGCATCTAAGGACACTACAGCTAATCAAGGTACGCCTCTGAACAGACAACTTCCATGGAACCTACTTACACGTGCATGTGTGGGTTTGTCAATCCCCTGGCGATGACTTCGTATTCTTTCTTTAATCTCAAAATTTATATCAAAGCTTACAGCCGTAGTGCAATAAATCATACATTCACATATATAGTGTAAATGGTAAGGCTTGGGTAGTTTTTGACAGGTTGCGGTACGCATGTCCCCTTTCATGTGCCCGAGGGATTTTTTCCCTCCCTTGCCACAAAGAATCCACCTCTGCAATTCAGAGTCTATGGTATCATGGTTATGTTCACAAAAACTAGTTTTACACGGCCTCTGTTGCATCTACTGTATTCACTGGCATCGCCTTTTATATAAACATGACCTACTGGTACTGTTACCGATGAAGCTTTCAAAAATCCTCTAATTATGTCCAACTGTCGTCGTGCCCAATGTATGTTTTTTCACATTTCATAAAAATGTTAAATCCACACTGATGGAAACAATATATTTTTTTGCAAAAGGTTAATAGGAAACAACTCAGGCAATGCCTCCACGTGTTAACAAAAAAAAAATAAAAGTACATGTATTCAAGCTTTTGAACAGCATCAGAAATGGCACCTTGCTCACCAGTGAAATGTTTTGCGAGATTAGGACATAGCTACTGCCTGTGCTTTGTTAAGGTATCCCCTTGAATAACAATACACCAGTACAACATAAACGCAGACACACACACGCTTACACATAAAAAAACGCTGTCCTTACAAAGGCTTGTTTAGAATTGGAGACCTGGTCATTCATTAGAGCAGGTAAAATTAATCAAATCAGGCAGGTATAACAACTGCGGTCAAGGGTTCAGAGTTGAGCAAAAGGACACGGGTTATTCAACTAGAGTTCTCATGCTAACATACTAAATACATTTAACAGTTGTAGGTACATACCTCAATACACCAATATACCACTAATTAGCATATGAAATGAGGAAGTTTTATGGGTAAATGACCTAAAACTTAGCTGCAAAATAATACAGCTTTCAAGGCAAATAATTCTCACAAAATATTACCATTGATGATGAAACTTACATTTTTCCAATAAGATATATGTCATATCCTACCCCTCCCCCCCCAACCCCAACCCCCGAACCAGACAAATTTGGGGGAAGTTTTAGATTATTTACCACAGGTGCTTCTTGGGGACAACTGAATACTTCTACAGAAGAAAAAAGCTTTTTTAATCCATGTACCCATAGAGTAAATACATAATACAGGTACATGAAGTAGCTACCTGGCTGGCCTGGATGTTCCCGCAATTAACACATCAAAGGATAGACATTCATGTACCTATTAACAATGATCCTAAATTTCCACCATTAACAAGTGTGACATTTTGCATGACTTTCCATGTTCTCATGGAAAAATGCAAGTCTCAACACCAGACAGAATATTGTGTGACATGTGTTAACCTAAAAAAAATACACTTTCCTGGGTGAAATTTTAGGCCATGGACAGCTGATCTATTAGTTAGCGCAACCAAGCAGTAAGGGTGGAGCAGCCTGCATAATAAAGCTTATCAGAATCCTATCTACATTTATAATAAAGCTTATCAGAATCCTATCTACATTTATAATAAAGCTTATCAGAATCCTATCTACATTTACTGCATTTGACCTCAAATTCTGACCATGGCTAAGTGACATATCTTGTTCGATTCTGAGGGTTCTGTGGATCTTGAAAAGATGTTTTAAGTTTTATGTGGGACCATCACCAAATTTCCCCCTTCCCCCCCCCCTCCAAAAGGAATCAACTCAAAAGTCTTTATTGAGCTTTACGTGGAATGACTTTTTGATGGAATTTTTTTTACTTCAATACTGCTTTCTTTGAAATCCACATCGTGGTTGCAGATGAGAAACAGAAAAATAAAAATTCCCATCTAACATACTCTATTTTTCTTGATAAAGTCTGCTAACTCCAAAGAGAAGAACTAAATTAAAGAATTCAAGGATGGACCCACTGCATTTGTCCAAGGCCCAATGAAACAATGGCAACCAATGTACATGTAAAATGTATGTATGTAACTTTATTATACACCTAGTTGTCCAGCTCCAAAGACATCATGAAGTAAACTGCAACTGTCCAATATCACATTATGTTGGACACTCGAAATATCGCGACATGACGTCACTTATCAAATGAATTATCAGTTTGCAAATATGTCAGTGTGCAAATATATCAGTTCACAAATATATCAGTTCACAGATATATCAGTGTGCAAATATCTGCTCACAGACGTGCAAATATATGTTTGCAAATATATCAGTATGCAAATATATCAGTTCACAGACATATCAGTGTGCAAATGTATCAATTAACAGATATATTAGTGTGCTCACATGTTAGTTCAAAACTATATCAGTGTGCAAATGTCAGTTCACAAATATATCATTATGCAAATATATCAGTTCACAAACATATCAGTCTTACATGTGACATCGAGCATGTACACAACATCAAGTACATGTTTTATTATTGAAGCACAAGTACATGTAGTGTCATAAAATCAGAATGTGTCTGCCACTGAGGGCTCTCCACGAATCCATTGCCCAATTCCAACAATAACCATTTATTTGACATCTTAGTCCTTTTATATTCGAAAAGCGATTGTTTCACAGTCAATAAGAAACATTACAAGCCATAAACAAGCCATAAACTGACGAATGGAGTGTGAAAAATGGCTGAATGTGTGTTGCTAAAAAGGTGATTTACACTATAAAGATAGACACGTTTATGGGTTTGCATTTTAGTCACTGCTGAAGCTAGTAGATATTTATGCGCATGAATTAGAAACACGGTTATGAGAATGTTAAATTGACAACTGAATAGGGGAGCAAACACCATAAATTACTGCAGGGCTATAAATACAGGCTCTTGGAAGCCATGCTGGATAAACATTCCGTAGTGCATTAGCCAGGGGTGTAATAATCAGTTGTATATGTAAGCGGTCAGTTATTATTTTAGGGCGTGGGTAAACACACCCTGATTGCTCTGACCCTCTGTCCACAATGGTACTGGACAATCAAGTCTTGACCGTGGTTACAGAGAATGACCTGTGATAAACTCCAGTGCATGCTCAAGGCAACACTTGTCTACAGGTCTTTTCATGAGAACTACTGTACTATATTTCACTTGAATTTGGCAAGCTTTCATGCACTGTAAACTTTCGTACCAGTATCTGTGGACCAGCAATTTTCATTCCGACATTGTCTACAGGTATGTATCCATAAAATATACCTTCAAGAACTACTTACAATCTGCATCATAACACCTGTACACCTAGACGTACAGCATACAAGTACTTCTAATACAATTAATATTCTGAATGTTGCACTTCTTTGTAAACTTTAACTTTTCAAACCTTCATGTGCTGCATGTTTTTGTCGTGCCAATATCCAATTCGCCACTGTCTACATGTATATATCCACTATACTTTCAAGAAAATCCACATTTAAAAAAAAGTGCATTCAAACTCAGGAAGGCTTCTATTAATGTTACTATTCTAACTTCACACCTTTTACGTAAACTTCTGCAAACTTTCTTGCTGTCAACTTTCGTTATGCAAATTTTGTGGATGCTGTCGACTTATCTTTCATTCAGAACAATGTTACAAAGATGCACTTTTAAAGAAAAAAGTCAATTCAAACTCTTTTTTCAACAAATGCAAAAGAGCTGAAATTACCAAGGACAACATGACCTTGAAAATTATTTAGTACTCACACGTGCATGCGACCTAGTGATACCAGAAGTTGTGCAGTGTACTGCAATGCAGATCCCAGATCAATAGCTTCAATTTTGCTGACTCAGCACAAAAGACCAGACTTTGATTCTTATGTATATTTTCATACAAGTACATAAGACGAAAAGAAGATGTCTTTCAGATACCACTAGTACAAGTCTGTGTGTATATTATGTATATAAGATACTATGTTTGTCACCCATACAAGAATTCAATGTCATAAATTTTTCGCGAAATTTCCATACACCATTGTTTGCCCACGTGTGAAGAGAGCCGAAGTAGTTTGACCTCTACAATAAATTTTAGTCCCAAAGTTCAGAGCATGTCCCCAATTCTCGCCCTAAAAGAATCCAGTCGTAAACCAACAATATTTACTTCTGTCACATTGTGGACAGTAAAAATACATTTGACCTGTCTGCTCCCAGCGTCTTACACAACCACTGACGAGAGATATTTGCGGTCTCTCGCAGAAAAAAGACGATCATTCACGGTTTTATCTTGCATGCAAACATGGATTAAAATGCTTTTTATTACTTGCTCAAAACCTGAACCATGAACCAAATATTAAAATGAGAAATCTTGTCCTTGACCTCTATATACGTGTGTCATCTGCTGCACGTGTACCATTCAGTCTTATGCATGCCAGAAAAAAAAAATCAATGGCCAAATTCTAACTATGTGAACTTAATTTCTGTAAAATTTTTTCACATAAGTGTTACTTGTAAATGGGGGGCCTCCGTGGGTCAGTCGGTTAGCAGGCTAGCGCAGCACACTGAGCCCCCCCCCCCCACCACCACCACCAATTTGATCGCTCTGAGTTTTAAGTCCAGCTCATGCTGACTTCCTCTCTGGCTGTACGTGCGAAGATTTGCCAGCAACTTGTGCATGGTCGTGGGTTTCCCCCGGGCTTCACCTGGTTCTACAAAACCTGCCTGTGCGGCTGATGACCAAAACACAGGAGTGTAAACCTGAACTGCATACACGTAATGATTCCTGCGGGAGTTTTTATTACGCATTCACAACCACCTACGACCCAATGTATGGTATTCGTAGCGGAATAAGTCGAGTCAGGTCTTACACGCCAAGCTTTAAGTGCTTCAGAATGAGAACATCCGGCTTTATTTACAAGCTTCAGAATGAGAACATCCGGCTTTATTTACAAGCTTCAGAATGAGAACATCCGGCTTTATTTACAAGCTTCAGAATGAGAACATCCGGCTTTATTTACAAGCTTCAGAATGAGAACATCCGGCTTTATTTACAAGCTTCAGAATGAGAACATCCGGCTTTATTTACAAGCTTTAATGTACATGTATTAACAAGAGCTAAATTTTCAGCGATCGTTCCCTTCCATGTCACATATATGTACATACAGAACTGCCAGTGTAGGAATACCGGCAGCTTGAGGATTTAACAACAGAGTATAAACAGCTAGAAGACAACTGTAATTCTTTAAAACTGTTTATTTCCTGTACACTGAGTTAAGTAAAAATGATTAACACGGCCAATGTGTCTGATTCTGAGAGTTCTACTGACCTTAGAAAGCTGTTTTGGGGTTTGTTTGGAATGTGGGGTATATCCTAATAGGCAAAGGTAAGTTTCAGTTGCAAATGACCTTCATGACCTTTACTGTACTGTTACAGGCCAAATATTCCATCAGACATTAGAAAATGTGTGCATGCATAGGCTTTTACGTCGTACTTAACAATTTTTCAGCCATACGACGACGAGAAATCTTTAGGTTGTATCTATACATGTACTGAGAGTTCTTGTCGCAGGGCGAGTGTACACAGCCAAAGTGCTGCTGTCATTATAACATCATGCCACACTAAAGCATGTGAACAGGCAGGTGTAGATGCAGACATGTATGAAGTCTGCATACATATCACATGTTTGAATCAGACTGATAAATAATTAATTGACTCCATAGCCTGTTCATTTCATATTAAAAGATTTATTTTGGAAGGTTAAATCCCATACATAAATCATCACACTGAAAGCCATGCTTTCACTTCTTCCTGGTTTGAACATGTCCTCACCACAATACTGCTGAAATCTTCCCTAAGTGGTTCTAAGCCATAATCATTCATTTACTCACCCCCCCCCCCCCGCCAAAAAAAATATTGCAAAACATATGGTACGTGTACTTACATTCATTTTGCCGAGTGTTATGCCCGTGAACAAGAAACCACTAGAATCGAGGGAAAACGTGCACTAGTGACTACATGCAATACCAATGCCTTCATTCTTAGTTCCCTTTAGTCATGTCAATACACACCATACAGTATTCCCCTAACAGTTCGTTTACCACCAGAAAATGCACCTGGGAAGAGAATGAAGTTGGTCCACTAAACTGGACACCTTTAAATATTTTTGTGCGAGACTAAAAAGTTAACCGTGTTTGCTCGCTCATCCACAAATAAATATTCCCAAACTGTTACAAGAGTTATTTTTCCATTGAGACCCCGAACCCCTGTGTCTTTTCAACAACAGCGGAGTTAACAGTAAGGAATAATGCGGGTGCATTTGTCACAGGTAGATTACAGGTTAACACCCCCATGTAGAGCAGGGATTTAGGTCAGTACAAACAAGTGAATCAGCTGACTGACCAGTCAATTTTAGGACACAGTGACCAACAGCTGGGGTAATGGACATTCGATACATGAACCTCCCCTCTCCCACAGCTCCACAAGTAAGGTATAGACCAGTTTAAAATACAGTGTTTCACCTAAAGTTTAGCTTTTTTCCAAGTGACACCTTTTGTTCAATTCTGATGCTGATTTATCTGTCTTCTGACACCATTCTTTGTGAAGCTTGATGATTGAAGTTGAAGGAACATTTTTACTGTCCAAACTATTTATTGTAAGAATAAGGTAAAAATGGCTACTTTCAATTTACATGAAATGAGAAATGTTTTCAGAATTTTTGGAAATTTTCGGCGCAAGTTATATTTGCATCTTGGCATGTAAAGTGTACAACGAAGTACTGAGATACAAAATAATTCAAACTTTTGAAACTTTATGTATTGGGCCATTTCACACCAAATCACCCCAAATTTGGAGATCTATCTGTAGTACATAACAGCAGGTATACACACAATCTCAAATTTCAACTCCCAATAGTTTTTGAGATGTGGCCTTTAATAACGGGATGTCCCTCTTTAAGTGCTTTATTAATTTTCTAGCTTTACCTCGTTCTCAGACAGCAATACTGTAAATGTCCTAAAACTTCGTCCAAAAAAAACCCCCATCTTTAGAGGCAAATAAATGTCATAAAACTTTACTTCTGGTGAAGAAACTCACATTTTTTCCGTAGGCTATCACCCAACCTACCAAACAAACCTCAAAACAACTTTCTAAAATCAATGAAACTCTCAGAATCAGAAAAAAACTTAGTCACAGATGAAATTTTAGGTCATTTTTGTTGAACTGTTGTACAGGCAAGGCTTGGCAAAGGTACCTGTAACCTGTGGGTCAAGGGCAGGGTTCAAATCAGCTGGCTAACAAGCTAAATACAGCACTACCATCAGCGAGGTAACAAGTGTTTCAGGACCTCTGTACGACCCCCTCCCCTTAACCTGGCCTTTACATGTGAGGGGGGTCGGGGGTGGGGGGGATACATATACAGGTATATTAAACAAGGACAGCTAAGCAACGCATCCTTCAAGAAGTTGCGATCGTACCACCATGATTTACCAGTGTATCCTGAGGGACAAAATGATTTTTCCATACATGGACATAAAGGAGTTTACATGTATTTCAGGTGCAAATCTTTACTGTAACTGAACTGATCGTAATAATATTACCAGTTGTACTAAAACTACTTTAATAAAAAACACATGCTTGTACAAAAGAGCCAGTTTTACCCTGTACTGACATAACAAAGGTGATACTCAAAAGGTCAGACAGAAACCATTATTTATTTATTTATTTATTTATTTATTTAGTGTTTCACGCCATACTCAAGGATATTTCTCTTATCCAACGGTGGCCAGCATTATAGTGGTAGGAAACCAAGCAGATCCCAGGGGAAACCTATGACAATCCACAGGTTACGGGCAGACTTTCCCACATACAGCGGGAAATGAAGCCAGCATGAGCTGGACTTGAACTCACAGCAACCGCATTGGTGAGAGACTCCTGGGTCACTGTGTTTCGATAGCGTGCTAACCGACAAAATAATAATGATACCATGTCCTTACACACATGTGCACGATCCTTCCAGAACTTAAGATCTGTACATTTATATATTTATGTTCATTTGTCTGCTACCAATGTCTGTGTCACTCTGTACAAGTTGAAAATATCTTTAATACTTCTGTAAGCATGTCTGCCTATTTCAGCAAATACGTACAGTATATATGTGCTGCAAGTACAGGTATCTGATGTCTGGGTTATATGTGTAACAAGTACAGGTATCTAATGTCTGGGTTATATGTGTAACAAGTACAGATATCTGATGTCTGGGTGCAGTCAAAAACCAAACAGGATTCATTTCATTGCCCACAGCAACACCGTTGGAAGTCAACCATAACAACGTCTTCAGAGCCCCAGCATGGCTTTTCAATGCTCACTTCCGGCATGAGGATAAAAGACTTGACTAAAACCAGGACACAGAATGCACACATCCTTGAAGGCAAAAGCAGAGGACAATACCAACGATGCTATAAATATTCCCAGCAAATCAGTCACAAGTAGAACTCTACCCTGTGGTCACCCAAGCCCAACATGTGAAAACTGTCTCTGGGATCAGACAAGGCTCACACATGGCCCCATTGCTATAATACATTTTAGCTCTACAATTTCATCATGGAAAGGGTTCTTCTAGCACTACAGTGATACTACAAACATGCATTTGGAAGATATCGTAGTTAGTCTATTCAATTCAAGCAGTGCAGTTGACCCCTTAGATATAAGAACATGTGGGCCAAATACATAAACAGTATCAGAAGAGATATTCAGCTTTTATATCATGGCCATGACTTTCCTTTTTCAACAAAAAAGCATGGCCTAGCTTAATACTGATCACATCCTAAAACACTGCCTCTCTGCATCAGTTTGTCATTTGTTTTTATTTTGCGAAAAACCCAAGCATAATACAAGAATCCAGTCTAGGTACATCCTCTTGCCTGTCTGGAATTCCTACACGTAAGATTCCTTTTCAACATGTCATACATGAATTTATGTACAAGTACATAAGCATGCACACCATCACATTAGATCCTCTCAAACCACCAAACACAATACTCACAACATTGATTTCTGAGCACCGTTGAATCAATTCCCTTTCCAGCCTACATCTAATTTTAGCCAGAAAAGCTCTCCTACTAATCCTGATAGGCCCAAATTTGCAGTGAGGGATCACACAGGGTTCACTTCTACTCCCACTTCTGTTATTTTCTCACTGGTGTAAATTGTCTGTCAATTTATTAGTCTTGAAAGCTTGGGGAATAGGTTAAATCTGAATGCTGCAACGTCAAAAATCTATCGTAAAATAGGGTTAACCATTGTATCAGGAAAGATCAATGTTTATATCTGCAACTCATCCCTTTTGTGTCTTCCATATATTTTCTTTGCTCAGTTATTTACTTGACTGATGCTTTATACCACATTCAGGAATATTTCCCTTCCATGGTAACGGTAAACAGCGTTACGGTAGGGAGAAAATGGGCAGAGCCGGGGCGAGAAGCCCACAACCATCTGCAGGCTGCCAGCAGATCTTCCCACAACACATGTACATCCATTGTAGAGGAAGCCAGCATGAGCGGAGCTCGAACTCACGGCGACCAAATTGATGAGTGTCACCGAGTCACTGTGCCGTACAGGCACATTAACCACTCAGCCATGCAGCTTCCCATCTTCTACATTTAATACGCAACAAAGTGCCAAAAAAGCCAGCACTTTTTAGCCTTAAGTTCTGTTGTTTCGGTGTTTCCTATTTTATTTAAATGTAGAAACTGTTATCCTCAGATATGTGTCTGTGCCTGTGTGAAAAAGGTCATTAATTAAATTCTTATATTGCATTAAGGTAAAGAGGGGTCAGTTACTGAAAACTCTCTCAGTGTACTAAAGGTTATAAAGTCAGACTGAAGTCTTATTGCCAGTGTTATTTTAATACAGAATTAATGAAGACTTTATTAGCCACAGACTTTACAGTTAATACTTGGCTGGACTGCTAACAAATTTTCGAACCACCAGTCCCTGGTTTCTAATTTTGTAATGAACTTATTTGGTGTCACAGTTTCTGCAGTCAAAAGTAACATCTGTACAAATAAAAACCAACTTTGTACTACTAGTTCCACTACATGTTAACGGCATTTCTGAAAGAAAATTTCGCAATTTCATCCACCACGTATAGTTCTCCATAAATCATCAACCAACATAATGCTCTAAATATAGAACAGGACAAGCATTTCACACTGCTGTGCACCCATGACCCTTCTGAGTACAACCTCCTGGTACATTTACAAGTCCGCAAAAGGCAATGCAGTATCTGCCGAGTCTCTGTAGTCCTACTACCCAGACTACAACGCAACGATTTCACAGACAAGCAGCACTGACTTTGTTAAACATGTAATTTCTCTTCACATTCTCAAAGTTTTCATGGTACAAAGCTTTCATACAATGAGGAACATGTACAAGCAGAGAAAATGTTCCTGTGTTTCCACAATTACATGGATATATACCTGGTTTATGGAAATTTCCAACAAAATTTTTAAAATTACAGCACTGTATCTTCAATCATGGCTAAAATTATACAGTGACTATAATACCATAAACTTTCTTCAAAACACAAAAAATGATTATTTATTAATGTGATCCTTCACACCTGTCCATTTACTTGTCTGAAGACAGATTAAGCATTTACCTGTGACAGAGCTGCAGCTGATATTTTATCACTTACTTGCCTTATTACAAGAGACTTAAGAATAATCTGAAAATAGAGGGTTCATGAACAGGATTCCCATGGATATTTGTGAGTTCATTTAAGATATGGCAATGTTGTGATTCGATTTCAGGCCAAATCTGATGAAAAGTGAGCTTTGGACAGACCAGTCAACAAAGTCATTCCCCGAAGGCTGAAGATCTCCCTGAGCTACTGGTGCAAGTTCACCTGGAAATCATGACATGGCCCTTAATCCGATCAGAACTCAGCCAAGCATGGCTAGAGCCAATCAAACAAGCCCGACCAGGAAATAGTGCAAAGCCATTCTTATAATACTTTGTTGAACATAACCAAATCTTATCAGGCAAAAAAAAAAAAGGTAGCTATGTATGGATTTTTTTTTTTTAATTCTTCAATTACTTCTTTTCATTCATTAACTTTGAGAGAGAAAAAAACAAAAATTCTGTCCAAAACCAAATAAAACTGTTATCCACTCAACTCTTTCTTGGAGGTTCGGTTGGGACATATGAAGTTCTTTTAGGAGCCACTAACTGATGACCAGAACTATATGTGACTGAATTCGCCGCGTGGACACACTGTTATGTTGGATGTTAACTGCCAATCATATCAGCCTAATATACTCTATTCAATGTATCCCCTGACGACGACTGCCAATTGCTTTCGAAACACTGAGTCGTCTCTTGGTACACAGTACTGTAAGCGTTGTATGTATTTGTCAATACACCATTCACTTCATAGAACTGGACTCTAACAAGCAGGCTGTTCCCATCTGGCTTGGTACCTCAGTTGGTAGAGGGGCTGGACACCCTAACTCGTGAGTTTGAGTCTTACTCAAGCCAGTATTTTCTCCGATCTCGATAAATCAGAGTAGGAAATCATATCTATTCGATATTAAGGTTTTCACTGAATAAGTACCTCACAACAACCAGGCCCTGGTTAAAGAGAGGATACAAAATTTATAAAACGTATTAACTTTTCAACCACCGGTACTGTAAATCTGCCATCTTTTCCACCATTAAAGCAGTTTCTTAAGGATTTATAATTAGCATGTATGCATACAGTTATGTTAAAAATACAGCCAAAAATGATTTGTTTGTGTCCACCACAGGTAAAAGCTTCATAAAACTATAAGGATCAATCTCCAGACCCTTCACTTCTCCAATACCGACACATCGCTTTCAGCAGAGGTTGAAAACGTTGAAGAATTATGGTTATTCAAAATTTAGACAAAACATGTATATATGTACAGAAATACTTTCAGCAACAATAGTATGGTTAAAAAATATAGGGCAAGGGGTACATGTCTGCGACTTGAGTTACTGTGCACCGAATCCCTCGTAGTATATTAAAGTGACGCCTGTTATAAAGACAAAGACTGAAAGCTGTAATTATAAACCTCACGTGATGTCATCAAACCTCATCATCATCATATCCTTGTTTTATCACCTGAGACACTCTCGCACACACACACAGATTCTTATACCTGTACGTACACCTTTAGCCCAGGGCTTCACATGTAATTCACAGCTCACAGATCAGGCTTACTAGTGGGCAGGCGGCTTCGTAGCTAGTCAAGCAAGATGACCCCAGGGGCCTTCCGAGAGACACGTGCTGCGTGCATAATGGCAACATGCCCGGGTTATTTCCTCATGCTGAGGCCTGTCTGTCCGATTGTGAAGCCTGACCCAGTTCCTGACAGACTAATACAATCTGACAATTAGCCAGTAACAGATGACCTCATAGACCATTAGCAGCCACCGTGTCAAAGTGTCTGGGCCTGGAAGCACTAGGTCAGCGTCAGTCAAGCGTTTATACCCTAATTCTGCTAATTTCCTTCCCAGATAATAGTAGAGATAAAAGCGAAGAAAAAGTACCTTTTTCTCCTTCTTCAAGGACGGGGGAGATTCGCATTAGAGTAGAGACATGGGCATTACTTGGCATGTGAGAAAACAGAAGCTGTGAATTTCTATTACAATTACATGTACAATGCGCCTAAAAAGAGCAGCTAAGACATCCCAAATATTAGAAAAATTAGGGTAGTGCAGGGTAAACGTGCACCAGGCCACTAAAAGTGGTAAGGATGACTATATCCCTGAGGGCAAGTCTCACCGATCTACATGTACTCACTTGAAGAGAGTAAAAGAGAAAACTACACATGAAAAGAGAATCAGTGGAATAGTAATTAAGCCAGGTATTCACATGAGTATCATGGTTCAGGCCGTTAGTCAGTACGACAATGTCCAGACTCACATTATCCCCAAGACTAGCTTCATTAATAAATTTAGCATCAAAATAAAGACTATTTTGATTCTCTAGTGCCTTTTTCAATTTTGTTCGGATTTTTTTGGAGGCGGCCCCCTGGGAGGAGGCAAATTTTGTGCGGTCAAATGTGTTGATTGTATAGTTGGGTTTATGGAGCATACTGATAATGCATAATGCATGTCGTGATGTTACAAAACTTTTTGTACACCTTCATTTTCAGCTCTAATAAAGATCTTGTGAACCGTACTCCTGTGTGCTTGCATATGAAAAAACTATGACATCAGAGTTCTGCTTTAGGGCAACAGAAAGGTCAGCACGACATCCCTGTTGACACAAACATATTATCAACATAGTCAATACTGAAAGCACCCTACTATCAAAACATTTCGACTTCATCAAGACATTTGAGGGATATTTCTCTTTAAAACCTTTTCACATATCCTTTAAGTTTCCTCAAAAATGTATATGTCAGAGCATACATACACATAAATGTCGCCATTTGGTATTTAAATTCTGTGTCTTCCTATAACATGACCTAAGATGTGATCTGAGTGGACGTAAAGTGAAGCTAACAGAAGGTCGCGTGTGGACACCGTGCTGGTCAGGTACACGCAGCCTGACAAGATCACCCCAAATATCCCAGACTCAGCATAATTAATCACCGGACAGCCTTGAGGCTCTTACCAGGGCATAGTTAGGGGAGCTCAGGTATTCCGGCTGTGGTTTTCCCCTGTTTGAGGAGGGAGTCTGGGATAAGGGGGAATTGGGGGTGACAGACTGGCCTGCTACAAGAAGGTTTGGTGCAGAAAGGGCAAGCCAAGGGAAAAGGGGATACGATGGAATGAATGAAAGTTTCTGGCAGTATTTTAAGTGACAACCAGATCAAGTTGAATAGACGGATGGACTCAAGTATTGCAAAAAGAGTGACCAAGCCTGTACGATAAGTGTGATGAGCCAAACACTGGCATGACAAATCTGAAACCTCATTACACCTCATCACTTTTTTTCTTGGCAAACTTAAATCCGAATCCAGAACATTTCTTTAAACATAAGAAAAAATGCGTGTAAAACAAAAAGGAGGAACAATCTCACCCTCAATCATATAATAAGAAAACAGGGCACCGGTAAACTGGCGCCACATACGCCCGCACCAAGTGGTTGGTTTGCTCTCTCTCAATGGCCCTAGGCATCAGGAACATTTCTCATGTTTGTGGAAAGCTCCTGAGAAGATATGGTCAGGAGAACATGACGCAGACAAGGGAACAGACATAGAAATGGGCAGATTTTTGGGTAGCCAAGTAATGACATGGTCCTTCCACTACGCTACATTGCCATGGAAAGGTTCCATTGGATACTAATAGCGCAAAGTCGACCACCTACTATCCGACTTTCACCTGACCAGTTTGACTCTGCTTCTGTGTTGCATCTTTCTCATTAGGTTGGATGCTTTGCATCTGCTACAATTTCAGACCCCTAATGCTAACTGTTAAGTCATAATAAAACTTATCTATCTCTCCCGGTGCACACCACGTTTTATAAATTAAGCATCCCTACCTAGGGCTCCTCAGATTTTATCCTAGGAAATTATGCTCCGCTATTTAACATCAACCTTTGCAGCCGTTGCTGCAAACAAGTGTGAAATACTTCAGGTGTCTGTTAAAGAGGATCAGATGTCGCCATCGTCTAGATATTGCTCCAGAGAATAAACAACTTGCTATAACAGAGTATAAATCCTAGGATACGTTTTACGGAGGTTGAGATGCTGAAAGGGCGAGTATTGTTCCCATAAGGTTTTGCACCTTCAAGCTTCACTGAGGTGTAAGTGGAGTTAGCTCAAGTTTATTATGACTTAACAATTGGCATTAGGCGTCAGAAATTGTAGCAGATGCAAAGCATCCAACCTAATGAGAAAAATGCAACACAGCAGCAGAGCCAAACTGGTCGGGTGAAAGACAGACAGTAGGTCACCCAGCTTGCGCTAGTAGTGTCCCATCTGACTTTCCCATGGCATTGTAGCATAGTGGAAGAGCCATGTGATTACTTGACTAACTTTTCGGGAGAGGTCATGACATATTCAGTAGACATAACTGACCTTGGATCCAGGTCATGATACACCCTCCACACCTAAAGAACATTAGTACAAAGCATAAGCTTTTGTAAAGTTACTGTTTTTAAGTTATGACCCGGATCAAAATTTTAGCATAAAGTACTATGTGACCTTGACCTTGAGCTAATGACCTTGGCTAAAGGTCATGACACACCCTCCTGACCTTAGGAACATTTATGCAAAGTATAAGCTTCTACAAAGTTGTTCTTAAAAAGTTATGACCCAGACAAAGCAGTGAGAATTATGTGCTATGATGACCTTGACCTTGAGCTAATGACCTTGGTTCAATGTCATGACACACCCTTCAAACCTAAGGAACATTGTGCAAAGCATAAGCTTCTGTACAGTTATTGCTTTTAAGTTATGGACGGGACTAAAATTTTAGCATTAAGTGCTATGGTGACCTTGACCTTGGGCTAATAACCTTGGTTCAAGGTCATGACACACCCTCCTGGCCTAAGGAACATTAATACAAAGTATACGCTTACTTACAGACAGACGGACAGATGGACAGACAGACATACGGACAACGCCATAACATAACATTTCTTCGAAAGTGGGCATATAAAAAGGGGTAATTTAAATTATTCTTCTTCTTAACCTGTGATCAGACGCTCCAAAATTTATCCTTGATAAATTGTGACATCAGGCTTTCATTACGACCCTACAGGTAGCACTTTATTAACTATCTGCCCGGCATTCATGGTAAGACACAGCTGTGGTGATCGCAGGAATTCATAACCTATTGATCAAGGCCACTGCTATTCTGGCGTCACTCCCTTTTACAGTCACAACCAGTCACAGACCAAGTTGGCCAACACAAATGTAGAAACTATGCCCTACTTAAACCAATTCCATGCATTTTGTTATTCATGAAGACAATAAAGTCACCCTTTATGTATTTATATCACAATTTTTGTTTTTAGTCTCACAGCCTAAACCTTTTCCTAAAGTTAACAAAGCACTGCAAGCAGGGCAAAAAAAAAAATACAAACTCTAGTTTTCCTTGGGAAGCATATAAACATGGCACAAGAGTTGAAATGACAATTAGATGACTTAATTTATTTATTTGTTTGATTGTTTCGATTGATCTGTTTTACATCTTACTCAAGAATATTTCACTTATACGACAGCAGCCAGCATTATGGTGGAAGGCATCCATAGGTAGCTGGCAGACCCTCTCAGCCGGAGAGGAAGCCAGCATGAGCTGGGCTTGAGCTCACGGCAAACAAATTTGATGATTTAAACTGAAAGACTTTAAAAGAATAAAAAAGGTTCTGATTTATTTTGTATATACATGTATACAGTAAAGATAGAAAAAATCTGCCCAAAAAAGTTCGTTTTTCAGAGCCAAATAAAGGTCACAGAATATTACTTACATTTAATCTGCAGGAATAAATGTGTAATTTACCTTCTAAACAAACCTCAAAACACCTTTTCAAAACCAGAAGAACTCGAACCATTGGGAGAAAGGAGTTACTTTGTCACCAATGAAATTGTGGATCAAATATATTCGAATAAATATGTGTATTAGACATATACTTACATGTCTATCTGGAATAAAACAATAACCTCATCAAGAAAGAAATGTGTACATGCTATCCAAGGAATCATCAGATGTTAAAACACATGGAACTAAAACTCCACTACTCGTAGCTAAGAAGGGCAGGGCTCTCAAATTGGGGCGGTGGGAAGGGCCAGGGTGTGGAAAAGGAAACTTACGTCTGCGTGCAATCAGGTCTTCTCAGCTGGCCCCTAAGTCGTCACCCTTAGCTGCAGATTCCCTGGAACACTGTTGTGTGACTGTAGGGCACGTGCACGGGGTAGGGTATAGAATGTTACACGGGTCGCATATACGTGTCACCAAGTCCCCGCTTTCGCACTGTTTGCTAAGATCACATTTCTCTTCGAGTTTGAATGCAAATTATAATAAATCTTATTCTGACAAGACTGCCAGAAACAGGTTTCTCTTTTCACTCACTGTGCTGCAATATAACTCCTTTATCCAATCTCTGCAATGCTCAACATAAAGTGTCAAGTCTGCACACATGTATATAAGATTCAAACTAGTAACAAACTTGTGCCCATTCCACTGGAACAGGAACTACATTCTCCGTCATTTTTCTTTTACATGATGCAATGTCTATCACAAGACAGACCAGCACTTAGTAACACCCACATATGAAGATCAAAGAAAACGACACAATAAAAGCAAACTTGAATCTCGTGAAATTAATTGAGCCTCTTGTCTAGCAAAGAAGCTAGCACGAATATGAGCAAACAGTGAAGTGCAGAAGTTCCGCATACAAATATAAACCATGGCTGAACCGACACACCATTGCGGACAATCCAAAAATGTCATCAGGTTTTTTTTTCATACTTTCTTCACGATATTAAGGTGCCCTTCACACACCACAGTGATAACTGGTGGGATGCCGATGATGTCAATGGCCTTTTTCAAACTTCACACAAAAAATCTGCACATGGCCATTAGTCATTTAATTTTTTTGGTTGTTGCTGACTAATTTTCACTTGAACGATGTCAGATGGTATATTTCATAGGCGGAAGAAACTGTCAGTGTGCCGGGTGTAAACCACTGACCTTTGGCAAGTTACTGGCTATCTTCCCCATGGGTGACATACGTCACACCAAACCTGTAATGGTGGACAGCAAAAGGTCTTAAGGAAACTTCATAACAGACTACAGAGGTGAGTAACTTATAGCTCCACTTGTATTTTATACACATGAGAGTACTTCACTGTTGGCCTTTTATTTTATACAGAAGTGAGTGCTTTATCTGTTACAGTTGTATTTTGTACAGATGAGATCACTTTATTTGCTGCACTTGTATTTTACACAAGAGAGAGTACTTTATTTGCTGCACTTGCACTTTATACAGTAGAGAGTACTTTATTTGCTGCACTTGTATTTTACACAAGAGAGAGTACTTTATTTGCTGCACTTGTATTTTACACAAGAGAGAGTACTTTATTTGCTGCACTTGTATTTTACACAAGAGAGAGTACTTTATTTGCTGCACTTGTATTTTACACAAGAGAGAGTACTTTATTTGCTGCACTTGTATTTCACACAGAAAAGAGTACTTTATCATTTCACTTGTATTTTATACAGATGAGAGTACCTTTCCCTTGATCAGCTGGGATGACATCACAACATGCATTAAATTACTGAATTATGATCAACGTGAAATTTACGGCAATTTTCATGCCAAACTTTTTTTTTCCCCCATGTTGATCCATGGATAAAAACATACATCCCAAAACATTTACCAAGGGAAATAACTGTGCAAAATTTGGTATTTTCTGCCGGCTAATGCTGCTACACCTAAAAGCTTCTAGAACCTATAAATTTACAGAATCAAGCATAACTATTTTAATAAGACCTTGTCAATTCTTAATCGAAACCACTTATACATCTTAATGAAGAATATTTAACTTCTGGTGGAATGAAACCTGGCAGGGCCCAGGGGAAACCCAAGACCATCCATAGGTTGCTGACAGACCTTTCCACCTACGGCCAGAGAGGAAGCCTGGACCACTGTGTGCTGCCTTAGCACACTAACCGCTTCAGCCCATAAGAGCATGTACGTACCAGTGTACACACCGCATGGTGATTTGTATAAATGTACATTTCTCTTATCGGTGTTTTTACTGGCTGACATAAGCTGTCTACAAGCCAGATAACAAGCTATTTATGAGAGATATGAACTTTATTATCACCTAAGGCAGCCCACAGTTCAGATTATTAAATGAAAAAACATGCAATCGATAAGTTAAGTGGGTAATAGTTTTCTCTCCATGGAGGGCATACATGTACTTCAACCATATTAACAGCCTCTTATACACAAACCTGATCCTCCTGCAATACACAGTAAATGCCCTTACAACCCATGTACATTTGATGGACTACTGGAAAGAGAATTTCACTTGTAAAAGGTTAAAAATATTTTACAGGTACACTAAAAAACTATTACATTTCAGAATTTTAAACGCCCTGCAACACGCTTGATACTTTGTCGTTGTCGTTTTCTTAAATTCGTATTCACCATTACTCGACCTATATGACCAGAGATCATATGTAAAGGTGATGGGTACAAGAACATTAGGAATGCTGGTTTTCAAACGCGCTGCAACACGCTTGATACTTTGTGGTTGTCGTCTTCTTAAATTCGTATTCACCATTACTCGACTTATATGACCAGAGATCATATTTAAAGGTGATGGGTACAAGAACATTAGGAATGCTGGTTTTCACATGTATATAATAATAAAAACACAGAAAATTATCACCCATCCATGCGTGAACTTTGAGGCCTAAATCCATGCGTGAACTTTGTGGCCTAAATTTATGCGTGAGCTTTGAGGCCAAAATATATCTGTATTCACACGATACTTTGTTTTAATGGGTTTTTTCTTTTTGGCATATGTAAACTTCCTTCACAACATGCTCCAGTATTTACCTTTCATGAAATAAAATGATAAAACAATTTCACACTCAAATGATTTTCATAGCAGTCCTTTCAGGCATTCTGAAAAAGAAAATGAATATATCCTCCAATCAAATGTACAGGTGTACTTCACAAACACCTGAAGTCTCGTCAGCACCTCAGAGAATTCCATTTGTTGGCTAAATAAATGTAAATTACCCACTGAGTTGCCTATTAAATTGAAACTAAGATATGCAGGCATGTCATTTGTAATTTGCAGCTGACAGTGAAAGGTGAAAAGTTTACCTTACTTGTACATCCTAACCCCAGCGCATTAATATTCAGAATTCAAACTACACTCCAAAGGCCAAGCTTACATAACAATTAACAAATGTATATGGGACACAAAACTAGGTCACTGAACATTTAATCTTTATACCTACTGTGGGAACATTCACTGAGAAAGAATGAAAGAAAAAGAGAAAATGAGGTTCTAAATATTCACCTTAACTAATTTTACTGCTGATATAACCTAGTGAATGTTCAGGTAGGCTTCTTGCTTCAAATTCTACATGTCAAGGGTTAACAGAAGTCGTCTCTACCAAACACTACCACAGACTCGCATCATTCATACATGTACTTTCAGTTTCTAGACATTTTTTAAAGAAACAAGAAATCTGATCTGAACAATCTTCAACAGGAAAGAAGTTCCGCTGAATATGAATCCCCATACATGTGCCAATACTGAAATCACTATCTGAGTGACTCTGACTTCTATTCACATCACAAGGTAAATATCAAGTCACTCCCTTTCAGATATTGAAATCAACCAAATGAACACATATTTGAAGTATCAGTATCATATTAATTTGGGTCTTATTTGACTGATTCTGAGGCAACATTCATGGGCATGAAAACATTGCCTGAATTTGCCCTAATCCTACAACAGTAAAACTGAAGATACAAGAGCCTTCAAGCAGTGTCGGAGAAATAGGCATTACTGTAGTACTGCTTACATGTATATCTGGCAGGTTACTATGTAAAACAGATTTCTGATTTAAAAATTTGGAACAAAAGCACAAAACTAACATTTACATCTAGCCTCTTCAGTAACTACATGTATAAAGAGGTGCAGTTGCTGCACATGGTATTCTACAAGTACAATCTATTACCACCCGGATGCTTAACTCTACAGGCAATGTTGAACCTTTTGCTTACTTACATGTTTATTCATTGTTTTAGTGTCTTACATCGTACTACATTTACCGTGAAGCTATTCCATATTGAGATTTCTTATTTTTCACTGACAGTTTTTGAATATGAAGAGAACATTATCTGATGAAAATCAAAACTAGCAGAGTGTAGCTATACAGTTTTTTTATTTAAATGTGCATCTCACAATTGTTTTGTTTTGATCACAAATTGCAACTTTCACCACTCACTGAGTGAACGAATGACATCATGATCGGCCCAGTACATACAGCTGGAGACATCATAAGTTCTATGGTCAGACTTAAAACATAGAAGATTCCAATGCATTTATGGCTTGAAACTACAGCAATGTAGTTTTCATCATGTCACTGCTCTTTAAGCACTGAAACCCAACTATTATATTTACTGTAGAGAGCCTCTCAAGTGCTAAACATACATGAACATGTTGCTTCCTAATGTACATCCTGTTTCTGTGGACATTTTAACTGCTCTGTCCCCTACAATCCTTTGTCTATTATGTGTTTAAATATTGCACAGGCATTTTAAGCCAGATGCAAGAATAATTCACTTCTGCAAATGATCTACACGAAAGCAAGGAGGAAACTGGTGCCTCCACTTAAAACTCCCTATTACGAACAGGTCCTAACATCTCGTCAAATGTAACTACCATGGAGACGTGTCTCTGTTGTATATGTCGTCATGGCAATTACAACTTACATAACTTACACCTTGTTCATAAAACAGGCCCCTGGGGTGGAGGCCCTGACGGCCGCCAGCCCCAAGCATTTTACATGCTTGCTTTCTTGGAAAGAGTAAAATCAGCAATTCACAAATTTCTCAAGTTCCAGCAGGTTTAGGCAAGATAAGGAGGGGCTGGTGCTTTTCCAAACTAACGTGACCAAAAGACATGATTTAACTTAGCTGCTATTGCCATCATTGTGCCAACAGACCAATATTTTACTCTAGTAACTATCATTAAATCACGCCTATTATCCACGTTAGTAATTAGAAGAGTCCCTGCCCTGTCTTACCTTAGCCTGCATGAACTTACAATACTCCTGAAATGCTGATGATAATCACTTTTCATAAGCACTAAGTATGACTGACAATGGCTTTAATAGCTGCAACACATAGAGGGTTGAAAACAAAATGGAGATATTCATGTCTACAAGATTAACCGTAAGTGATTTATCAGAATAACTAGTGATGTGAGCAGTACAATAAAGTCTGACCTCTAGAGACATTAAAGCCCATGAAACACATGATTAAGCTAGATGTACATAAATCACATAATTTTTAATGCAGGCTTCAGGTGAAGAAATACACTTCCTTGCTTGGGACAGAGTCAAACATTTAGAATTTAATCAGATAAAGACGATGTACATGTATGACTATTTGACTCGGCACAAAGCAGGCTTGTTAGAGGCGGACGTAATGGCCACATACCGGCCAGCCTTCAAGCCATTCTCTGTTACTCTTCTCGCATGGATGCCTCATAGTACTCGCCAAATAAATCTACTATAAAGCCTAGTCGTCTAGGTGTAAGGCTTTTGTAATATAATAAATAAAAAGGGAGAGTAGGGAATGGGGGAGGAGAGTGAGGGGGGCAGTGAGGGGGGCAAAAATCAGTTCGCCTGCCGTCATCGTTCGGTCTCCTTTCTCGACAGCTTAAAAACCCGCCTCACAACCCTCTGACACGATCTGCTTTACACTCTACGAGAAAGTAAATATTTTGTTCTCCACAACGACGTGCTATTCGACAAGGTCATGCGTCGGAAAGAAAGATGTTTACCTGAAAGTGCTTGGTGTTGTCTTCGTTTTCCTACACCTCTCACGCAAAATTTGCAGACATCTCTGCCAAGGAAGTAACGCATCTGACACAAAAAATGGGGGCGGAAGAAAAGCCGGAACGGAGTTAAACACAGACAGCGGTTTATAAATCTGCTGTGTATCGGTAATATTTCAACACTTTCACACACGTTTTAGCTACAAATTAAAGGGGAAATGCTAATATAATTAAAGATTATGAACTAATACCATCCCTGGGAACAGGTTTCAATAATAAATTCCGCTTTGCACACACCCTTTCCGATTCCATCTTCGGTTTAAATTTTTGGATGCGATGTAAACATTGGAGCATGCGTAGACCACGTGCTTTCTTGCCCGGGATAAGTATCCGCCGCACTGATGAATATATTAATTCCAAAATGCTTCCATCAGTGGAAAAAATTAAAGTGCTGTCCAGCCTTGTGTTTTGGCAGAGAATGTATGCTTCTTTCGCCCAACATAAACAAAGGCTTCCCGCCAAGCGCAAGCCTTGATTGACTGGTGTGTGTTGCGCGAGACAGATGCTAAGCTTGGAATATGCCCATACAGCGCAGACAAATTATGTTACGATGTCTTTAGCGTGCGAGGACGAGGCGTGCGAAAGCCACTCAACCGTGAAATTTATCATGTCACAGCTTGAAATCGGTCGGGCTGAGTGCCGGTGCACACAAAATTTATAACCTAGACAAGATGAGGGATTATTCTTATTGAAAGAAAAATAATAATAATTTAAATAAATAAACAATTTCATGAACAAATAAATAAAGGATCGAAGGGCAGCGGTTATTTTTGATTGCGATTGCCATGACTGGTTTTAATTAGTATATCTAGACCTGTGAAATTTGCTTAAATTGTGACCTGCATTGGAAGCTATTTTAGTTAGAGGCTACGTCACGTACACATAGCTTAGTTTATAGTTCATCAGTATTAGTAAATCAATGAAATGCTTGGCAATAAAAGTAATAACAGTTGCATAAGTTAAGTAGATATGTATCCTATACAATGAAATAATTACACGTACACTTTTATAATTAGACAATAGCATCGTACAGAGGAGACGTGGGTTTCCTTCCACAACTATATTGTTTTGCATTTTATTATCAATGGGCCTGGACTCCATGGATTTGTTCGGTATTGTGCGAATGTTTGGTTTATACAAAGTAGATGTTATTGTATTGTCTATTGTCCGACTGTTTACAAATTTTGCTGCGTTCATTTCCAGGTATACATATACTATGAAGTAAGCATGATGTGCTACCGGTGATGTCAGAGATTCGAACCCGACCATGCAACTTCCGTCGATTTTTCTGGCCAATCAGATTATATACAATATGTACAAAATTTAGTCTGGAGCACAGGCCCTATATTACTTTGAATAATTTTATTCAAAAGTTGAAACATAGAACCCACGTTTGATAACATGAAATACGTAATAAATACAACATGCTTTTTGTGGATAAAAACGAAATGTGAAGTTTTAAACTTTTTTTTCATACAGTCGACATTTTGTAAAGACAGAGCGGAGCCTTAATTCATTTATTTATTTGAATGGTGGTTTACGCTATTCAGAAAAATATTTCACGGCGGCTGCCAGCATCATGCTGGGAAGAAACCGGGCAGAGCCCACAGAGGAAATCCACGACCATCTGTAGGTTGCTGGCAGACCTTCCCACGTACGGCCGGAGGGGAAGCCATTGTCAGCTGGGCTTGGACTCACATCGACCACATTGATAAGAGGCACGTGGGTCATTACGCTGCACTATGGAGTGTTAATTGGGTTCCACTAATAAAGGTTCGGACGATAACGTAGGATAAGTACCAATTCTGTAGTAGCCAATCAAACTACGTATTAGGCCTGTATGTGTGTTGCATACCTGTACGTTATTGGTAAAAAAAATTCATTCAGTATCGACTGGAAATATTTTCACATTTTCGTCCATTTCCACAACAGTATCGGTCGTTGTAACATTATCGGTGAAAACGTGATACAATATCGATTGGTTGCTATACAGTATTGGTGCTTATTAGGCCCTACTTATTATCTCTCTCTTCTCTCCGGACGTAAGTGGGAAGGTCTGCCAGCAACCTGCGGGTGGTCGTGGGTCGTATGTAATGCTGACCGCCGTCATATAACCGAAATATTCTTGAGTAAATAAATATTACCGCTCGCTGCATGCAATGGCCTGTTACATGGCACCTGACATTTAAATATCAGCTGCACTCTTTGGTACGGGTGTTACGTGCATGGTGCATGCATTCTGTCCTTTGCGCATATATTTAGAATGGGACGGCAACAGGATATATATTCATACACTTTCACCCCACGAACCCAGATATACCACACATGCACAACTGCAAATTTACCGTCAATAGAGCAAGAGTCCCCTTCCCATACATATACATGAACCATGAAAAACATTACAAAAGTGAAATATTCTCGACTGTACAGGGCGAATTAAACAGCAACGAAATGTACAAATAAATACGTCGAATTATATGCA
This sequence comes from Acanthopleura granulata, assembly GCA_016165875.1. Classification (NCBI taxonomy): domain Eukaryota; kingdom Metazoa; phylum Mollusca; class Polyplacophora; order Chitonida; family Chitonidae; genus Acanthopleura; species Acanthopleura granulata. The sequence continues at coordinate 716,292 of JABBOT010000033.1, forward strand.
TGAATAAATAAGATAGTGTAAACATATACTTCGCTATTCAACATTCCTTTGTTATTGGCCTATTGTCGTTGGTCTATTGTCGTTGGTCTATTCGCGTCAAATCAACTGTAAACGTTATATATATTGTACATGTATATTATTACTAATATATCAGCCTATATATATATATATATATTCATATTTTTTAGATTTCTAATAATGGTTACGTATTTATCCTTCCCAGTTATGTGTACTCATTTCAAATAGACCAGTCTTTGTAGAATTTTATCAAAATACTTGCCAAGGGAGTCAAAAATTCAACTTGTGCATTAAGAAAACCTTATAGGCCTACATGTACACAATTCTTACATCAGTGCTGTTTTATTTATTTTTTTTTTTCAGTATGCACGTTTCTTGTGTCATATATATCGATAGTGTACCGTTTATATAGCGGTAATAATATAACTATCACGGATGGTGCAACAATATTTATACAGACCCTGTAATATAAATAGCAATATTTTCTTTTTCTTATGCTTACCAATGTAGGCTTCAAGTTGGACGGGTTTTTGACGTACCGGCATAGACTTGTATCAGTGCGTACGATCCCCGGAATGTTTATATAACGTCTCAGCTAGACAGGACAAAACGCCTATGTGAATTAAAATATTCACTGTCTTACTTGATTTCTAGCGTATCACAGTAAATCGACGTGCTTTCGTAGGAATATAAAACGCACCAACTTCTCCGTAAGCCGGACAAAAACATTTTGAGAATGTCTCATCGACCTCAGCCACGGAAATTAAGATATTTAATGACCTTTGACCTTGAGCGTTAACGTCGTAATTTGGCCACGTTTCTGGCGTTACACAGGTGATGGTCATTTCCCACCCGAGAGACGTGCCTACTGCGGGAAAAAACTCGCACTCAAATAGTTGCCATTTTGGACCAGGGTTGCCCCGGTTTGGGCATGGCTCTAGCGCGTACATGAGCTGTGTCACGTGATTAAATATGGCCCTAATTTACTTTCAAGTGCGCTACCATAAATCCCGAAGAGCTGCCGATGAGGTGAGCTCATTATTTGCCCCTAACCGGTCCCGAGTGTAAATTTGAGAAAGAAAACCTCAAAAATATGCCCTGCTCTCAAACCGGGTCCGATCCGTGTTTGCGGCCTAACAGGGACAGGCTTCTGTTGACTCTTACGAGAGAAAAACAAAATGCCTTAAATTCCTTTCGTTCGCACTTGAGCACCAGTTTAGGAAACACGTAAGGAACTTTTTCCATCCTGAGGCCGTATTACCCACCATATACATCTAAATGCGCAGTTGTTGCGCGGGGATTCAAATATATCTTTTACAATATATATTATAACGTCACATATTATTGCGTTTCCTATTAAAGATAATTAATTTACACGGGTAAGTTTTAACCAGGAAGCTCAAAGGCGGGGAGATTAAGATTTATCTTATAACCTTAAGATTATTACACGTGCAATGAACGTATACAAATATACCATTTCAAGAAGGTTACGAATAGTCTATATAAATGCGACAAATTTATGAATATTTAGTATATTTTACAGTTTATTATTCACACTGCAAAGGAAGCGCTATTCTGGGAATTGTTTTAGTGGTGTTCTAATCAGTCAAATGTATGGAAAGGCCGAAGAGATCAAGATGCATACACATGTAGCAAGAAATACTCTCTCTCTCTCTATATATATATATATTGGCCTCAAGATTGGTGGCCGAGCAGTAAGCGTGTTAGGGAAGCGAAATTACTCAGGATCCTCCCAGTGTGGTCGCTTTGAGTTCAAGTTCAGCTCTTGCTGGTTTCCTCTCAGGTCGCATACATGGGAGGGTCTGCGCACCAAAAACTTGGTCGATCATATATCAGTAAAGACATTCTAGAACTACATATACAAATGAAAATAAGTGGATAAAAAGATCTTCTGTGTCGTACATGGGGTTCCTTTGTTTTTTTCACTCAGCAGGTTTACCACGCATGATGTTCCAACCTATATGCGATGTACAGCTCATACATGTTCACATCAAAGCCGTTGTACGCGCGCATGCGCATGATGTGATCATGTGGAATCGGTGGCTGTTGCAATGTTGTCAGTCATAAAGGTGTTAACAAATGGAACACAAGAGTGTGAGCGTTTCGCGCTGTAAAAAGGAAATCAACAGAGAAATTCGATACTGCATGCAGAAAGTTACAGATTCATGTATGAAATACATACACGTTAAGGAAATACATACGCGAGAAAGACAAAGAACTTCAGGTTTGTGTGGCAGATACACGTATGCGTGTTAGATGAAAAGTGACGTCATTGTAATGTTCATCAAAGGATCGTCACACACCTGTATATTATTGATGCAGTTCTCTTTTTGTACGTGACACACAGAACAATATTAATCAAGGTGGGTGGGAGGGGATGGAGGATATGTAGGTCTACGTTATGGCCTACATGTAGAAATTTCTCCTTAGTAATATGGAGCTCCAAAAATTAAGTCAATTTGAAAGAAAACTTCAGTCCTCTCGACATTCAAGCCAGAATGATAATGCTCATTCCGGTCACGAAATTCATTGTAAGCTTTTACAACTATAGGGTGCCAGTTCTGCAGTATAGGTGGTAATATTCATGACTATGTTGCTTCAGTGGGAGGCCATGCTGAAAGTATACATCAGACCCTATACTCCGTACAGCATATCCACTGTTCCAGGCTCGCTTTACTCCACTGCGATAACTATAAACAAGCCTGACCATACCGCGAACTCTGTGACCTTGGCGTTGTTGAAAGAATATCAATGGTAAAGTTAGCTATTGGTGGCAGTGGCGTAAAGCGCACATGCTCATAGAGACAAGCGATCGTCTTCGTTTGTCTGTACACCATACCGCCGCTTTCAGCAATTTTGGGGTTAAACCATGACAGCTTCCTCTTGAAGATTCCAGATCGGCTCTAATGCCGAAACATTTGTGCTGGCTCACCGAAACGTCTTGATAAATACAATGATGTTGTCGCGATGCCCCCTATAAACAGACCAATCTCAGTGCTGCCCCAGTAGCATGCCGTGTCGATAACACCAGACGTGTATAATGACCCCGTCTTCCTCCTCCCATAAAACAGACTATACATGCCAAGCACCAACCCAAATAAATCATTAATGATTGTCAAAATCCAATCGGTAAAATCGGTAAGCGCGCTACCACAGCCTAGAAGCCTCCCACCAGTGCGGTCGCTGCGATTTCCTCTCCAGCCCTGCGGGCGGAAGGTGTGCCAGCAACTTGAGAATGGTCATGGGTTTCCGCCTTGTTCTGTCCGGTTTCCTCCCACCATAATGCTGGCCGTCGTCGTATGAGTAAAGTATTCCTGAGTACGGCTTAAAACATCAATCAAGTAAAGAAATAAATAAATTGGTGGAGGAAATCGACGGCTATATATTCAACAAACGCATATAAAACGGTGCAAACGGCAACATGCACGAACGTCATCGATCGGCAGCTTACTTTGTCGCCATGGTCAATACGGCGATGTTACAGGACGATCTGTGTGAGAGATAAATCGCCAGTGAATCAGAGTGACATGAAATATATAACAGTTTTGATTATCACTCGGTTACCGACCCAGATCTGTACAGTGTACATCCACTAAGCACAAAGAAATATACCCTTGGATGGGAAATGATGAATGTCATCTACCAGACGATTAACACAGTATCGAGTGTCCCATCTCTCTCTCTCACTATATATACACACGCATATATATGTATATAGATTAGTTCTCAATTGCCAAGTTATAAATATCGGGTGGTACAAAAAAATAATAAGAACAATTAACCTTCTGAAATAGGCAAGTATTCAAGGCGTTTGAGATGGCATGATGCAGACTTTCATATCTCACACATTAATTAATGAATATTCGTAAAAAAATTCCACGGCATAACGGGGCGCTGAGGGCTCAATCCCGGCCATAGGTAGGGGACTCCTCAGCCCTCACGATTTGTGGGGTCTCAGTGAAAGTAAGCGATGAACGAAGCTCGTGTGTCGTTCGTGGCAATTTGATTTGATTTGTGGTTTACGCCGTACAAAACTATTTCACTTATACGACGGCTGGGTAACATTACCGTAGGAGGAAATCGGGCAGCGCACGGAGAAAACACACGACCATTCGCAGGTTGCAGGCGGACTTTCCAACGTGCGGCGGGAGAGGAGGCCAGCATGAGCTGGACTTGAACTCACAGCGACCGCATTTGTGAGAGGCAGCTGGGTCATTACGCATCTCGAATTTGTCTTCAACTCAAGAATTTTTCACTTAAACGCGATGGCAGACAGTTTAGTGGGTTAAACAGTTAAGCATAACGTTTTCTTCTGTCACGCTGTACTTGTATACCACTTGCGCGATCCATGAGCACACATATACTATTTTATATCGAAAAGTGTAACGTACAACATGAAAGAATAACAAGAGTACATACATTCGTTACTTGAAAGGCAGGCATGAGTTTTGCAAATTCTCCATGCGCGAGACTGTACCTATTCTTCCGCCCGGTTCCCCCCGTCTTCATACACAAACCGTGAAAATAAGTGACGGTGAGAATACCTTCAGTGATCTTTTCAAAATGTTTTTCCAGTAAAGTAATTACAGTCAAACGTTTCCACAGTATGGTGCGTTTCGTGGACTATATACTGATAATGTGTGTCGCTAATGGCATCACAAACACTTTATAGTGTTTAAGGTTCCACTATGTCATTAAAACATCTCGCTATTCATTTTGTTACAAAAAAAGTCGATGTGGGTATTTTGAGACACAGTTTTTAAGTTTCATTTTACTTTTCACCATAACTTTTGCGGTTTATGTCCTTTTAACACACGTGCCATGTATCGTTTAATATAAGTAGGCTTTCATATTCTTATCCAAGTGCTGAAGGAGATATATATACTCGGCACAACGATTGTGTACAAATTTACACATCCACAATGCATGTTTATCAACGGTACACAAATTGTGTATGACTGACGCACGTTATTGTGCATGAATGTATCAGACAAAGTACACACATTGTGTACTACTGGTGCAAAAAATTATTTAGCGCGTGAAACAACTCAAATCATTACAGTTAACCAATGATACCGCGCGTTGAGAGATACGTTACCCACACTGCGAATGCCTTCGGATGGCTGCGTTTTACGAACGAGAAAACGCGAGATCTTGAAAGTGTCCACACGCCTTGGTCCACGTACGTGACGACTTCATAACCTTGCATGCACAAAAGGGGGCCAGGCAACAGACGATAGCTTTTGTCTCGATTATTACTTGTGTTCGTTGTTTTTCGCGATTGTCTCACTGTGGAGGCTTGACCAACCACGCCCGTCTCCTGTTAACACGCCTTTCGGGTCTCTGAGCAATCAACAGAGAAATCCGACATACGCATTTCAGCTGGAGAAATACATAACGTACGTGATCAACATTAACAGAGACGTCTTTTTATGTGCACCGCACATGCGTCTTTCCTTCATCGTCAACTCACAGCGTATCAGATCATCATGCCTACGCTGTTTTGACTGAACTAACCTAGATATAGGCCTATTATTTGCTGAATTAAGAATACATTACAATCTAAAGGAATATAAAACTAAACGGACGAGGCACGGACCTTTTGGAAAATAGGGGGCTTCCGTGGCTCAGTCGGTTAGCGCGCTATCGCAGCACAATGACCGAAGCCTCCGGTCGCTGTGAGTTCAAGACCAGCTCATGCTGGCTTCCTCTCCGGCCGTACGTGGGAAGGTCTGCCAGCAACCTGCGGATGGTCGTGCGTTTTCCCCGAGCTCTGCCTGGTTTCCTCTCACCCCAATGCTGGCCGCCGTCGTATAAGTGAAATATTCTTGAGTACGGCGTAAAACACCAATCAAATAAATCAAATCAAATCAATTTTGAAAATAAACTTTGGAAATAAGCCAAGATTGTTATCCTCAATATTATGTGCAAAATATTTGTTGGAATTCTGTTGTGGCTCAAAATGAAATACGGTCATCTGCAGGCAAGCTTAATTGTTGTGATTAATTGATTGATGGATTGATTGGTTGGTTGAATGATTAAGTGATTGATCCGACGCCCATACGGCAGCGGCCAGCTTCAGGTGCTGAGCATTCAAAAGTATTTCGGTCACATCCCGACTGTGTCTCCTTGTCGAAATTTTTTTCAGTCCTGTATTCCTCAATGAAACGTCATACGGAAGACACCGGACGAGACACCCCGACAAGCCACATTATATTAGTCCGACGCGATCTGCGTCTGTGTACTTATTTAATATACTTGCAGGTATTTGCATACACAGACGTCAGACCGAAAAGTGCATTAGATGTGGAATACTCCCAACGATCGCTTGGTGGCTTCTATATCGCTTTGATCTCCAAAACCACAGATCACATAGCATTAACATGGTTGTGCCCCTTGATAATTTACCTTCACACTCGTTTACAATGTAGGTAGAGATGGTCAAACTTTTGATACATGAATACGGCCACAAATCTCCTCCTCACTTTTCAAGCCGCTCTAAACACCCATATCAGGACATGACCGAAATACTGCTGAACTTGGCCTGCTCTCATATATGCTGAAAAGTCATAACTATCATATTTCACCTCTATTTACAATTATCTATCTTTTTTTGATTTCTTCCTTTCATTGGTGCTTAACGCTCGCGCTCAACAGTTTTTCAATTGTATGACCGTGGTCGGGTTTAGAGGTTGGGGAAACCAGGGTGCCTAGAGTAACCCACCAACCTTATCCAGGTGCCTGACAAACATCCTCGCCTAAAGCCGCGGCCCAAACAGCGAGAGCTAGATTCGAACACACGACCTCGTTGATCGAAGGCCTGATAGTCGCAGCCAGACAGCGCTTTCACTGTCTTGAGTCAGTAAAGTCCCTTCACACTGGTGTCTCCGTGTATCCGTTCTGGTTTGATAACGTGTCATCATGCAAGCAGATAATGTGATTTGTATAAAACACTGATGTTTAATGTGAGGGGGAAAACATAGGATATAAGACTTACAACAGTGGTTTTTGGCGCACAGAAAGCAGTATAACGTGTGAAAGACAGTGGTAAGTTTTGGACAAAAAAAGGGTTTGACGAAAAAACAACATTGGCCTGTTTCCCACAGGCCAATGTTGTTTAATGTAAACACGCACTAGTCTTCGCTGGAAAACACACAATCTATTGCCATTGACATAAATTAGCGGAGCTTAACATAAAACAACTGTCCTGACCCAAAATAGTGTTGTGTGACACGAAACACCAATTGGTGCTTGACGCATAAATTGTTTTGAGGCATGTACCACTCCTTTGTCTAATAAATGTTAATAAATGACGCGGAAATCGTCATGACATTCTCGAATGTATATAAGTTACTATTATTTCACTGTTTGTGTGTCTATTATTTTACAAACAAAATTAGTGTAAGCCAACTAATTAAGGGGACGTTTACTCAATAACCACGTGAAGAATCTTTACAGAGGAGGTGATGGTGCGGATTGCCAGTCTAAGTATTCGATCAATCCAAACACCTCGTGCTGTGAACTTTATTGTGTGCGTGTTTTGTTTGTCCGAAATCCAGCGGTTGTTTGCTGATTCTCGTGTAACACGCGACTTCAATTACGTCACAGCGTTCCGCACTCGTGCCTGGTACGTCAGGAGCGCCAATTAACGGCGAAGGTCAAAGTTGAACAGCTCGTGCGAACAGATTCTTTGAGTGGTTAAGAAAGGTGAAGACGTGTGTTTCTGATGCAAGCGGAAGAACGTGACGTCCCCAAAGGACTTCCCTGGCTTTATAAAGCGGACTCCTTTCAAGATACATGGTGTTGAATCAAAGCGGTATTCACTATATACGAGGGATTTATTGTCTTCTAGCACACACTGTCCACTACGGCGATTACAGCGGCTTTTTAACAGATAAACATGACACCAAATATTATTGGTTTTAAATCCAGGATGATCTGCCTCTTATATCCACTTTATTGAATGTCAACTCAGCCCTTAAAGTAATATGATCGGATTGCCTTCAATCTTTTGTTCGGAGACATCAGAGGATGATGTTACGTAATAACTGTTTGATGACATTGTGTTCATATTAGGTTGAGGGCACAGTTGGCAATATAAGTTATGAAGCATACAAAATGTACCTGTGTAGCCACATGTAATCCACCTATGTGGTGTTGTTTGGTATGTATGCACTCGATGAATCATTCATTTTTGAAGTATTTTATAAACAGACGATGTATTTAATAGCGGGTTTTATTCTCGTCCAGTATAGAGCCAAATATGTGGAAGGTTCACCAAACCCCATCATATTTTCTGGGTCCTAAACCCGTGTTATTTTTAAAACATCAAGAAGTTTTTTGTCAAGAGCCATTATTTTGCTGTCGGACACCAGTGTTTTATTTCAAAAACCACTGTTTCCTGTCGAATATTAATGCTTTTTGTCAAGAGCCATTGTTTTCTATCGCACACTAGTGTTTTATGTCAGGAGCCACTGTTTGTTGTCGAACAACAGTGTTATGTATCAGAACGCATTGTTTCCCGTCAAACACCAGTGTTTTGTGTCAGAAACCATTGTTTTCTGTCGAACAGCAGAGTCTTGTGTCAGATACTATTACTTTCTGTCACACACCAGTGTTCTGTGTCATAAACCATTGTTTCCGGTTGAACACAAGTGTTTGGTATCAGAAACCATTTTTGTTCTGTTCAACAAAAATGTTTTGTTTCGAAAACCAGTGTTTTGTGTCAGAAACTATTGTTTCCAATAAAATGTTACCACGTATAATTGTGTCCAGATAAGTTGTTTTCTATTAAGCATTACTAGTTAACATCAAGCTCCAAAATTTCATGTTAAAACACTATTGCAATGTGGCCTTAAACCCCAATCGTATATTCATTCGAATTACACCACAGTTTATGGCAACAAGCATTGTTTCTTTTCAAGCACTGTTTTTTCAAACAACATTGTTTTCAGTCAACAAAAACCGTTGATCTGATCCACGGAGCCCCCCCTGACCCCATATTCATAGGGTGGAATGAGTCAGTAACAACTCCTCACTTAAAACATATATGTTACATTTTCCACATTTTCTTAATAACTGATAAAATTTATTAATTAATTGATTTATTTATTTGTTTATATTTGATAAATGTTTTCAGGAATATTTCACTTGGAAGACGGTGACCAGCATTATGGTGGAAGGAAATCGGATAGAACCTGGGGAAAAATCCACGACCATTCTCCGATTAACTGTTAAAATGCTATATGTGTTAATTAAGTTAAATATGTTAAATGTAAGTTAGCACAACGAAAATGACCAAGAAGCATCTCACCAATGTGCTGCTGTCGTCCTCTCCTGAGGCCGTTCTTACAAAACTGGAGAAACGCTGCGACTGTGTGTAAGCCTGTCTTACATGTGTCGCAGGAAATACTGACCGTCTTACAAAGCTGAAGTAGAAGCTACTTGATGTAAAGTTTGGTGCAAATTTACACCTACCATCGGGCAGACGTTTTACGGAAGTATACTAAGCATTGCGACAACTTTAGCAAGACTCTACTAGGAGCTGACGGAAGCCGCTACTGAAGCGGATGTAACGTCTACGTCTGACGTATACTACTCCAGCTTTCTAAGACAGGCCTCTACCGTTCCTTGGAAGGCCCGCAAGCAACTTGCAACTGGCCTTGGATTTCCCTTGCATGAAATCCGCCCGGTTTGTTCTCGCCATAATGCTGTTCTCCATCGTGTAAGTGAAGTGAACATTCATGAGTATACGGCGTAAAACACGAATCAAATAAATGAATTAATGAACAACTCTGAATGGAAACACATTCAGAAGGTACAACTAATTGGTGTCTGTTTAAATAACATCGCAGTGGAAGACATTTCCATGCATTCAGCCTATTGTAAGCGAATCTGCGGCCTAAACGTTGGTCTTGGAAGATTGGTTAATTGATCTTTAGCTTTTATATATATTTATATATTTAATTAATACAGGAGTTTCGAGTGCGAACTCTTTTGTCGTAGACGGTAAAAAGAGTTCAACTTTGTCAGGCGACTTGTCAAAAATGTCGTGCAATTTTGTTCATTTTAAGTTACCGATCACCTATCTTGCCGTGTTAGGGAGGCACAAAGGACCTCTTCTCCAGATCCTCAATTTTCCCTATCGTACGTCCAGTCTAAGCAACTTTTTTTGAAACTTTTCTTAGACTGCTTATCACTTGAACACAACGATAAAGCTGAGCAAGGAAAAACCATTCAAACCACGCCGATATATGAACGTGACGTTAGTATGATGCGTTGTGGAATGCAGCGTCAGAAAGAAAAACGACGTTAGCCGAACTCTTCAGGCTTATTCATGCGCAGAAATTAACTGCGCAGGGCATAAATTCGGCGTCACAAAGAAAAATGACGTCAATCTGCGCGGTAATTCAGAAGCGTAGGGTTTAAATCCTAGATATCCCGTGTGGGCGTGATCTGCAGTTCTGACGAGTGTATGTCAACATTTTAACCCGTTTGATCAGCCTATGGCAATCGAGAATAACGGGTGATGTAGCGACAATGATGTTTAACGCCATGCTCAAGAATGTTTCGCTTTTATGGCGGCGGTCAGGTTTATGAATTGAGTAAACCTGAGTGCCAAGAGTAAACCAGAGTGCCTGGCGGAAAGGTGAGTGACCAGAGGAAACCTGAGTGCTCGGAGTAACCCGGATTGCCCACAGGAAACCGCAGTGTCCGGAGGAAACCGGAGTGCCGGGAGTAAACGTGAGTGCCAGAGGCAATTAGAGTGCTCAGAGTAAACCAGAGTGCCTGGGGGAAACCAGAGTAAACCGGAGTGTCTGGAGGAAAGCGGAGTGCTCAGAGTAAACCAGAGTGCCCAGAGGAAACTGGAGTGTCCAGAAGAAACCGGAGTGCTTGGAGTAAATCAGAGTGTCCGGGGGAAACTGGAGTGCCAGAGTAAATCTGAGGAAACCAGAGTGCCCAGAGTAAACCGAAGTGTTCGGAGGAAACCACTCTCGCACATATCCGACTCACCTTGTCCGACTTAAAGGTGGAGAAAACATAAAAATGACAGATGAAGTTCAGATGAAAGAGTGCTAAAAGTTATTCTTAAATGTTATTCTTAAATGTGGTCTTCCACAGTCTTTCCGATTTTTCCTTAAGGAAAAAGACACTTTGTGTAATGATGTTATAAATGAGTATGTAACACAGGTTTAATACACATTTTTGCACATGAATTTGTTCTTTTCACCTAACAAATGTATTCAACCTGTATTTGGACCACTTTTATATTTTTAATATGTTCACAAAAATTATCATAATTTAGGTTAATGGCATATGTTTGGATATAAACAACAAATATATACTCAAATAAGTTTATTAGACATGCATCACATCCATATTTAGAACATTATTATGCACCAACAATAAATACCAAAAGTTGGTCCCAAATATCCGCCATACAAAAATATTTTCAAATAACCTTTTCTCCTGAAAAAAAAATCCACAAAATATTAAAGACCATATTTGCAAATAAAGTTTTGACGCTCTTTCATCTGATTTTGGCATCATTGTTATGTTTTCTTTCCCTTCAAAGAAGCTGCTAAACTTGCGAAATCTGTTTTCGAACACACGATTTCACTGGATAAGGGACTGAAGGTTACCGGGAGGTAGAGTTTTAGTGAGGGTCACCCGTCTTAAAGCAGCAACCTGCGGATGGTCCTGGAAAGGTCCACCAGCAACCTGCAGATGATCGTAAGAAGTTTCGTCAGCAACCTGCGGATGGTTGTAAGAAGGTCAGCCAGCAACCTGCAGATGGTCGTGGGAAGGCCCGCCAGCAACCTGCGGATGGTTGCGAGAAAGTCCGCCAGCAACCTACAGATGGTCGTGAGAAGGTCCGCCAGCAACCTGCGGATGGTTGTAAGAAGGTCAGCCAGCAACCTGCAGATGGTTGTGGGAAGGTCCACTAGCAACCTGCAGATGGTCGTGGGAAGGTCTGCCTGCAACCTGCGGATAGTTGTGGGAAAATCTGCCAGCAATCTCCGGATGGTCGTGGGAAGGTCCGCCAGCAACCTGCAGTTGGTCGCGAGAAGGTCCACCGCAAACCTGCAGATGGACGTGAGAAGGTCCGCCCGCAACCTGCGGATGGTTGTGAGTTTCCCCCAGGGAGAGCCCGGTTTCCTCCCACCGTAATGCTGGCCGCCGGCGTATGCTTGGGTACGGCGTATAGCACCAATCCAATAAATAAATAAATAAATATATTACCAAATCGATGGATTATACAAAGATTATATGCACCTGATAAATTAGACCGTCTGTGAGGTCCCATGTACATGAAGTTTGAAATCGAAGACCTTGCCTGTAACATAATTCAGACGAAGCCTTTACATGTATGTATGTGTGCATGCTTGTTTGGGCTTTACATGTAGTATATGTGCATGCTTGTTTGGGCTTTACATGTACGTATGTGTGCATGCTTGTTTGGGCTTTACATGTACATATGTGTGCTTGCTTGTTTGCGCTTTACATGCATGTATGTGTGCATGCTTTTTTGCGCTTTACATGTACGTATGTGTGCATGCTTGTTTGGGCTTTACATGTACCTATGTGTGCATGCTTTTTTGGGCTTTACATGTACGTATGTGTGCATGCTTGTTTGGGCTTTACATGTACGTATGTGTGCATGCTTGTTTGGGCTTTACATGTACGTATGTGTGCATGCTTTTTTGAGCTTTACATGTACGTATGTGCGCATGCTTTTTTGGGCTTTACATGTACGTATGTGTGCACGCTTCTTTTGGCTTTACATGCACCTATGTGTGCATGCTTGTTTGGGCTTGACGTACGTATGTGTGCATGCTTGTTTGGGCTTGACATGTACGTATATGTGCATGCTTGTTTGGGCTTTACATGTACCTACGTGTGAATGCTTGTTTGGGCTTTACATGTACCTACGTGTGCATGCTTGTTTGGGATTTACATGTACATATGTGTGCATGCTTCTTTGGGCTTTACATGTATGTACGTGCGCATGCTTCTTTGAGCTTTACATGTATCTACGTGTGCATGCTTGTTTGGGCTTGACATGTACGTATATGTGCATGCTTGTTTGGGCTTTACATGTACCTACGTGCGCATGCTTGTTTGGGCTTTACATGTACGTATGTGTGCATGCTTGTTTGGGCTTTACATGTACCTACGTGCGCATGCTTGTTTGGGCTTTACATGTACCTACGTGCGCATGCTTGTTTGGGCTTTACATGTACCTACGTGTGCATGCTTGTTTGGGCTTGACATGTACGTATGTGTGCATGCTTGTTTGGGCTTTACATGTACGTATGTGTGCATGCTTGTTTGGGCTTTACATTGTACTCAACAATTTTTCAGTCATATGACGATGAGGGGCAGGTGTGTGGGAGTTGCACTGATTATTTGTCTGGGGCTGGGACTGAATCAGCAGCACGTATGTCATAGTCAGCTGATCAATCAATCAATCAATCAAATAAATAAATAAGTAATTATACAGAGAAAACAGGCCTCGATGCTGGGTAATGGTACATTTTCACTAAACTTTATTGTCTTGTAGCTGTGGACAAGTCCACATAGAAACATCAGTATTTTACAGTATTAAAAATAGACGGATTGGGCCTTTTAGTACAAGCCTGTAATATGCAAATCAATGGTACAATATCAACACATACGCACATTTGATGCTTACATATGCAAATCAACATCCTGCATATGCAAAGTATTTTAAAAAGAAGACTAAGCATTGCTAGCCGAATCACGCGCAAACTTTCCAAAATTATTTTTACTTCGTAATACATATTTGTAGCATTTTGCGTATTAAAATGGGGAACAGAAATATTTCCAATAAAATATACACTGTTGATATGTACATTGGACAACAAAAGTTTGAGCGACATAGAGCCAGGATTCAAAGCAATTATAGTGCGCTGAAGCAATGTTTGTACTGTATTGCATGTGTCAATATCAAGCCAACGTTGTCCACTCATACGTGTTAGCATTGACGCTGTCAACTCATACGTGTTAGCATTGACGATGAAATCAAGAGGAATGGTAATGAAAATTTTGATTTTGTTTTCGAACAAAATTCCATCTAGACTTGTACAATGTATTATACAAGGCAAATCAACATATGAGTTTGAAACATGCACACTCATATATATATATATATAGAAAGAGAGGGAATTATACAAGGTACAGAATAGTACATGTATAGAATTATACAACATACATTTGTATAGAATGTACACATTTGTACAGATATGAAACATTTATACAAACTGTAACAGATAATTATCTGTGGTAAGGCTTGCTACAGTTTAAGTCCACATTGGGGGATAAATATTATCGAGTCAAAATGCTGTCACATCTTTCTAACATGTCAAACGCAATAAACTTTGTCCATGAAAAGTAATATGTAATTTTCAGTAGGAAATATATGACTACAAACCAAAGGCCAAGTCTACCAATAGAAGCGGCATTTGTTCGCGCACCAAAACACTGCACTGCTAAACCCCACGGCCTTTGTGGGACATCAGAAGAAAAATCATTTGCTGTATAAGCTGCTGGCAAAGTAAACAATAGTCCTCAAACATTGCAAAAACAAAATTATTGTGAATTCCAGAATAACAAGTACAGTGAAAAATCTTAGTCAAGAGATTGTGTCTCAACGGGAACCCTCAATTAAATCAAATTTTCTATGATGGAATTGGTTCAGAATATGCAAATCACAAAGCTTGTTTTTTTTTTTTCCTGCCAAGGTTTAAATCCATTTATTTCGAGGTGAAACATAAGTTTCATTTTTGACAGAAGAATCTCTCGGTCACCTCTGTAGTGAGTTCTAAATTTTGACTCAACCAGCTGAATCCAAAATGTGAAATTGATATCATTACAGAAAAGGACCTGCTGATATATAAAAAGAAACAAAAAAAAAAACTGATAACGGAGACAGTGTTTGCATTAACGATGCTTAGACAAACTGAGCACTCAGTTGATGTTTAAACTGAACTTAATGACTATCAAACACAGCTATGTAGACTGATCAACTTCAGTTCATGACTCGCGTCTTCGCTGCTTTACTTGTGCCCATAGACTTTATTCATGCAAACGCGGAGCTGAAAGTTATGTCTTCACTACACAAAATGATGCTATGATCACCAGCTTGTAAAATAGCTAGCACTACTGACTCCACAACAGGAAGGAAAATGGATGTTTTCATTTATGTACATATATAATGTGCCACACAAAGTAAGTGCTCCACGATAGCTTGTTAACGCAAAAACTCTGTAAGTGAAAAAAAAAAAAAACCTACTATAAAACAGAAATCTTTGTTTGGAACCATGACTGCTGAGAAATGTTAATGATTATTGTCTTGAGTAAATCAAGGATCAAGGGGTTTGCTGAAATTTCATAAATGTATAATTTTTAACAGAATCCTCCAAGACGGCCATTTAGGGCATCAAAAAATGGTGAATGTGTGAACTGATGACTTTACGGCTAAACCCCCTGAAATATTCTGGTGATGTACAACATCAGGAAAGGAAAGACGGAAAGAAGGAAGGAAGGAAGGAAGGAAGCACACACATTTCTTGAATTCATCTTTTGTTTTGTTTTTCTATCGCCTGATTTTCCCCAAATACAGATTTATGTACAACAGTATACTTGTAAAATTTCACAGTCAAGCATCCTCCGCTAAACATGAGTGTTTCTCAGCCATGAACACAATCTTCACCATTTCAATATGCAAATTTTGGATAGTGATGATGGTGATTGGCTGATTAAATATTAAATAATCTAACCTGAAACAAAAACACCTTTTAAGACGGTACTGCCTGAAGAGTCATCCTAGCACGATATTTTCATCTCGTATCCATTAACTTGATGAGAATGATCTCACAAACTATAATACAAGTGTATCCTTATTGGTTAGACATTAATTTCAGTTGAGCGATTCAATGTTCCACTCTGAAATATTTGCCCCATCAGTTGTAAAAGAAGACATATGACAGAAGAATGAAGTTCAAGCAGTGAAAACGGGAAAGTCCAACTTCCTCGACAGCTCAGTCCAATCCTATTATTATAAAGTGGGCCTAGACTTTGGGTAATTAAGATTTATGAACGTAATTTTTGAATCATTTTAACATGATTTAAATACATAATTTTAACGTTTAAATTGGGATTCCCATGAACACACATATGTACCAAAGTACATCTTTGACCAATGATTTAACCAAAATGTACAGTGTATTGCAAGATGTACAGTATACCCCAAAAGTCATCTGTACATAGTCCTATTTGTACACAATCTTTCGTAAAACCTTACCAATCGTTCAGTATAAACACTGTGGGCAAATGAAGGTAACGGGTGTGCATTTTTCTTTACACTATATCAAGTGCATACATACATATACATGTCCAGTAACTACTTCATGTATTTACCAAAAATTTCAGAAAAGGTAAAGGTTCCGAAGACTTTGTATATACAAATACATTAGCAGAGATTTATGAATAATTAACGTAGGTTGAACAACAATTTGCAAGTGTAGTCTAGGCTGAAAGCTAATTAGCAATCCAGCTCATTTGAGTTGAATGGTAATTCACCTGAATTGAACAACTATTCAAATGAGTTACCTGCTAATTCATATGGGCTAAAACTCATTCTTCACCAGAACTGGTTGAACACGCAGGGCGATGGTATTCGATTCGGGTTGGGGAATATGGCAGAAAAGACTCTGTGTGTTAGGCCAAAAAATGCAGACAAACGGGAATACTGTGTATTTTTCAGTAAACTGCCTCCAGAAGTATACATCAACAACAACATTTTCACAAAAACGCAAACTTAACAACATAAACCTGTCACTCAATGACCAGAGGCAAATCTGATTGGTTGATTGCTCAACGCAGGTCATCGGGGTTGTGTCCATGGTCAATAGGGGGCGGAGCATCTGGCATGGCAGTTCTTGTTCCTGCTGTAAGATAGCCTGCAACTCCCGGGCCAGTGGGACCTGAAATATGCAAATTAGACTTGAAATCAGCTCATGATTGGCTGATTAAATACTGACTGATGAACACATATTAGAATCTGAACCCATCTGTTTTCACTGATGGCTTCATGGTAGGTTTTGCTCGTAGGCTAATTGACTGAAGGTTAGTAGGAATCTGGACAATCAATGCTTCAGCTTAAACTTGAATCTAAGTTGCCATCAACACCAATGCCAACGTGACTTTCCCCTCTCTTTCTCAATACTTTGCCTAACTTCATGACGGCAAACTAAAAAAAAAAACACAACAAAGTGTTTCACAGGATCACTGTCTGTTTATGCACATAGATTGGGTTATTTGTTCAGGGTTCAACGTCTCACCATTTATTCATAACTCGGTGTCGTCTTTTTGTAGCAGGCCGCTCTCTATGCCAATATATTTGTGCTGTTTCACAGGGACAACATGCTAAAAGACACCGGACCTGACACCCAACCCATTCAAGGTAAACAGACATCACCTGAACACCATGCTAAAAGACACCAGACCTGACACCCAACCCATTCAAGGTGAACAGACATCACCTGAACACCATGCTAAAAGACACCGGACCTGACACCCAACCCACCCAAGGTCAACAGACATCACCTGAACACCATGCTAAAAGACACCAGGCCTGACACCCAGCCCACCCAAGGTCACCAGACATCACCTGAACACCATGCTAAAAGACACCAGGCCTGACACCCAGCCCACCCAAGGTAAACAGATATCACCTGAACACGGCAAAACACAGTAGCTAACAAACTCCACTTAACATGCTTCACTTATAACACAGTAGGCACACTTGTTCCCCAAACAACAGTGTTGTAACGAGGGACATGTCCAATATGTCCATGTAAACTGGTTTCGATGGCACACCGGAATGGCTCAATGACAGCTACTGAGAGCAGTCGACTGACGCCTCAGAATGACATGGGAGTGGTCAGTTTAAGAACAGCTCTAAAAATTCAGTCTGTCCTCTCAGGACTGAGTCATAATTCAATGAAACTTTCTGCCACCTAAACTGTAAATGAATTGAAAACCGTATTATGGGCACAAGATGCAATAGAGACCAAAAATCGGCAAACAACACGAAACTAAAAAAGGATTCCAGAAACAGATTAAACAAAATGCCATAGTGAGTATTTCTACATTCATGCTATCTATCTGAATTTAATAATCAATATGATACAAACTGGGCAAAATTGATCTAAACCTCCATGTTAAGCTGAAAACAACAAAGACTGAACCTAGGCAAAATGAAAAAAAATTATCCCAAATTTTGGCAATTCAGTAATACATGTATTCTCAAATTTCCTTGATGCAGAACATATATAAAATGAAAATACGAGACTCTCTGTTCGTTAATTTGAGACTAAATGTGGTATCAGATGTACACATATTTGTACATGGCCACAAACTTGCATGTACCAATGAGCATGTCAGGTTGACTTGCAAAAACTGTGAGTAAATTCCCCACAGGAAAAAAAAAACAGGTTAGCCAACATACAAAGAGTGTTTTCAGCAGGGATCAAAGCATGCTCAGCATGAGTTCGCACACAAACTTCAATTCCACATATATGGCACAAAGAAAACTCAAATTAGAGACTCAAAACTCATCTGCATTCCTAAAGCAACTAATATCGAATGGCTATAAAATCGAAACTAATCCGCAGTCCGTGCACAACTGAACAATACCTGTTTCTTGAACCACACCTGGAAAAATTTGTGAACAAAAAAAAACGTGAAAATAGAGGTCATAATATAGCAGTCTGGTGATAACGCATGCTAAATGAAGTTTATTAATTCTGAACTGACAAAGTAGGTCAAAGTTCAATTGCACTGACCATAACCTAATATGATCTGGGGAACCCACAAGTGACCTATATACACGCATGATGCTTGACTGTCCTCTGGTTGCCAAATATTTGCCGGGCTTTCAACAGTTGGCCCACTGTCCTCCACAAAACAACTTACTACCGTAGCGTGAATGCTATGATGATGTTGGACAACTGTTCACAGAAGACACACTTGACCGCAGAGAAGTCTCAAAGTGTCTCAATTAGTATATTTACCTGCAAGGTAACCTGAATGACCTGGATGATAACCTGACAACTGCTCAAGTAAAGTCTAAGAAGACTTTAGAGAAACCCAGCAGCCTAAAATGACTGACCTTTACAAAAGCCTCAGCCAGACACTGAAGCAGACAACACTCTCCCCAAACACTCAAAATATTTACTTTGTAACGAAATAAAAATACCATGCAATGCACTCTAAACCCATTGGTCCTAAGCACATGTACAATGTAACAAAGTGATACGAATTCCAAGGGCTATTACGTATCATAGCTACAATTCATAAAATTTAGCCAAATAGCTGTAATGACCTTGATGTGGTCAAGGTCACTAAATATCAACGGGGTTCTTCCTCATGCAAATGTGTGAGTGCGGTCTAAGTTTGGTGAAATTGGGATGAACTGTTCTAGAGATAGAGTGTTTACAAGAATATGGACAGCTGGCTGGATGCCGCTCATCAGCCGGTACGACAATACCCTTTGGCCACTATTGGCTGAGGCATGATAACAATAAAATGAGCCTATGTACCTGTCAGGTAGCCTGATATATTGGAATCTGTAATGAAGAGGTCATGCTTCTGGTCTCTGTACTCCTTCCACACATCAGATTTGTCCAACATACTCGTCACCTGAAGAAATGACAACAAACCCCGATTAAACACCTTGTCCATTTCCATAGACGTTGTATTCGGAAAAAGAACCAAAGTCTTTGATGAGACAGTAGCTGTACTGGTTGGGACAAAGTTTTCACGGGTCTATTACAAAATTGTATACGAAAAATGCACAATCAAAACTGAAAATCAATACCACAAAGTATGTATAGCTTTTTGAAAATGTTAACATATTTTTGATAAATAGACGGGCAGACAAACAGCTGATCACAGAAACTGAAAATTGATACTACGAATTACGTTTTTGTTGAAATCGGCCAAGAACTGTAAGAGAAATAGTGTTTTGGTAGAAAAGTTAACTGACGCCGGACAGACATACAGGCAGACGGACGTACGCTCGAGGACTTACTAATACGTCACCTCTTCTGGTCTTTCACCAGTAGAACTAAAAACAGGCACTTATCCATTTATGTCATTTTTTTATTTTCCATTTTTTTTTTTCATTTACTTATAGGTTTGGTGTTTAATGCTGTGACTCAAGGCTTCAGCTTATCTCCTGGTGTTCACACAACAAAGTCAGCTAATCTCCTGGTGTTCATACAACAAAGCCATTTATGGCATCAGTCAAAATGTGTATGTGTGTACTTATGCTTGGGTTTTACATCGAACAAGACAATTTTTCAGCCAAATGACGACGAGGAGTCCTTAGACTGTACATGTGCTGTGTCTTCTGGAGGCAGGGTGAGTCCGTGCCGCCAACGTGCTGCTGCCACTGCATCTTCATGCCAAAGACACCAGACGTGACACCCCAACAAGTCACATTATACTGACACCGGACAAACCAGTCCTGTTTCCTTGCACTAACCTCTCAGTGCCGAGGGTCAAGTAAAGCAGCAACAAGTCTTTGGCATGACCCGACGTGGGATTGATCTCCCATCTCTTGACCTCGGGGCGGACATTCTAACCACCTGGCCACCGAGGCAGTCCAGTCAACGTGTGAGATATGACTGATTTTTGGGCCTTACAAATTAAAACTTTTGACCACCTCACACATGTTATCTTAAGAAAAACATGTCAAAATTTCAACTTCCAGAAGCGAAAATTACATATTCAACTCATGTTGGCTTCCTCTCCAGCTGTACATGTAAAGGTCTACCAGCAACCTGTGGATGGTTGTGGGTTTCCCCCCAGGCTTTGCCCGGTTTCCTTGCACCATATTGCTGGCCTCCCTCATATAAGTGAATTAGATAAAAAAAAAAAAAAAATAAACACTGTATAGCATAAACTATACATGACCTAAAATTTCGTCCAAAAATGTGCATTTTTAGAGGTAAACAACTGTCTTAAAATATTATATTTGGTGATGAAACTTGCATTTTTCCAGTAGAATATCATCCTACCTTCCAAACAACTCTTGAAACACTTTCCTACAATCAAAAGAAATCCCAGATCAGGAAATATGAGCAACTTGGCTGTGGACAAATTTTAGGTCATGTAAGGTACTTAAATCGTGAAAGTTTCCCCCTCACCTGTTCACCAAACTGTAGACTCCTCTGCATCGCTTTCAGCGCTTTCACCAGCTGCGCTTTGGTTGCCGCTGGATTCTCCAGTGTATGCAAACCACTTTCAAGCAGGCGCAGTAGGAAAGGGACAAGCTCCGCCTGCAGTGCTTGCTGTACCAGCTCGTCTTCCCCGCGTTCGAACATCTTCGACAATGCCTCGGCTGCAAGTGCTATCATGTCTCGGCGCAGCTTCATTGCTGTCTTGAACGGTGCGATGCAGTCAATCTGGGCCATGCTACGGACACATGTCTGACGGAAAAGAACATAACACAAAATTAATCAACGTTATTTGTTTCTAATTTTTCAAATTTATTTTGGGTAAAATGGCGGCGTCTTTTGACAGCTATGGGAGCTTGCGGCGATAAAGCACGTTTTTCATAGAGAACATCTAAAAAATATTATCGGATGGTGTTTTTTAAATCTTAAATCTTGGTCTTTTTATAACAATTTACATTATATTTCCATAGTCTTTTCCTTAAAGGTCTATGTCCTTTTAAAATTGCCTTTTTACAGGCCAAGCTTTTGGTGAAATAGAAAAAATCATTTTTTGAATTTGAAAGCCCACCTGTGTATTGGGAATTCAAATTTGTCTGCATTTGCAAAAAAAAAAAAAAAATCTCCAACAGCCCCTCCTAGCTAGGGTCTGGTACGAACTGAACATACCTCATTTTGCGCTAGCTGGTGAGCGATCTGTATGGCAGACTTTGGAATGGCGTCGTTTTTGTTCGTCATGGACTTGAAGACTTTGGGGATGTATCCCATCTGTGGCACTTGATCGATCAGGTTGGATTGAGCTTGGAACAAACACACCACTGCCGTCGTCACGGTTTCTAACATCTCACCCTGCCAACCGATTAACGAAATGGTTAAATGACTGACTGATCTGTTCTTTGCTTGGATAGGTCTTTATTGGTGTTTGACACCGTATTCAAGAATATTTCACTTATGCAGCAGTGGCCAGCATTTTGGTGTGAGGAACCTTCCGAAGATTATCACTAACAAAAGAACTGCCAGCAGATTGAGGGACCGATTGATTGATTGCTTGCTTTTAAGTTCGTGGTGGTGAATGTCTTTGCTATAAAACAAATATTTTCAACACTTAGGTGTGGTTGCCGCAAGTTCAAGTTGGCTTCCTCTCCGGCCGTACGTGGCAACTTTTCCAGCAACCTATGGATGGTCATCGGTTTCCCCTATGCTCTGCCCTGTTTCTACCCACCACAATGTTGGCCGCTTTCGCATAAGTGAAATATTCTTGAGTACAGCAGAAAACACCAATCAAATAAACAAAGTAACAGTTACATGTAACTGGTCCTTTGGTCCGCGTTTACATCTTTATAGTGCTACCTTACTGTAATGACGTACTGTCTCTTTGTTGTCAAGTTTCCTATTTACCCTAACGGTAGATTAGGTTTCACAATTTCTCAAACTTTACACAAATTATTTAGACTCAAAAGGCCAGTCAAATTAAGAACCTGAATGTGACCTCGATAGCTTTCTTAGCCAATGAGATTGCAGCTTACATCAAAAGTGCTGTTATTGGTCAGCTGGGCCCACTTCTCTAACAACTCTGTCAGGAACTCCTTTGGTTTGCGCAGCACCCAGCCGGGGTTTGAGATGAACAGCCGCAGGAAGACTCCGCCCACCACCAGCTCGCCCTGAACATCCGAATAAACCACCGTGAAATCGTCCGGCAGATTCCATCGCACATCCGGGTTGTCTTTCTGCAGCTTGAAGTGGCTATAAAACATAGTGCCAAGGAGAAATGTTTAACACAAGTAAAATAGGTCCAATAGGGTGGATGAATCAATCAGTGTCAAGCAAATTGTGTCGCATGAACTATAGGTGAAAAACTAATTTATTTATTTATTCGATTGGTGTCTTACTCTGTACTCAATAATATTTCACTTATTACGACGGCGACCAGTGTTTTGGTGGGAGGATACTGGGCAGAGTCCAGTGGAAACCCCCCAACCATCTACAGGTTGTTGTCAGACCTTCCCACGTACAGCCGGAGAGGAAGCCAACATGAGCTGGACTTGAACTCACAGCAGAAGTACAGGTAAGAGGTTTCTAGGTCATTATGCTGTGCTGGCGCACTAACCAACTGAGCCACGGATTCGCATAGGTGAAAAATAGTAACCTAATTATCACTATCATTTGACCATCATTAAAAAATTCTTTATGGAGTTTAACCCAACCCTATCAGAAGGATTCAAGGATGGTCGGTCGAGAATTCTTTGTGGAGTGTAACCCAACCCTGTCAGAAGGATTCAAGGATGGTCGGTCGAGAATTCTTTGTGGAGTGTAACCCAACCTTATCAGACGGATTCAAACATGGTCAGTCGAGAATTCTTTCACTTACATTGCAGAGATGTTGAAAACATATTTTTATTGATGGCCTTATTATAACTAAAGCAATGAATGAATGATAATGGCTTAACACCATGTCAGCAGTATCTCAGCCATATGACACTGTGGTGATATAACCAAAGGAAGTGCGCTAAACAATCCTGCAGTTGTGAAGAGACTGAATATGTCTGACTATCAAGTAAACCCTTGATTCCAGCTAACTGACAAATCAACCGACTGAATACTGCAAGAGCTGGATTTGAGGATGTGACCCCCTTGGCTCAGTGTGGTGGTTGTTACTCTGTGACTACACCTTCTGGATAAATCACAAATACACGAGCCGAGGCCCAACTGAGCCAAATAACCAGCCCATTTTAAACTAACGTCTAAAGTACTTGCAATTATACAAGGTTTTTGAATCACATTTTAACTGCATTTTGTAACATGAATAAAAAATTATAAAACCAAGACCAATGTTTAACGAGCTCGTCAGAGTATCTCCACTTACTTGTCTTTTAACTTTTTAATCACAGTCGACACCTTTTCCCTGGCCTCATCATTCCAGATCAACTCCGGGTTTTCATGTGTTCCTGCATGAAGGACATTGATAATTTTTTGCAGTTAGAGTGCGACAGTTTTCTGAATATGAAAGAATACTATCTGATTAAAACTAAAATTGCACAATGCATATATACAATTTTTCTTTAAATGGGCTTCTTCTATTGGGTTTAATTTGCTCACAAAATGCCACTTTCTCCACTCACTGGGTGAATGGCTGCCATCATGATGGGCCTTGACCTATATGACTGGTGACGTCGTGAGTTGTGTGGTCAGGTTTAAAATTGGGAACAATTTAAGAATTTATGGATTGAAACTTAATACCAAAATGGTGTTCAATTTGTCAATTTACTTTAAACTAAAAAAATGCCAATGCAGTTTCTGTCATGTCAGTGGTTCTTTACAACACAAATGCAGAAGTTTTCATATCTGTACCCTTTTTACAACTATACTTTCTATCTGTATTCCTTTCCTTGGTGGCCGGCGAGGAGTTACAACTACACGAAAGCCATCTTACTGCCATGCATACCGGCAGCTGCATTATTAACTTCAAGAATTATTGAAATGAAATCGCTAAATGCTGACTGTAAATATAAAGGGTTGAAACGCAAATAATACCACCATTAAAAAAGTAAAAATAATTAGCCTAATTCTTCGACCTATTCAGCCACCACTGAAGGCAATATTTCAGTATTTTCCTAGCGAACTGTAGAGACGAGAGAAATAATTCTCACAGTATAATTTATGAGGCTTATACCTATGGTGAAAGAAACAAATCATTTTTGGCTTTATTTTTAAAATAATGGTATGCACAAATTACCCTTTAAAAACTGTTTTAATGACTGAAAGGCTTCTTTTTAGGCTATTTCGGCTTCCGTTTAATTCCAACTTTTTTAAGGGCCAGTCATATAACTCTCGCCATTTTTATCCAGAAAGTAAACTTTCTCACCGATTTTGCTGTCATTTCTTGACCCGGTCACCCAGGCCCTTGAAACTTGCTGGTCATCAAGATCAATGTATGGGGAAAGTTTTGTAACAAAAATAAGCTGTATAGCTCAAAAGTATTTCAGCGGTATATTCTGAAAATAATTTTCCTGGCCACACAGCTCCATTCATATCCTCGCCACCAACAGCGATAAGAATCCACTTGAAACATTCCACAAAACTTCCTGTACACAAGGCTAAGTTTAACACCGACACTCACTGGCAGCCATATCACTTCACAGAATCATCAAAACAACAACAACATTGCGGAAAGTAGCTTCAATTCACGCTCCAGAACCCAAAATGGCTCCTTAACAAGGCAGTATTGCTTATTATTGTGCTGAAAAACAGTGGTTTACAAGCTAACCAGTGGTCATTAGCTACAGGACACGCTCAGTGCAAAAGTTAGACTTCAATGAAAATTGCACGCATAGTGCACCATGTGACTAAAATGGCGTGTACTTGGAAATGGCATTTAATGCAGCTGTTCGGATTTTTATTTTTTCACGGAGTTAGAGATATTGCTGTACGAATATGTTAGTAACACTGAATGGGCAGTGTTCCGAGGAATGTTTCTAGTACATTTATATTGTTGCTGGAGCTGAGGCCTCTGAAAGAAATCTGTAGCACCAAAAGGTAAGTTGAACATCTGATAAATGTGTTTTTGTATTGCAGACACTGTTGATTAGTAGTGCTGCAAGATATTCTCCAAAGTCTGTTACTTTTGTACTCCAAAATTCAAGGTCCTATGTACCCTGATTCCAAGATGACGGCAAAATCAGTGAGGAGGCCTGTCTGATGGCAGAAGTTTGCAAAACCTGAATGATTCCCCTTAAAGTGAGGTTGAATGATTCCCCTTAAAGTGAGGTTGAATGATTCCCCTTAAAGTGAGGACAGATTCAGATGTGGGTTACTACAAAACAGATATATTTACTTATTTATTTATTTCATTAGTGTTTTACGCCGTACTCAAGAATATTTGACTTATGCGAGAGCAGCCAGCATTAAGGTGGGAGGAAACCCTCTGCCTGGGGGGAAACCCTCTGCCTGGGGGGAACCCACCACCATCTGCATATTGCTGGCTGGCCTTCCCACATAAGGCTGGAAAAGAAGCCAGCATGAGCGGGGGCCTGAACTCACAGAAACCGCACTGGGGAGAGGCTCCTGGGATTCCCTCTAAGGCTGGTGTAGGGCCTGTGCTTGTATATACATTTATCTCCCTACCACTGTCCTACTAGACTTTTATCCCACAAATAGCTGCTTTGAGAGCAGTCCTAAGTTACATGATTGGCCTGCTCTGTAACGTCCGAAGCCGATGCAGCCTTATGTTTAAAGCCATTTCTACCCCATAAACTGTAGAGAAAAGTTTACTTTCACTCATGCATGCTATAGCTTGACATAATCCAAATATAACAATTAAAAAACAAAGCAGTAATCTTCACGAATCCTGTAAAGAAACTATGTCAGAAATTTCCTGACAAAAAGAATCGATTAGTGCAAATCTTTGCAAATTTAAGCTATTATTTAGGAAGCAGTCAAAATAATTGCCTTTCATAAAATATTAGCCTCATTTGTGCATGTCTTAAAATCAAAAATTTTTCAAGTTATTTAAATTCACACTGAAGGTATCTTTTGGACTATTTAAAACTTTGAAAACATATTAATGCCACAAATAGTACAGGTACGAGTATGATATTTTCGGAAAGGCAACAATCTGAGGTATTCTTGAGGTAAAATGAGAAAATTTGATCTCAATAGTGGATACGGATTTTTCGCCATGAATCAGAAGAGAAAATCTGATTCGTTTAGCGAAGTTGTTTTGGAATGTCCACCTCACCTTCGAACATATGGACAGCTGCCTCCGAAGAATCTCTCATGGCGTCCATGAAAATACTAGGCAGGAATTTGTTGAGGATGATACGAACTTTGGGGCCCACTAGTTTGTCAGAGAGCATTTTGCCGAAGAGTTCCGCGGTCTGTTGTCGCACCTGAGGGTTTGTCGCATTACAGAACAAGTCCAACAGGTAGACGAGAGCACCTAAAACACAAAACATCGCTCATGTCATCTTAATAAATTATTAATTTTGCAAAGGGCAAATGTCAGAAATTACTACCAAATGTGCGTAGGTTGTGTTAAAAAACAAATGGAACAAGTAGACTAGAGCACCTAAAACACAACACATCAATCACTTCATCAACAGGCAGAATAGAGCGCCTAAAACACAACACATCAATCACTTCATCAACAGGTAGACTAGAGCACCTAAAACACAAACCATCAATCACTTCATCAACAGGTAGACTAGAGCACCTAAAACACAACACATCAATCACTTCATCAACAGGTAGACTAGAGCACCTAAAACACAAACCATCATTCTCTTCATCAACAGGTAGACTAGAGCACCTAAAACACAAAACATCATTCACTTCATCAACAGGTAGACTAGAGCGCCTAAAACACAACACATCAATCACTTCATCAACAGGTAGACTAGAGCACCTAAAACACAAAACATCAATCACTTCATCAACAGGCAGAATAGAGCACCTAAAACACAACACATCAATCACTTCATCAACAGGTAGACTAGAGCACCTAAAACACAAAACATCATTCACTTCATCAACAGGTAGACTAGAGCACCTAAAACACAAAACATCATTCACTTCATCAACAGGTAGACTAGAGCGCCTAAAACACAACACATCAATCACTTCATCAACAGGTAGACTAGAGCACCTAAAACACAAAACATCAATCACTTCATCAACAGGTAGACTAGAGCACCTAAAACACAAAACATCAATCACTTCATCAACAGGCAGAATAGAGCGCCTAAAACACAACACATCAATCACTTCATCAACAGGTAGACTAGAGCACCTAAAACACAAAACATCATTCACTTCATCAACAGGTAGACTAGAGCGCCTAAAACACAACACATCAATCACTTCATCAACAGGTAGACTAGAGCACCTAAAACACAAAACATCAATCACTTCATCAACAGGTAGACTAGAGCACCTAAAACACAACACATCATTCACTTCATCAACAGGCAGAATAGAGCGCCTAAAACACAACACATCAATCACTTCATCAACAGGTAGACTAGAGCACCTAAAACACAAAACATCAATCACTTCTTCAACAGGTAGACTAGAGCACCTAAAACACAACACATCATTCACTTCCTCATAAGAAAATATTACCCTAAATAAACTCAAATTTCGTCCATGTGTAAGTTGCTCATTTTTCATGATTCTGGGAGCTCTGTTGATTTTAGAAACATGTTTTAAGGGTTCTCTGGAAGGTAGGATAATATCCTACAAGAAAAATGTAAGTTCAGCACCAAATAAAATATTTTATGACATTCATTTACCCCTAAAAGGGCACTTTTTGGACAAACTTTGAGGCGATTTACAGTAATTCTGCAAGATGCAACTGTAAGAAATTGACACAAATGAGGGTTTGTTATGCCACAGAACAAATCCATTTTGTATAACCTAGATCACCCACTACACAGACTCTGATAATCAGAAATTCAAGGAAACACATGTGGGCCTGTCTAAACACATGTGGTTCTGTCTAAGCACATGTGGGTCTGAGTAAACACATGTGGGCTTGTCTTGTCGCGAAACAAAGCCAGCAAGGGCATCTAAACATCAACAACCATATAAATGAATTTCATTACAGAGAATGAATCCACAAAAATGAAGTTATGATGAGTGAAGACCATAAAAAATGTACATGATAATACCTTCACTGATTTTGAAGATTTTTTTCACACGAATAAAAATGCAGTAAAATTTTTTGGAAGATACGATGGGTTTTATGTATCATATGAAAAGCTAATATGACAGATTCCAGTAAGTTCTGTTTTAGGGCCAAAAAGTTGGTGTACCATCATGGTTGGTTGACACACAATATCATATTGGTCCATAAAACCCAAAATACAATCAAACCATTTCATGGCACTTCAGTCTGTGATTAAAGGCTTTAAAAATCAATGAAGGTAATTTCAGATGTATTTTTTAATGATCTTTTCACTCACCATGACTACGGGTTCTGTCCATTTAAAAACACGTAGGAGTTAAGAGAAAGCTCCATATGGATTTATCCACATGTTTATTTGATTGGTGTTTTACGCCGTACTCAAAAATATTTCACTTATACGATGGCAGCCAGTATTATGGCGGGAGCCACCCATTCAGAGCCCGGGGGAAACCCATGACCATCTGCAGGTTGCTGTCGGACCTTCCCATATACGGCTGGAGAGGAAGTCAGAGTGAGCTGGACTTGAACACACAGCAACCGCATTGGTGAGAAGCACCGGGTCATAACGCCGCGCAGACACGCTAGCCCCTAGGCCATGGTGCCCTCTCGCACTGCATAGAAAGGTGATCAACGAGACTCTAAGATATTCACTGTAGACAGGTATCACATTGGGATAGACATGGCATACTTTAAGCAAGGAAACAAACTAATCTACACACCTTTTGCCAGAGCTTCTTTGACGATCTTCGTGCTCGACATCAAGGAAAATAAACTTTCTAAAGTCAGCAACCGACCTGGGGGAAAAAGAAAATACAAGTACACGAATGTATGTATGTAGGCTTGGGTTTAACGTTGTACTCAACAATTCAGTCATATGATGACCATGAGTCCGTAGAATGTATATATATATATATACACATACATACACTTGATCTCACATCTCCCGAAGTGGAGGCAAATGCTCCAACCACCAGGCCACTACTACTGAAGAATTTTTTCACTTGTACAATGGCGACCTTGAAGAAAACTTCAGTGCCAGGAACATACCGCCACTGAAGAAATTTTTCACTTGTACAATGGCGACCTTGGTGAAAACTTCAGTGCCAGGAACATACCGCCACTGAAGAAATTTTTCACATGTACAGTGGCGACCTTGGTGAAAACTTCAGTGCCAGGAACATATCGCTACTGAAGCATTTTTTGACTTGTGCCATGGCACTGGATATACCAAGCATGGAGAAAACCTGAGCGTCAATAGCAAGTTTACACAATTACAAGAATCATTCTAAATCCAAACACATATACATTATACAAAACCTATATACACCCAAAGGTTCTAAACCGTAATGGTTTCATTCTTCAGCATATTAGCAATATCACCAACACAGACGTGTACAGTTCAGAAATCAACAGAACAATCAATCCCTCCCAAAATGGATACTACAGGTACTGGTGACAATATAGTGACATTAACATTCCCGAATTTAACTCTGTGTAGGGAAAACCAAGCAATGTATAAACTTTTATTAAATCTAGTCCTCGCACAAACCAAATAGGGCACTACCTCGGTTAAAGTGGAATATGGCCACACACAAACCAAATAGGGCACTACCTCGGTTAAAGTGGAATATGGCCACACAGAAACCAAATAGGGCACTATCTCGGTTAAAGTGGAATATGGCCACACACAAACCAAATAGGGCACTACCTCGGTTAAAGTGGAATATGGCCACACACAAACCAAATAGGGCACTACCTCGGTTAACATGGAATATGGCCACACACAAACCAAATAGGGCACTACCTCGGTTAAAGTGGAATATGGCCACACACAAACCAAATAGGGCACTACCTCGGTTAACATGGAATATGGCCACACACAGACCAAATAGGGCACAATCTCGGTTAAAGTGGAATATGGCCACACACAAACCAAATAGGGCACTACCTCGGTTAACATGGAATATGGCCACACACAGACCAAATAGGGCACTATCTCGGTTAAAGTGGAATATGGCCACACACAAACTAAATAGGGCACTACCTCGGTTAAAGTGGAATATGGCCACACACAGACCTTTAGGGTGCTTAGATGGTTTAAATATCAAGGCTTAGCATAACAAATAACCAATCGGGGGGGGGGGGGGGTATTACAATGTCTATCCTATTACACATGTTTAATAATCATGATGTTTTGGGGGAGCAGATATCCATATAAGCAGGCGTCGGCATATTTCTCCAGAGGTTTGACCTACTTAAATCTTCAGTCTTCTGAACTTCTACAACCAATGTCTGGAAACACTCTGACAGAACTATGGAGTGTAGACAAAATAATTTGCACAGTCTTATGAAGCTCTCATCTTTAAACACACAAACAAATCATTTTTAGAGTCATTTTATCAGTCACTGGTAAAAATGCTTCAGTGGTTGAAAAGATTGAAGACTTACAGTAATCAATGTTAGAACATCGAGATCGCAAAAATGGACTTCTTTGGAATTACTTTGCTTACCCTAATTCTTCAACCTTTTCAACCACCGCTGAAAGCAATATTTCAGTATTTTCTCAGAGAGCTTTAGGGTCTAGAGAAATATCTCTTACAGCTGTAAGAAGCTTTTACTGAAGATGACACAAACAAATCATTTTTGGCTTCAATTATACGATTACTGTATGCATATATCATCCTTCAAAAACTTGTTTGATGATTGAAAAGGTTGAAGATTTACAGTATTTAAGATTTATTTATTTACACAATAACTGTATGCATAAATTACCCTTTAAAAACTTGTTTAATGATTGAAAAGGTTGAAGATTTACAGTATTTAACATTTATTTATTTATACAATAATTGTATACATAAATTTCCCTTTAAAAACTTGTTTAATGATTGAAAAGGTTGAAGATTTACAGTATTTAAGATTTATTTATTTATACAATAATTGTATACATAAATTTCCCTTTAAAAACTTGTTTAATGATTGAAAAGGTTGAAGATTTACAGTACTTAAGATTTATTTATTTATACAATAACTGTATGCATAAATTACCCTTTAAAAACTTGTTTAATGATTGAAAAGGTTGAAAATTTACAGTATTTAACATTTATTTACTTACACAATAATTGTATGCATAAATTTCCCTTTAAAAACTTGTTTAATGATTGAAAAGGTTGAAAATTTACAGTATTTAACATTTATTTATTTATACAATAATTGTATGCATAAATTTCCCTTTAAAAACTTGTTTAATGATTGAAAAGGTTGAAGATTTACAGTACTTAAGATTTATTTATTTATACAATAACTGTATGCATAAATTACCCTTTAAAAACTTGTTTAATGATTGAAAAGGTTGAAAATTTACAGTATTTAAGATTTATTTACTTACACAATAATTGTATGCATAAATTTCCCTTTAAAAACTTGTTTAATGATTGAAAAGGTTGAAGATTTACAGTATTTAAGATTTATTTATTTATACAATAATTGTATGCATAAATTTCCCTTTAAAAACTTGTTTAATGATTGAAAAGGTTGAAAATTTACAGTATTTAACATTTATTTACTTCCACAATAATTGTATGCATAAATTTCCCTTTAAAAACTTGTTTAATGATTGAAAAGGTTGAAAATTTACAGTATTTAAGATTTATTTACTTACACAATAATTGTATGCATAAATTTCCCTTTAAAAACTTGTTTAATGATTGAAAAGGTTGAAAATTTACAGTATTTAAGATTTATTTACTTACATAATAATTGTATGCATAAATTACCCTTTAAAACTGTTTAATGATTGACAAAGTCTGAGATTTACAGTATTTAAGAGTAGCAGTACTCACAGTTAGGGAGACACTGAATGGCCAGGAGTAGATAAGACAGCACTTCTGAGGCAGCGATGTCATTCACACACTCCTGATTGGCTGCCACATTGTTGATCACCTATGCAAATGAGAACATATATCATGAATATTCATGAGGCTTGAGTATAAAGGATATCTATATTTCCTTGTT
Source organism: Acanthopleura granulata (assembly GCA_016165875.1). Lineage (NCBI taxonomy): Eukaryota > Metazoa > Mollusca > Polyplacophora > Chitonida > Chitonidae > Acanthopleura > Acanthopleura granulata. The sequence continues at coordinate 749,289 of JABBOT010000033.1, forward strand.
TTTTATTAAATCACATTAAATCTAGATTAACACCTCCAGGCTTAGGGCTTCATGTGACTTCCTTTGCCTAATTTCCGTAAACAATTCTTTAAAGCAGGAAGGGTATCCACAAAGCCTTTCTTGACTTACCAAATTTATTTATTTGATTGTTGTTTTAAGTGGTACTCAAGAATATTTCGATTCATTTCAATACGGTCGCCAGCATTATGGTGTGAGGAAACCTGGCAAAGCCTAGGGGGAAAACCCACGACTGTCAGCATGTTACTGGCAGACCTTCCCATGTATGACCAGACAGGATGCCAGGGGGAGCTGAATTTGAACTCACAGCGACTGCTTCGGTGAGAGGCTCTTGGGTCATTGCACTGAACTACATGTCTGTGTAGTGTGCTAATCGCCTCAGCCACAGAGGCTCCTCTGACTTACATGTACTGAAGTAGAAATTTGTTTATTTGAATGTCTTGTCTATTATTCACAACCTCCTAACAACAGTCTTCTGCAACATGCACCCAACCACAACTGTTCCTCTCTTGCACAAGTTCTTACCTCGAGAGCGTACTGTTGGAGTTTGGCACAGTTATCCAGTCTTAGCAAGGAAAAGAGAAGTTTGAAATGTCCTATACACTGAATCTCCACTCCTGTAACAATCAATAGCATACAATTTTATTTAAAAACGAAAATACACCTCACATTAAATTTCTATTCCTGTTTCCAGTTAGAGGGTCAGGTTGATTATGACCAAGACACTGAATCTTTAATCCTGAAACCAAAAAGTACAAAAATGAAACATGCTTTTCTTTTACAGACGACTTATTTTGACCAATAAATAACAATCAGTGATCATAATTCTTCATCACTGTCTCCAATTTATATGTCCTGGTCAAGAAATGACTGCAATTATACTGTCCAAGTGGTGCTAATCCATGCTCGGTCATTGATTCAGACATTTTTATTTTTAACCTTTCTTTTTTTGGTATCAACATTTTAATATGTTTTTATTTTAATATAAAAACACTGTATACCATGAGTTTTGCACAGTTAAGGACTTCAAAACCATTACATGAAACTTGTACATGTATTCAGCAAATTTTACAGGAAAAACATTTTTATCAGCAAGAAAGTACATGGACATTGTCCACTGAATGAAACAAAGAATAGCAGACAAGATGCAACAACTTAAAGATGAAAAAATAAACAACAAAGTATATGTCTCCTTTATAGATGGAGCAAACTTGACATCTTTAAAATTTTGCGATCAAACGCAAAGTCTACCTCGTGCTGAACGTAGGAAGGCCCGTCAGCAACCTGCAGATGGAAGTTCTGATATGCTTCCTGACAATCTTATTCCAATTTCTCTCTGGTTTACCCCATTATTTAATTATTTGTTTGATTGGTGTTTAATAATCTAATGAAGAGTTTAAAGAATAATCTTTCACAAACCTCAAAGATGCAGACAGGTGCTGAATATTTACTTATTTATCTCATTGGTGGTTTGTGCCGTATTCAAGAATATTTCACTCATACAATGGAAGCCAGAATCATGGTGGGAGGAAAACAGGCAGAGCCCGGGGGAACCCACGACCATATACAGGTTGCTGCAGGCTGGCCACACTGTCTGGCTACACAATAAACCATGGATGTTTCAAAGACTGACAATTTAGTATTATTCAGTATATCAATAAAGAATCCTGCAGTGCCTCTGATAAACTTAATGTAATACACATGTAGCGCAGCTACAAAAAGTGGGGACTTCATTGTGACTTTTGGGGATTTATTCGACACCATCAGCGGTGTCATGATGGCAAAATAAAATGTCGAAATACTGAGTCGTTGGGATTTATTTCTTTGTTTGATTGGTGTTTCACGTCGTATTCAAGAATATTTCATTTATACGACATCGATCAGCATTATCGTGAGAGAAATCAGGGCAGGGGGAAACCCATGACAATCAGCAGGTTGGTGGCAGACCTTCCCACGTATGTCTGGAGAGGAAACCAGCATGAGCTGGATTTGAGAGTCGCTGTTAAGTCACATGAATACAAGTGATGCTACAAGTTACAGATCTTAATAAAATTCTTATTAATTATTATGTAACTATTAATACATGGGTTTTCTCTACAGAAGCCACCTAAAAGAATAGAGCAAAATGAACAGAATTTATGCCTACAACGCAGAGACAAAAACCAACTGAAGATACACAGACAAGACACCAATCCACGCAGGAGAAACATCAACATTTAGCATAAAAATCAGAGAAAAAAAACACACATACCCAAAACCCCTAAAACATGACCACCACACCACCCCATCCCAACCCCCATCCCCCATCCCCCATCCCCCTGACTCCTAGCCCAACAAAATGAAAGACAACTTCATGTTTAGTCTTGGGGAACCCCATTCTGTCTCCAGTACTCTGTCATTCACCAAGTGGTCTGGTACAGGAATGTACACAAAATGACACAAAATCAACAATACAGTATATATGAGAATTTTTACTAGCAGAAGGCTGGTTAAGCTACTGAATTAAAGCCAGTAAACTCACAAAGAATTAGCCCTCAAGCCCTGAATGTTGTTGTTATTGAGTTTAAAACTTTCTGTATCTAAAATACCAGACCACCTGCTGGAGACCAGTTAACATGAGAAGACAACACGAGATTTTGAGAGACTAATCTGGGATAAGCTGCATGTAAATGTTACAACAACTACGAGTGCAACTAATGCATTGTGGGAGTAAAAATGAAAGATATGTTTACCCATGAGAGGATTGACCTGATTGGCTGAGAAGTAAAATAAACACAATAACATTTATTCCAAGGATACCGCAAATACAGTAAAATACAATATTACTAATGTACTGTCCAGCCACAAGCACTGCTGGAAAAAACAAGTACCAAGTGACCTAATGTTGGAGGCAATATAAATATGTCTGTTCAATGTCATTACATGCCCTACGTACTGTATAATTTAAACCACAATGACCCAGATGACCTTCCAAAAAATATGTCAAGATCGCTGAAATTTAACACGGTTTGTCACTGAATGTTTTGTAAACTTGGCTTCAAGACTTCTCAATGACCATTGTTTTCTTTACACTGACTTAAATAACAAAGCAAAAAATTCTAATTTTCAAAAAATGGGAACATTCCCATTCAAATGATATACCTATCATGCCAACACTGTCCTTGCATCGCTGACGAAGTTTGAACATTTGCCAAAAAAAAAGGAAAAAAAAATATAGAAAGAAAATTTTCAGAAATTTACTTACACTATTTTTGGGCATTATAAATAATTCTTACTGTTACCTCTCACCTCACATTTAATCTGTTTTTAACAGGAGTTGTCTTGAAAACCTTTTTTCCGTTCTATTTTGTTTCTTGTGTCACTCCTGTTTATTATTCCACACGATAGGAACCCTTCAACACCAGGCAGCAGGATCTTGAGGCCATTTTATCAACGTCAAATGTTCATTCCCAGCTCATCAAAACGACCCCACATTAAGAAGACAGCACCATCCCAGTAGAAAGTGATACATTGTAGCAATCAGATTTAACTTTTACTCCCTTCACAGTGTCAAAAACCTAAGTCGGCTTAGATCTAAACTGGCTTAACCTCAAGCCGGCTAGACTTCTATGTCCGTTCACAGGACGTCATAGCTAAGTCGGTTTAGGCATGTTTAAACCGATTTAGGATTCTTTTGTTCACACAGGCAATATTTAAACCAGCTTAACTTTCCTGACTCTGGAGTTTGTATGCGACAACGTCATATCCGGGGCATTTAATCCGCTTTCCGTTCACACAGTAACAGCAATCCCATCTCAGGCCAGATATGAAAGAGGCACGTTTAAACTGGATTGAATACCTCTGCTTTGCATTCACATGGCCGACTTAAGCCAGCTCAAGTGGCACATTTAAACCGACTTGACTTTGTCCGTGTGAACAGGGTTTTTGTACATGTGAACAGGGTAAATGATTTCAAGTGCCGCCTTCCTATTCAATTTAAGACTCTGATACTATCATCCTGACCAAACTCAGGGGAGCCACACGAACTCAAATTTGCAACCAAATCCTCACTGAAAAAAGTTGTCCACTTTCTGATCTTGAATTTACCTGGATTGTTCTTGATGACATTGCGTAGAGCTTCCAGCGACATCTCCACGCTTTTCAGCCGCTCTGAGCCGGCCGCTGTCACAGGCTTGCCCTGCTGCTGCAGGGACATCAGTGAGTAGAGATACTGAAAGTGAAAGACAAACCGAAAGTGAAAGTGAATGTCAAATATGATACTGGAACAATGTATCAAACATACTGTACATGCACTAGACACCCTGTTAGAATTGTTCCTTATCTGATTGTTGTTTACATTCAAGAGTGTTTCACTTATACGATGGTGGCCATTATTATGTTACAAAGGTGGAACCACCTGAAGTGTCCTGAATAATCCACCAGCCTCTGGGATGTTTCTGACGAGCTTTGCCACGAGACGTACAGACATGCACACCATACTTGAGGAGGACACTGGGAAAATGATGATACACTGGGACAGGGCCACATGAGGGTTCTCAAACACTTACTGTCACCTATACTCCCACAACGGGGTAATTTTACAACTTGAACTAATTTTGTCTATGGCCAGTTTTGAACCGTGCCTCACGTGTCTCTATCATAAAAGAAATCAAATTTTTGCATATACTGTAAATGACCTAAAATTTTGTCCACAAAAAACATATTTAGAGGCAAAGAAATGCCAACAAATATTGTTTTTAGTGAGTGAGAGAGTGCTGTGTTTTAACATCGTACTTAATATTGCAGCCACATGACAACAAGGAGTCCTTCCATTGTGTGTATACAGTGTGTCTTCTTGTAGCAGGGCGAGTCCATGCTGCCAAAGTCCTGGCCCCACTAGAACATCATGCCGAAGACACCAGACATGACACCCACCCAGTCACATTATACTGTTTCCGTGCTCTAACCTCTCAATACTGAGCACCTGGTCAGGCAGCAACAAGTATAACTTTTTTAAGTCTTTGGTATGACCCGACCCCGGCTTGAACCTGGATCTCCTGACCTTGAGGCGGACGCTCTAACCACTATACCACCTAGGCAATAATACTGATTTTAGTTTTGATGCTTACGTTTTTTGAGTAGGATATCACCTCACCTTCCAAACAAACCTAAAAACACCTTTCTAAAATTAGTAGAACTCTTTATCAGTAGAATCAGGAAAAATTAGTAACTTAATCATGCAAGAAAGTTAAGATCATTCAGGCTAATCAAAATGTTTCCATGACAATGTCTCGGGACTATTTCAACACGGCCTAATCACACCCTATCTGAGTGCACATGAGCAAGACACACGTCCCCATGGTAAATGATGTTACAACGAACTTGGCCTGCAATGACTTTGTGGAGCGATGCTGAAGAACTCATATCCACCACTGACTCAATACAAAGTACATGTAAGTCTGTTTCTTTCTTACCTGAGCTTGGGATCCTAGGAAGTCCAGAAGGTCTATCGTGAAACCTTTGGCATTCTGAAAACAAAAACACACATTTTTATTTTTATTTTCAGCTACCTTTTTATTGATACACCTACACATACATGTAAACTGTATCTATTAACCTTACCGGTTCATTTCAATTCAGTACTTTGCGTGGAACCCAAAAATCTTTCTGTTGTACAGTGACGGTCACATTTCAAACAGGCATTTTTACAGGTTAACTTCCAGTGAAATGCAGTACTAAGAATTCATGATTGACTCACCAGTTAATACGTCCTTTATAACATTCTCCGTGCTTCAAATGTCTGATTACAGTTGCTTATCAGTTACGTAAACCATCCATTTCAAGCAGCTTTCACTCCAACATGTATATAAGGCGTTACCTCTAATGGGAATGTTGGCTGTTCATTGTAAATCCTCACAAAGATTTCTCCCACGATCAGCTCTTTGGCGTGAATATCAAACACAAAATCTGCTCCAAAACTGGGGTCACAATCACCCTGGAAAACAGAGAGAGATCCATCAATCACAAAATGAGCTTCCAAACTGAGGTCACATTCAAACTGGAAAATAGAGAGAGATTTATCAATCACAAAGTGAGCTTCAAAACTGAGGTCACATTCAAACTGGAAAACAGAGAGAGATTTATCAATCACAAAATGAGCTTCAAAACTGAGGTCACATTCAAACTGGAAAACAGAGAGAGATTTATCAATCACAAAGTGAGCTTCAAAACTGAGGTCACATTCAAACTGGAAAACAGAGAGAGATTTATCAATCACAAAGTGAGCTTCAAAACTGAGGTCACATTCAAACTGGAAAACAGAGAGAGATTTATCAATCACAAAATGAGCTTCAAAACTGAGGTCACATTCAAACTGGAAAACAGAGAGAGATTTATCAATCACAAAGTGAGCTTCAAAACTGAGGTCACATTCAAACTGGAAAACAGAGAGATTTATCAATCACAAAGTGAGCTTCAAAACTTGGGTCACCTGGAAACTGAACTGAATTTGCATTTGTGTATAAGGAGCGCTACGTACAATAATAAGCTAGAATGGTAATGGTTTAAGGGCTCGATTCATGTCATATCCGCTAACTGGGCGTTATATAATCAGGAGTTCTGACTGATCAAAATTATTTTCACAATTACATACCCTTTTACATGAAGGTATTTTATTATTCGTGATTGAGTGTGCATTATAGCCTACCTTAAACTTTATTGCCTCGTAACTAAAAAATCTAAAAAAAAAAAACTGATGGTTGTTTTTAAGTCTTCAAACCATACTCTTTCATCACAAATTGCCCACTATTTTCCCGGTTGTCTCCTTTAACAAACATCTTCAGTGGAGGACTTGAACCCTTTATTAGGGTGCTACAGCTACTGTGAATTTGGTCAAATACAGTGCTCTGTGTGACGAATTCGCCGTTTTCTACTCACTGTTTTGACCATCTTGAGCTGTTCGTCCGAGAGGAACTCCATCAGCTGCGCTCGCGTCGCGTTGTCCCAGATCAGGTACGGGTTCTCCGTGTTACTGTTCAGGATCTTCAACAACTGCCCGAAAAAATACAAAACACACAAACTTCAGCTCGAGCACTGGCCAGAAAAAATAACAAAACACACAAAATTCAGTTTGAGAACTGCCAAAGAAAATAACACATCACACAACACACAAACTTCAGTTCAAGAACTGGCTGGAAAAAATAACAAAACACTCAAAATTCAGTTTGAGAACTGCCAAAGAAAATAACACATCACACAACACACAAACTTCAGTTCAAGAACTGGCTGGAAAAATAACACAACACACAGGCTTCAGTTCAAGAACTGGCTGGAAAAAATAATACAATACACAGGCTTCGGCTTAAGAACTGGACGGAAAAAATAATGCAATGCACAAACTTCGGAAAATGCAAAAACTGGCCGGAAAAGAACAAAGAACTAAGCATGAGTTTAAGCCTTCTCTTGTGGCTGCTTATGACCAGTTTCCAAGCATTCTGCAACAGAACTAATTCTACTTCCTTCATCACACTTAAGTCGAGATATCACCGCTAAGATATCACCTCTAAGATAAATACAAGTCACTTTATTCTGCCGGAATCCCTTCAGAGGTCAACCACGTGCAAGCATCATGTGACTTTGAATCATTTAACTATTGGATATGTTGTTGTTGTCACACTACTGCGTGCCGCCATGTTGGAATTAAGTCCTGAAAATTACCCTTTGCTGATATAATGTTCACTTTTGTTCAATTCTAAGGGTACTCTGAAACCAGGATTATAAATTCTTTATTTGCAGCTTTCCACAATCCTGCCCCATTTTTTGTGGTGAATATCAATGTGCAAATGGCTCGTTAACTGCGTGCAAGAGCCATCTTAGTGTCGCCTAGGAGGTCTCACCACAATGCGATTGGTTTCCGTAGAGGGTTGTCACCATGGTGATGAGACAAGACCCTTGACCTTACCTCTTCTGGCTGCTCATTGGCCAGTTTTCGCGCCAGGTAGGGGGTGAGCATGGCAGACAGAGACTTCTTAATGGTGGGGTTGTCAGGGGTGGAGAGGTCGCTGTCTTGGGGGAAGTACCCACCAAGTCGGCCGCAGGCACGGATGCACAGTTTGGCCAGCATGTTTGACACTTCCTGTAATGATAGACAGCTCGATCAGGGCAACAGATAAAACTGCTTTGTACTATGTTTTCATAAATTCTGCTGAAAGATAATGCATGAATTGATTTGTAAATAATACTAATTTTATCCGAGACCGATTGCTTAACTGCTTGGTGTTTAAAAGCAGCTGTGTTTCACTTCTACAATACATGCAGTTTCACAGTTCACTATCGCAGCTGTAGGGAAAGCAGAGTGACTAGAATAAACCAACACCCTTTGGCAAAGTAACCAGCAGACTTTTCCACATGTCAGGTAGAAATCTTCACTTGCACAGCCACAACAGGTTGCCTCAGAATAACGCAGTACTGAAAATTCTGGTCAGAGTGAAACTGAACCAACATCTGCGATTCAAAAATAAAAATGCTGACCATCCAATAAAAATCCACCAGCTGAACCCTGCTGGGGGACAGGATTATAACAGGTTCTCATTCGCAAGCATTTAACTGTAACGGACAGAACATTCAAGATGGCCTTCGAAGGGTGACAAAAAACTACAACTGTCAGTTTGCCTGTCTCAAATCACTGTACGAGTGCGACATCTGCTGGTTATTTATTTGATTTGATCTCAGTGGCATTTTACATCGTACTCAAGAATTTCTCAGTTATATGACTGTGGCCAGCATTATGGTGGGAGGAAACCCGACAAAGCCCGGCGGAAACCTATGACCATCCCAGGTTGCTGGCAGACCTTCCCACAAACGGCCGGAGAGGAAGCCAGCATGATCTGGACTTACACCCACAGCAGCCGCGTTGGTGAGAGGCACTGGGTCATTACGCTGTGCTGGCGCATTTTCCAACTGAACAACGGAGACCCCCTCTTTACTGGTTACAACCTATCAAAGATATCTTATTCACAAGGAAAAGTGTGACAAATGAAGAATTTCAAGATGGCCGACAGCAGGCATACTGGATGATGAGTGATTAAAGCCTACTACTACCTTCCTCTGTCTTGTCTCCTGCCACTGTGTAAGTATGACCGTTACAAGTTAAAACCTGCCCAAGATATCTTGTTCACAATGACAGGTGTGATAGAGCTAGGAAATCCAACATAGCTGACAGCAGGCATGCTGGATGACGTGGGGGGGGGGGGGGAATCCAACACAAAGTTTCCTTTGCTGGCCTTCTCTGACTTCAAAGAGGCAAACTTTATGGGTTAAAGAATATTAAAGCTATTTATTTCACAGAGCGCTGTGACAGACAGACAAGAGAACACACACATGGAGAGTATTTTCACTTTCATAGCGGAGGAAAATTTAATCGCTGTACCAACTCACCTGCTGATTGGACTCGTTACTGCGCTCCACTCCACCTTCCTCTAACGTGTAGTCGTAGTTGAACAGGTAAAGCAGGAGGTGCCAGAGCACACCAGCCTGGAAGAGGTGCGTCTGGAGCCAGAAGTCGACACAGAAGGCGCTGACGCACTCCGCCACTACCTGGCACAGACGAGGCACATTCTGTAAAGAAACAAAAGTCAAGTTTTTATTTTTGTACTCTTCATTTTGTTATATTTAGGCATTTGATTCTTGTTCCAGGATTTTTTGATCGAATGATCATGGCTTGACACCACATCAGCAATAATTCAGCCATATTGTGGCGAGAACATGTTCAAAACAAGAAGCACAGTATGAACTTCGACATAATGACAACATTCAAAATCAAATAAATTGGATGAAGATTTTTAAAACCAGTTAAACGAACTAAGCGTCCATTCTTTTTATTTTACAACAGCCGACAACGTCTTCTGGTGGAAGAAACACTTTTGAGCGTAACATTTCAACATTTTCACAAGTTTGCTCTATAAAACCAACTGTACAATTAAAAAATTTAACTGTGTTTAATTTGGTGGAAGAAATCTGAAAAAAATTGGTAAAGGTTTTTTCAGATAAGTTTTTATGGTCTTTATACTCGTCAAAGCTTCATTTATTCAGGACATTTCTCTTTAACAAGAAAAGTTTACCAGGGCACCTTTGCCACCACCTCCACATTCCTCTACACTCACATGTGGTACACCATGCCTTGCATGGTACACTCACATTACACTCACAATACCATGCATTGCATGATAAACGCACATTACACTCACATTACCATGCCTTGCATGGTACACTCACATTACACTCACATTACCATGCCTTGCATGATATACGCACATTACACTCACAATACCTTGCCTTGCATGGTACACTCACATTACACTCGCAATACCATGCCTTGCATGATATACGCACATTACACTCACATTACCATGCCTTGCATGATATACTCACATTACACTCACATTACCATGCCTTGCATGGTACACTCACATTACACTCACATTACCATGCCTTGCATGATATACTCACATTACACTCACATTACCATGCCTTGCATGATATACGCACATTATACTCACATTACCATGCCTTGCATGGTACACTCACATTACACTCACATTACCATGCCTTGCATGATATACTCACATTACACTCACAATACCATGCCTTGCTTGATATACTCACATTACACTCACAATACCATGCCTTGCATGATATACTCACATTACACTCACAATACCATGCATTGCATGGTACACTCACATTACACTCACAATACCATGCCTTGCATGATATACTCACATTACACTCACAATACCATGCCTTGCATGATATACTCACATTACACTCACAATACCATGCCTTGCATGATATACTCACATTACACTCACAATACCATGCCTTGCATGATATACTCACATTACACTCACAATACCATGCCTTGCTTGATATACTCACATTACACTCACAATACCATGCCTTGCATGATATACTCACATTACACTCACAATACCATGCCTTGCACAGTAATGATGAGTTCACAAGAATCAGTGTTATTTACACTGTCAACAAATCATTGAAAAGGCGTCAAACTTTAACGATGCATTAATCAGTAAGGAACAGCTCACAGACATGACAAAAAGTTAAAACATTTACTTTGTAATAAAGTATCCGGCAGACATCTTTGATGATGGATGGGTGCTCCTGAATCTTGTCCCGACATCCCTCAAACTGAGATGCCACAGCGTAACATCTGGTGATGTGGGTGCACACCTGTAATCAAATATGCTAATTAGTGAAGTTTATTTTGTAATATTACCATACAGGAGAACTATCAAAGAGGCCTACACATATTACACCCTGATTAATATCTGGTATTTGTACACACCTGTAATTAAATACAGTAATTAGCGAACTTCATTAATGCCATAAAGTCAAACGCTGTTTACCGATATAGAAAACCACCTGGTGGTGTCTGCACACACGCCTGTAATGAAATATGCTACTTAAGTGAACTTTCTTTCCAAATACCCCAAAGGCGAGTGGTGAGTTGTCAAGTTTTATATCACAAAGAGATCTACAGGTATTTTATCCCATGGAACACCTTGGAAAAACACCTGGTGATGTTTGAGTGTTGAAAAGTAGCACATTTCAACACAAAAGTAATGAAATATGCTACTTTAGTGAACTTTGGTCCATAATAGCCCGCGCAGCGGGCTGTGGAGATGAGATGTGGACAAATCTAGTACTGTATCGAAAAATGAAGCGGTCAACTTTTGACTGACAACTGAAAAGTCATTCCCCAGTCACATACCAAGTGTCAAACATCAGAACTCCTGTGGCTAATTCGGCCTATGGCTTCTTTTTTCTATGTTAGCATTGAATAAAACACAAATAAGTACTTGAATCGTTGTTAAATGACAGATTTTCATCATTTTTTAGCCAGGTCCACAGGGTGCCGCCACATTGAAACTAAATCTCGTGAAATCTCTCGATCATGTGACCTACAAGCATCTGCCCGACCAAGACCACAGGTTAATTTTATGCACGGAGATTGCCGATTATCTGATGCTAGGCTTAGTGGTAGCACCACATTTCATATTACCATAAAGGTGAGTTATCAAGTTATTGTACTACACCATGCAGGGCAAAACACCTGATGATGTTTGTTCACACCTGAGTGAATTCCAGACGTAAAGATCCATCGTCAGGATTTTCTTCATGTATTAGCAGATGAATTTCATCCGGTTAAACTCACTGTCACAGAACCACACCTGGCGGCTACGCGCACAACAAATGTATTCATGTCTCATCGTCACAGCAAGGGAGTGGATCAAGCATCATGTGGGTTTTGTACCTGGACATTTGCTTAGTTTCCTCAGGCAAAGAGATACAACACAAATGCCCGAAACGCAAGACAACGTTCAAAGCAGCCTCACCTGCACGGCCACATCTGACTCTGTACTGGAAGCGTTCAGCACATTGACACACCTGGCAAAGGCTTCTTGTAACACCTGGAAAACAGGAAAAGAAATCCATCATATACTCTGGAATTGTTTTTCTGTGTTTACTGACTTCCTCCATCTCTACAATTGACTGCACTCAAATAGGTGAGTGATATCATTGAAAACACCCCTAAGGACAAGGTGTTATGACCATGTTTTCCATGCTATATAGTACTGAACAAAGTTCAAGTGGGTCATCTCATTTAATACACAGGGGTTCTCTAAAAAATGTCAGGCACCTCCTTGGCCATTGTTAAGTGAAAATATCTGGATAAACAATAAATTAAATAAAATAATAATATCTACTGATTCACAGGTGTTGACACCCTGGGCATGAATGAGTCACCAAGGTCATCAGTTTTCTGTGAACTGGATATGGCACACCCTCAGTGGGTACATTATACGGGTGGAAGAGAGGTTTGATTTTCAACGATCTTCATGTAAGACCAAATGACACAGAAGCAATGTGATTTATGTCCTTAAGTCTTTTCACTTCTCCACCACTCTCACCTCCATACTGTTCTCACCTGTATAGGTATACAGGTGAGAGTGGTAGAGAAGTGAAAAGACTTAAGGACCTGAATCGTAATACGTCTGTGTCAAGTGTATGGGTGCAGTATGGATGCTTACTCATAGATTATTATCTGTAGAGGCTAAACCCTATACCCTTCTTACTGCTTGCAGACGTATTTTACCAACATGCCGTGCTGTCCCTCTCAGTTTATTGGCATCAATGAAACATTTATTTCCCCAGACCCACATGTTTAAGCCGTTCATTGTTGCATGTTATCCGGGCATGTGGGTCTATGGAAATAAATGTTTTATTGATGCCAACATCAAACTCAGAGTGACAACATGGTATATTGGTAAAATACACCTGCAGGAAGTACGACGGATCTAGGGCTTAGCCTCTGTGGATAAAAATCCATGGGTAAGCCCGATAGAGCTAATCTATAACACTCTCACCTCTATACCACTCTCACTTCTGTACTGCTCTAACCCCTTCGCAATTCTCACCTTCATACCGTTCTCACCTCTATAACATTCTCATATTTTTACTGCTCTCACCGCTATACTGTTCTCATCTCTATACCATTCTCACCTCTATACAATTCTCACCCTTATTAATATTCTCATCTCCATACCATTCTTACCTCTACAACGTTCTCACCTCTACACCATTCTCACCTCAATGCTATTCTCACCTTTATACCATTCTCACCTCAATTCCATTCTCATCTCTATACCATTCTCACCTCAATGCCATTCTCACCTCTATACCATTCTCACCTCAATGCCATTCTCACCTCTATACCATTCTCATCTCAATGCCATTCTCACCTCTATACCATTCTCACCTCTATACAATTCTCACCACTTATTAATATTCTCACCTCCATACCATTCTTACCTCTACAACGTTCTCACCTCTACACCATTCTCACCTCTATACCATTCTCACCTTTATACCATTCTCACCTCTATACAATTCTCACCTCAATGCCATTCTCACCTCTTTACAGTTTTCACCTCTATCCATCCTCACCATTATATCATTCTCACCTCTACATCATTCTCACCTCTATACTGTTCTCACCTCTACACAATTCTCACCTTTATACCATTCTCACCTCTATCCATTCCCACCTTTATATCATTCTCACCTCTACATCATTCTCACCTCTACACCATTCTAACCTCTACACCGTTCTCACCTCAATGCCATTCTCACCTCTATACCATTCTCACCTCAATGCCATTCTCACCTCTATCCATTTTCACCTCTATACTGTTCTCACCTCTACACAATTCTCACCTTTATACCATTCTCACCTCTATCCATTCCCACCTTTATATCATTCTCACCTCTATACAATTCTCACCTCTACACCATTCTAACCTCTATATCGTTCTCACCTCAATACCATTCTCTCTCCTAAGCTCCTCAGCGTTGAGCGCAGAACAGTTGACAGTGTGGTAGGCCAGCTCACTGGCCGCTGACAGGAGCGGAGCAGCCTTTGAGAACAGTGAGTCATCGTGCGTCTCCATCTTAATGGTCTTGATCAACATTGGATATCCAGCATACTTGTAAGGGCAGAGTTCTGAAACAAGACAAATTTGTACAGGGAAACTTTGAAAGGGTAGAAATTCGATGTTTTGTCGCAGCCGTTCAGGAATGGTGAATCACACTTGATCCTTTGTTTCCCGCATGTCATTTTCCCCATGCATCAGAATTCATTACTTCATTTCTTGTGTGAAACTGACACCACAGATAAGGTTGTCACCAATTCTAGCCAAATGACGATTATGAAAAATGTTCCACTACCCTCTCCAGTTTTCCAAAACATATTGACTGGAAAAAAGGATCAAGTTTAATAGGCCTAACAAATTAGCTTTGATGGTAAGGATAAACCTCAATATTACCAAGTTCAATTCACTGAACACTTGACCTGAAAATCTTAATACCACATTTCAGTTTAGGACCCCAGAGATTTTAGAGCAATGGCTTCTTTGAACAGAAGTTACTGTATTCAGAGCTACATTTATTACTTATTTAAAGAGATTTGATTTATTTCATTGGTGTTTTACGCCGTACTCAAGAATATTTCATACAATGGCGGGCAGCATTACGGTGGGAGGAAACCAGGCAGAGCCCAAGGGAAACACATGACCATCCGCAGGTTGCTGGCAGACCTTCCCATGTACGGCCGGAGAGGAAGCCAGCATGAGCTGGTCTTGAACTCACAGTGACCGCATTGGTGGGAGGCTTCGGGTCATTGTGCTGCGATAGTGCGCTAATCAACTGAGCCACGGAGGCCCCCTATTTAAAGAGAGGGGTTTTAAAGAAATTAACATGGTGAGGAAAAAAAAAAATGCATGGGAATACGTCCCTTTATGAAGGGTGAGTTGGGTTGCGCATAACGAATATATTTTTAAGGAAGGCCTTAGTGGTTTACCCTGTACTCCTGAATATTTCACACATATGATAACGACAGCGTTACTGTGGCAGGAAACCAGACTGAGACCGCAGGAAACACAAGACCATCTGCTGATTTCTGGCAGTCCTTCTAAAATACAACTGGAAAGGGAGCCATCATGAGCTGGACTTGAAATCACAGCGTTCACACTGACGTAAGAAACTCCAGGGTAGTCGCACTTTGGTAGAGCGATTTCCCCACTGGCTTTTATTATGAAACTGATCTGTGGGAAGCTTGGATCTTAATCATAGGGTATATGGCCAGTTGTTCTGTCTTACCTTCCTGGTATCTACTGAACAGGATGGACTGAGCCTTCAGGATCAGCACGATGTTTGCTGGGTCCGGCCCCTGCGTCACTTTGCTTTTACTGCACAGAAACTCGTACGCCTTGTTGACCTTCTCAAAGATATCCTGAAATCGATCAAGAAAAAACAATAAAACACATATCGCCCCCTTTTTCTGCAAAATACAGAAAGCAGAACTGTCCAAAATCTGTAATTTTCACACAAGGGGGAAAGACTAAAAGTTAAAAATGTTATCACGTGATCTCCATAGAGAGGAGAATGTGTGTGCCTTATTTGGTCCCTTGTCAAATAGTTTTTGAGAAATATTTACTTATTTACTTTTTGATCGGTGCTTTTTGCCGTATTCAAGAATACTTCTCTTAAATAACAACGACCAACATTATGGTGCGAGGAAACCGACAGAGCCCGAGGGATCCACAACCATCCGCATGGCTGCTGACGGACTTCTTGGAGAAATAGTGTCCGTTACTAACACATATGAAACAAGACAAGTGTAAATAAAAATGCACCCATTTCACAGTTAACCGCACATTGCCAGAATATTACAGTCATGTCTTTCTTTTTTTTCCCCCTCATTTGATTAATTGGAAGAATTATTTTCAAGAACATAAAGACACCATGGAGAGAACACTTACAAGTGATATTTTATTCTAGTTGTATAACAATGTCAGTATTCCCTGTAACACAAAGGATTTTGACATGTTACTCACACGTCCTTCGGGGTTTTTGTCTGGGTGATACTTTTGCGCCAGGCGGAAGTAAGCCTTTCGAATTTTCCCCTCATCATGGCTGTAAAAGAAAACAAAAAGAAAACCATAAAAGACATTAACCTTTTTGTTGCTGTTGTGCACTGAAACAGTTCCGCTTTAATGATTTAGAATGACTGTTACATTAAACATCAGTTTTACTGTTCAGGGAATTCCAACAACATATAAATACATAACTTTGAGAAAGTCTTTTCAGATATTTCATTTAAAGATACACACTGGTCCAAGTTTCATATTCTCTTAAAAATTTCCCTCTGAAATACATGTATAAGGACCTTTTTAAAGACTACTATGAATATTAAAGGCAGAAAAGGAATACAATCAAATATACAGAGAATGTTTTGGATACGCCCCAAATGCTATTTCTGCACTTCCTTACCCTCCAACACCCTTGTCGAGTTTCAAGACCTCCAAGGCTTCTTCTATCGACATGGTCGGAGGCTTCTTTTCCACTTCCTTTTTCCAGGCTTCCAGAATATCTTTCAATAATCTCACCTGAGCAGGTAAGACAAGACAGTCATTAATTAATGTTCATCAATATACATTTTGTAATTAACACTTCACAAGTTTTAACAAGTCCACTAATAAAAACATATATGATGAAACCTTTCATGGACGTTTAATGATGAATTCAAAATCTTTCAGGTCTTTTAACTTGTCACAGAAAAGCTAAATGAGTATTTCATTGGTCAGCAAGATAGTTCAGCTGACATCTGATTGGTCCCATGTAGAACCTTACCGGATCTTTGATTGGCCAATCTGGAAAGCGTGTGACATCACAGAGGTGCTTCAGATAATAAATATTACAGAAGAGTTCATTCTCTAGTTGTGGGTAGCTGATCATAGGGATGGGACAGTACTGGTACAGCGCTCGGGTGTTGCTCATCAGGCGTGGTGAAAAGTCCGCCAGGTGAGACGCCGTCTTCTCGATCATCATGCGTCTGGGGGGAAAAAAGAAAAAAAGTTTGACAAAGTGATTCTCTCATCATGATGTATTCTGCAAGAAATACATCTATTATTCTGTTATTCACTGATCAGAGCAAATTGATTTCTAGCCAGCAAATAAGCTGTATGATTTTGTTGGTCCTGTTTTTTCATAACTTTTTTCTAGTCCTAATCATGGTTATCATCAAAGGTGATTAGTTTTAACCTCTGTTAATTATCAATTTTGATTTTTCATTTTTAAGCCACATTTGTGATCAATTCACTCTGGAAGATGACGTTACCATGGCAAATTCCTCAGAGCTCCAACCAGGATAGGCAACTTTGGATCTGGAACTGCTACAAACTCAACTGATTATCAGTATGAGTTTATTTATATACTTCACCGAAACATCACGCTCAAGAATTTGTCACTTCTGCCATGGTTGCCAGAGTGGGGGGCAGCAGATTAAACCAGTGACTAGTGGGAAATTCCTGGCAAACTGACACCTCAGTGGAAGGCATGTTGTCCGAAGTGAAATTCATGCAAAAACCACATCTCCAACACATCCCGGCCAAAAACCTCCCACAAAATCAGAAGCCATTTTACGATTGGTCAAAAAACCCTCACCTCATTTCTGTGTTCCAGATGGCCTCAGGCGTGTCGAACTCTCCCAGGAAAATCTCAGCAAATTTTTCGGCCGAGTAGTTCTCCAGGTAGCAGACCATGGCCTCAGGAAGCATGTGACCTAGAACGCTTCGTACCATGATGTCCGAGTTACTGGACTGGTGACAATGAATGAAATAATACACATCACCGATCTCGACATATCTGTCTTGTTTTCGATATCAAAAGATTTTCACTCGTGCATTATTACCCAGGATATGCCTCGCATAGAAACAACAACATCTGAAGACATTTTTTGTTTTCTTTTTGTTCTCTTGCTTTTAATTTACATGTACTGTATTGGCACATATATCTGGCAGCCTTTTTTCCCCGACATTTTCAAACTCCCCAAAACCCTGTGCCACTTACGCGGGCATATGAATTCTCATCAAGGGTTTTGCAATATTACCAAAGTCCACAGAACGCTGAGTAGCATGAAAAATCAGACACTCCTGCTGCCAGTACGGAACTGGCGATCTACAGCATGAGCTGACAATGAGCTGGTCTTGAACTCAGAGTGACCACACTGATGAGAGGCATGGGGTCATAACGTCCCACTGGTGCGCTAAACCCCTCAGCCACAGAGCCCTCCCCCCTTCAAAAAACCCTTAAAAAAGCTGTACAACAACGAGAGTGCTAATTCAGGGGAAACTGAAAGTGAAAGCAACAAAAGACAGCTAAATCCCCTAAATAACTCCTAAAACTCCCAAAACTTCTATATGTACAATGATTTTTTCTGGAATTTATGTCATTAGTCCTGGTTACACGTGTGAATATGGTATTAAGAGTTCAGCCTACTTTATTTGGAAACTACAGACGCCTCATAATTCAATCTCTGAAAATTAATTTGTTTCTCTACCTGAAGGATTTAACATGGCACATTTTTCATGTCCTAGGATTGTGCATCTCAGAAAGCTCAACAATAAGGTCCCTTTACTCCACAAAATACAAACACGGTGAAAAATGAAAGTGAAACTACATGGATTATGAATGGCTATAGTATACACATCAGACACTTCTGTTCAATTATTCTTCAGCCCCTCCCCGCCCCCTTTATTTATTTATTCATTTGATTGGTGTTTAACACTGTGCTCAAGAATGTTTCACACATGTGGTGGTGGCCAGCATTACGGTGGGAGGAAACTGGGAAGAGCAATGGGAAACCCTCTACCATCCGCTGTACAACAACGACAGTGCTAATTCAGGGGAAACTGAAAGTGAAAGCAACATTGTAAGTGTAAGTAAGAGATGATAAAGGGAGACACCTGCTCCTCTGATCAAGAAACATGGGAAACTAAAAAGGGGCAACTAAAAATGGAAGAAAGAGGGAGTAACTGCTCACCTCTTCAGAGCGAAACGCTTGTTTCAGATGGGTGTACTTTAGGAAACGAGCGACAGGGACAACGTTCGAGCCTGTATACATCATGATGAAGAAGAAGACACCTGTCAGGTAGAGACGCGAGATGTTCGGGTTGTCCTGCATGATGCTATACAGCAAGGTCGCGACCTTCTCCACCAAAACAGGGTCAAAGGTCAGGAGGAGCTGAAACAAAAAAATAGGAAATGGGAAATCTGACAATGCACAAGTTCAGGTCATTTTGCACACTTCTTTGTAAGGCTGAGAATCCTATGCCTAACAGTTGCTGAGATATGCTCAGCGCATACTTGAGAAATATGCGCAAGGGCAGACAACTCCAGAAACAGATCGAAACACTTTGGAAACATTTTTTTCCCCAAATAATTATAGTCATATTTATTTATTTCATATGTGTTTTACGCCGTACTCAAGAATATTTCACTTATATGACAGCAGCCAACATTATGGTAGGAAGAAAACGGGAAGAGCCCAGGGAAATTCTACGGCCATCCGCACGTTGCTGGCAGACCTTCTCGTGTGCCACCAGAGGAAGTCAGCATGAGCTGGACTCACTGCATTAGTGAGAAGCACCTGGGTCATTATGCCGCCCCGGTACAATAACCCCTTTGGCCACGGGGGCCCCTAATTAGTCAGAGGCAGACAACTGCTAATTGCAGTAATAATGCTCATTTACTCAATGCTTTATTTCTTTACTTATTTCACTAACATACACTTCTTAAAGATTCATGCTTGTGAGAGATTTTTCTTACAATAATAGTGTTTGGAGGCATCATACCTTGGTGACTAGTACACAGCACAACTGACTGGTGTCTGCTGGACAGACATTCTATGGTGTGCCATTATATTATTATTTGAAATGGAAGTGGTTATTAATTTGACAAAAACCTTGGCAAGATGGCCGAAAGCTAGGATCTCTAAAGTATCACTTGTCGACGCCTTAAGTTTTCTTCATTATTATTTCCTTGGTTCGTATCTTACTCAAGAATTTTTCACCTGTAAAAACACCAAAAAGAGCCCAAGTTAAACCCCTTACAGACTATTGGTGAGTTACTGACCAATTATCCCAGGTGCAACGTACAGATTTGCACACCATATTGATGGAAGACATCTGGTTCACGTTTTATAGCTGTGACCTCTGTCTGATTCTTGTGAGTACAACACTTTAGCAAAATGAACAAAGGAGCTAAAAAAAAAAAAAATTACAGGTGGAATGTGAGGTGCAGAATGTCTTTGTGTATTACCTGTACTAAGTGTGGCAGACACACCGCATCAGACAAAATCCTCTTGACCCTGGGAAGTGGTCGCACAATGGCACCGTCAACGTCTCTATAAAACACCATAGATATATACACACAAAATTTTGAGAAAATTTTTGAAGCAAAATTTTACCAAAATGAAGAAATATTTCAAAACTTACAGCACTCTTGACACATTTACAAGACAAAATACGGCTTGTTTCAAAGACCTGGTGAGTCTTGAGCTAAGATTTATTTATTTGTTTGATTGATGTTTAATGCCATACTCAAGAATATTTCACTTATACGACGACAGCCAGAATTATGGTAGGTGGAAACAAGGTAAAGCCTGGGGGAAACCTGTGACCATCTGCTGGTCGCAGAATAAGCTGGACTTGAACTCACAGATACCACACTGGTGAGGACACGTGGGTCATTACGCTAATGCTGGTGAGCTAACCCCATCGTCCATGGAGGCCCCTTAAGTTAAGAGAAATCCAGCATTGTTATCTATGGGCAGGCCAGTGGCTGGCTAGTAGTGCATTACAAGCTAGTCTGCAGAGCAATTTTAGTCAATCTGTTTGGCGTCTTGCAACAAAACACTGAATTTCAGAGTTACCTGTTGTGAAATGAAAATCAGCCAATGCCTTGTGTTTCAGCACAGAAAATAAAATGTAATATAACATTTCATCAATTTCAAGCATTTCCAAAACAAGATAAGGAAGCGTCTGAGAACTATGCATTGCTTCAAATAATATACTTGTAGCATTTGGCCGTACTGCATTTCGGATCAATTCAATTATCAACAAGCAACCTTTGAGAAGTGGTGTCCCAAGTTGATGAACCATAACTTAAGCCTGTTCCAATCAACTGATTCCTGAACTTGATATGACGGGCCACAAACATAAATCAGCCAGCAAAACGTTACCAAATTTGGAAAATATCCACAGCAGTTATTGCCGAGGCCAAAGCGTACCAGACAGACAAACTAACCAGGAGAGAGAGAGACATACAGGCCCAATTTAATATCCCATGTTTTCTGGACGGTAAAGCCTGACCAGTACCTGCTCGGGTAAAACTCGGTCATTTTGTTTAATACCCCATGTTTCCTGGACGCTAAAGCCTGACCCGTACCTGCTCGGGTAAAACTCGGTCATTTTGTTGAGCATGTTGAGAATGAGCGTGGCCAGATCCGTCTCGTTCATGACCGCTTGACCAGTGGCCAGTATTGTCCATTTAAGCTGGGGCACGGCCTGCATGGGTCGCCAGCCGTCCATCCCCTGTGCCCAGCATCGCGTCTTGGCGTGGACTGTACCCTCCTTATAGAAATCCTTCATCTGAAAACCAGCAAACAAATAAACAGACAAACTGATTAATAAATTTTAACTGGCACTCCACTTTCAGAAATCCTTCACCTGAAAAGTGTAATGAGTTTGAGAGTTATCTTTCTAAAATATTTAACAATTTTCATTAAAACATGCTTGATGGACAACTTTCACAATGGCCAACCGTCACACTTGTTCTGTGGTATGCACAAACTGTGGTTTCGTTCAACTGTTAATAAGCATGAACGGGACTCCACTATCAGAAACACGGATTTAGAATGGATCATTATGGCTTAACGGTAATATTTCAGCCAAATCTAATATTTCAGGCGAAACGTATTTAGATACGGGTATTTTATTGGGGAATTATAGGGGATAACATGATTTCACTTTTAAAATAGCTGTCAAGTTCATGGGTTGAGCAAAGGACTCCGAATGTAAAGATGCGGCCGAAGTATCAAGAGCTGGAATCAATGTGGTTGCTGTGAGTTCAATTCCAGCTCATGCTGGCTTCCTCTCAGGCCGTATATTTTGAAAAGGCCTGCCAAGCAATATGAGGAAAGTTGTTGGTTTCCTGGTCACGGCTCTGGTTGGTTTCCTCTCACCATAATGCTTGCCACCGAAGTGAAATATTCTTGTGTACGGCATAAAACACCAATCAAATGAATTAATCAAGAACTGTAGTCAGGCTCTGAAGTATTGGTAACAGTTATCATCTCTTCTCAAATGCCATTTTCTTTTCAAGAAAAATGACATAGATCTTCAGTAAAAAAAAAAAAAGACAAGACAAGGGGGGGGGGGGGCTCCATAGCCTATTGATTACATGTACTATGCCAGCGCAGTAAAAACACCCATGAGCCTCTAAATAATGAAACTGTTAATACTGAAAAATTTTTGAGTAAAACTTATGTCAGCTGTGTCCTTAGAGTCCTTAGAATGTACATATAACAATTTTTCAGTCACACGATGACGTAGAGTCCTTAGAATGTACATATAACAATTTTTCAGTCACACGATGACGTAGAGTCCTTAGAATGTACATATAACAATTTTTCAGTCACACGATGACGTAGAGTCCTTAGAATGTACATATAACAATTTTTCAGTCACACGATGACGTAGAGTCCTTAGAATGTACATATACTGCATCCTCTCGTGGCAGGGTCCAGTGAATGCAGCCGAAGTGCTGCCGCCATTGGAACATCATGCCAAAGACACCCGACATGACACCCCAACCAATCACATTATACTGACACCCTGCCGAGCAGTGTTGTTTCCTTGCTGTAACCTCTCAATACTGAGCGCCGAGCAAAGCAGCAAGAAGAACTGTTTTTAAAGCCTTCTGTACGACCTGGATCGGGCTTGAACCCGGAACTTCCTGAACTTGAGGCGCGTACTCTTACCAGCAGGCCACCGAGGTGACCTAACACACAAACTGACTAACATGGGTTCTGCATGCAGGCTAGTACTGACCTCCTCGAAGCTGTATGGCCCTAACCTCTCCTTGTCTTTGTTCCCAAAATACCACTCCTTCTCACTCTCCCGCTTCATGTCTGGTGACGCCTCGATCACATTCGTCTGAAACACAAAAACATGGTGAGGACAACAGTGACTGATAACATAACAACAGTGTGAAAACTACAGCAGTCTTCCTCGCATTACTCTGAAAGAACAACAAAATAACAGAAGCCTCAATCGCATTCTTCAAATACAGCAACAGTTTGAAATAACTGGCCTGGTCACACTGGTCTAAAACAGCGGTGGCCTCAGCAACACTGGTCTGAAACAGTCTGAAACAACAGTGGCCTCAATCACACTAGTCTGAAACAACAGTGTCCTCAATCACACTGGTCTGAAACAACAGTGTCCTCAATCACACTAGTCTGAAACAACAACAGTGTCCTCAATCACACTGGTCTGAAACAACAGTGTCCTCAATCACACTAGTCTGAAACAGTCTGAAACTACAGTGGCCTCAATCACACTAGTCTGAAACAACAAGAGTGGCCTCAATCACACTGGTCTGAAACAACAGTGTCCTCAATCACACTAGTCTGAAACAGTCTGAAACAACAGTGTCCTCAATCACACTGGTCTGAAGCAACAGTGTCCTCAATCACACTAGTCTGAAACAGTCTGAAACTACAGTGGCCTCAATCACACTAGTCTGAAACAACAAGAGTGGCCTCAATCACACTGGTCTGAAACAACAAGAGTGGCCTCAATCACACTGGTCTGAAACAACAGTGTCCTCAATCACACTGGTCTGAAACAGTCTGAACCAACAGTGTCCTCAATCACACTAGTCTGAAACAGTCTGAAACAACAAGAGTGGCCTCAATCACACTGGTCTGAAACAGTCTGAAACAACAGTGTCCTCAATCACACTGGTCTGAAACAACAGTAGCCTCAATCACACTGGTCTGAAACAACAGTGTCCTCAATCACACTGATCTGAAACAACAAGAGTGTCCTCAATCACACTGGTCTGAAACAAGAGTGGCCTCAATCACACTGGTCTGAAACAACAGTGGCCTCAATCACACCGAGGGGGCCTCCGTGGCTCAGTCGGTTAGCGCGCTAGCACAGCACAATGACCGAAGCCTCCCACCAATGCAGTCATGAGTTCAAGTCCAGCTCATGCTGGCTTCCTCTCCCACCGTATGTGGGAAGGGCTGCCAGCAACCTGAGGATGGTCGTGGGTTTCCCCCGCGCTCTGCCCGGTTTCCTCCCACAATAATGCTTGACGCCGTTGTATAATTGAAATATTCTTGAGTACAGCGTAAAACACCAATCAAACAAATAAATAAATAAATAAATCAATCACACTGGTCTGAAACAAACAAATCAGTTTCACATAACAACAGATGTTTAAACCCACAGCCACTCAGAGTGGCTCCCACATTCGCGCATACTGTCCAGAGTGAACCACATCATCTTTATCAATAAGTGCAGAAATTTTGTTTCAAGTCATCATAAACTGATGTATCCGATTTATAAAAGCTGAAAGTTATCACCAATTTCTCATGAACTTAGCACGAGCTTTTCAAGAAATCCACTAGTACATGTATGCTTGAGGAGATTTCTTCTCTCAGGAAGATTTCACAAGAGTCTTACATGTAATTGATTTATTTATTTATTTGATTGATGTTTTACGCCATACTCAAGAATATTTCACTTATATGACTTCGACCAGCATCATGGTGGGAGGAAACCGGGCACAGCTCGGAGGAAACACACGACCTTCCGCAGGTTGCTGGTACACCTTCCTACGTACAGCCGGAGAGGAAGCCAGCATGAGCTGGACTTGAACTCACAGCGACCGCATTGGGGAGAGGCTTTCTGGGTCATTGCGCTGCGATAACACGCTAACCGACTGAGCCATGGAGGCCCCCGACTTACATGTAAGGGAACACCTTACCTGCAAGGGAACATCTTACCTGTAAGGGAACTGTGGCCCGCGTGGTGTGTAAATGTGCCAGGGTTAACAAGTCCACCAGTGTCTTAATACCATTGGAATCCATAATCTCTTTCACATTTTTCTGAAATCACAGCGACAGACTAATAAAGAAAGATTCAAAATTCAACTGGCTTTAATAATGAACTGTCACTAACACATATTCAAAATGAAATTTCTATGCAATGTAATGGAACTTGGAAATTTCAAACATAAGTAATACACTCTATATTTATATATCTAATTTAATATCTTTTCTGCTGTTTTGGCGCTAAAACTCACATTTTCCAGTAGGATATCATTCTATTTTCCATGCAAACCTCAGAAGAACAATCATATCCACAAAATCCACAATCAGGCCCACAAAATTCTCAGAATCAGGTAACATGAACAAATCTGTCACGGATGACACTGTAGGCCATTGAGGATAATTACTGGAATCAGCTTACCGGATGCAGGATGAGCTTATTGAGGAAATGTACCAGTCTATCTCTCTCCAGTCGGTCTGAGCACTGAAAAACATGACACTTGTGCTGATTACTTCCCTCACAAAATCCAATTCAAATGTGTCAATTCAAAGAATTAATACCCCAGGTTAACGAGGTTTTCAAGAGGCTGTGAGATGCACCTGTGCACAAAACCATTACAAAAACGGGACAATATATGCAGCAGTTATTTCATAAAAGATAATGACCAATCAGAACCTAGGAAATCACTAAATATGTAAAAATTATACACTGAACCCACTGGTTTTTGGGTGTGATCATATCATGTCATGCCCAAATAACTTGAATAAGGTATTGCCTGGAACCCAGAGTGGGAAAGATGTACCCGCCAGATGGACAGAAAGACTGATCCAATTTAAGATCCTTTGTTTTCTCCAAACAGAAATATAAAAATCAACAAATGAAAGACTGACTTCAAGCTATATTTCAGATTGATTTCAGTAAGCCAATTAAATGTCTGTGAAGTCTGACTTCATTTGTAAAAATAAAAAAGTTAACTTTGACCAGAAATACAGATAGTCAGTACTTCACATGATACTCAACATGATTTCAGGTATGTGAATGCAGTCGGGTATGTGAATGCAGTCTGGTGTGTGAAGGCAGTCGGGTATGTCAATGCAGTCGAGTATGTCAATGCAGTCGGGTGTGTGAATGCAGTCAGGAGTGTGAATGCAGTCGGGTGAGGGAATGCAGTTGGGTGTGTGAATGCAGCCGGGTGTGTGAATGCAGACAGGTATGTAAATGCAGTCAGTAGTGTGAATGCAGTCGGGTGAGTGAATGCAGTCGGGTGTGTGAATGTAGTCGGGTATGTGAATGCAGTCAGCAGTGTGAATGCAGTCGGGTGAATGAATGCAGTCGGGTGAGTGAATGCAGTTGGGTGTGTGAATGCAGTCGGGTATAATTGTGAAGGAAATCTGAAGAACTACTGCATCTGTACCAACTCCACTTTCTGAGCACACTTGACATGTATTTATTTATTTGATTTGTGTTTTACGCCGTACTGGAATATATTTCACTTGTATGATGGCGTCCAGCATTTTAATGGTGGTAGTTCACGTGTAAGGCGTTACCTACCCTTTCCAGCATGCCTACGATGTAGCGCGTGTCATTGAAGGCGCCTATTTCCTCATGACATCGGCCGTAGACGATCGTCATGGCCTGAAGACACATACACTTCATGTTGGTTTTAGACGTCAACAGAAAACGGTGATACAAATCATTGAAGAACTCGTACCTGAGGAAAAAAATAATTGAAATGCAGACTGACAGAAAAAAAAATATAATCTGACAAGTTCCTGTGTTTATTTTTTTTCAATCATATAGAAAAATTTAAGCAAACATAATGATGTCAAGAAGAAAGGTCATATGAAATTATTAACTCATAGTTCACTATAAATCCAGAACATTGACAGAATGGCAGTAAATAAAGTAATGCCAAGAGGCTTCTTGCCAAAAAAAAAAAAATGGAAAAAAAAAAACAAGCAAAAAAACCCCCAAAAAGCAAAGAGGTTAAAATGTTACTTAAGCCATTGTATACCGTACTTTCAAAGTGACCTTTTTGCAAGGTTGGGGGGCGGACTTGGTTGGTCACGACAGCATGCCACGAAGGGAACTAATTTGTTTTCACACTGCTGAGCACTTGACAACAGTTTGCACCGCGGGGGTGCATGGGAATAAACTATGATCACATGCTGGGCTGAAGACGTGATCTCTGTCCTAAGCTTTGATGGTGTCACCGCTGTATGTCACAGGGTTGTGTTTGAAAATGATTAGGCCAAAAGTCCTACCTTGCATAGTGTGCTGTAATTGGTGAAAATCAGTGAAATCTAGCTCCATAAAATTCATTTCTGTGCTTACATCTGTCTAACATTACTCAACTCGCTGAACCTTTCCCGAAATCCATCATGCAATTTTACTTCCTGTCTCGGAGTTCATGTCAGTAATGGACGCTTCCTCTCACTAAAACTAGGCCTCATCGCTTTGCATCGGCAACAAGATTTAAAAACCTACGAGACACTCAACATGGTGAATGCAAGGTGACCTTGATTATTTCAGAGGTCCTGCGAAGCAGTTGTACTAGTCAACTTCCATTTTGGCAAACAAATGACTTTAACAATGTGCAAAGTGATCGCCTCTGATGTCGCTGGTACATGTATTTATAATTTTAAAACTTGAATTGTAAGGAACTGTGGTGAAATTGCGCATAACTTCTCAAGCAGTCACGGTACTGATAACTGAAAGTTTATTCATGTAATTTACGAATTCGTATAATCAGGTAAAAAATAGTCTCTACAGTGGGATATTTTCTAGGCTTATTAAACATCAGTAATTAAAGTCTGTGAATTGTGAACAAACAAAAAGATTTAGTGTAATACGGTGTGCGGAAGTTTGTAAACCCCCATTTACGTCCATCAGAGTGAATCATCAATATTATGTACATAACCAATTTTCTTGGTGGCAGTGAATGTTTTAAACCTGAATCAAATATGTCCTTAATTTGTACACTGGCCCTTCATACAGTACACATGTATGTACTGTATAATGACAGAGACAAAAAAAAGATGCATTTGGTGGTTGGAGGGAGGAGGGGGGAGTTCAGGAGTTGGCTGAGGCTTCTGATCGTGGGAACTTGATGTAGGGCCTTCAATAACCATTACACAGTTGCAAATTCAGTACAAATCTCAGAAGCCTTGAAACACTGCCCAGTGTTTATGTCACTATGCAGTACACTGACTTTCATTGAACTGGCCGTCTCACATCAGCCACTTCTAATGATGTATGTCACCATACTCTTCAAAACATGGGTGAGCCTAGGTTCCAATTTCTGTGCTTTTCTAATAAAGGACACCCACTCTTAAAATTACCACCAAATCCTCACAAAAAAATATTAAACTGGCTTGCACGCTTTCCGTGAAGACGTATGTAAATCCAGGGTCTACAACCCATCACTTCTTGGCAGCTAATTGGCATAAGAATGCGACTGGCGCAGCTGCGGAAAATATTGACAGTTCATTTTACGGAACTATTGAATTACAAAAAGGCCTACATGGACAGGCTATACCTGTGCCAAAAATGACACTTTGCCTCTGTTAAAATGCGCTTTCCGAAGTCACAAAGCAGCAGGTACAGGTGCCGTAAAGGTGACACAGGTGCGTAAAGGTGACACAGGTGCCGTAAAGGTGATATAGGTGCCGTAAAGGTGACAGAGGTGCGTAAAGGTGACATAGGTGCCGTAAAGGTGACACAGGTGACCGAGCAGCAAGACTCGCAGCCAAAATTTCTACGTCAGCCAGTAAAAGACGCATACTTTTACAATGATAGTTGTGGGTTTGAAAAGTACAGAAGGGATATTTTTGTGTAACGGTATACAACATGCAGAACACCACCATAAGCACTGGTAACATTTTATCCTGATAGCGACTTGGATTATCACTCAACACTCGAGATCTTCACTTCGTGCACATATGCATGCATCTGTTGGTAAGCGTCTCTTTTTGACTTGTTACTACGACCGTGATGCAGACACGAGCGCTCGGATGTGCTTGCTGGCTGGCCAGTGTTGTTGTTGTTGTACACAGTCTACCACTGGAAGCACATCCTGGATCCCCTAGAATGCGACGTGTGTCTTTGGCAAATGGGCTTAGCCCCAACCTACTCATTTGCCAAGGCATAAACTGACCGCGAGCTTTTCATGCATTGGGCTCCCACCTTTCCCATCCCCTTGTGAAAAGGTCGCGGAATTATGGTAGCTCCTATACAGGGTAGCCATTTTCAAAAATAATTACAATTTCAGTTTCTTTAATTGCCTTCTTTGGGAGTTGTTCTTTAACACTGACACCTAAAATAAAAATTCTTAATGTTTCTGACAAATAAAAGTTTTCTTTCACTTTAAACAACGAAAGTCAGCTTACGATTTTTTGATGGCACTCGTTTCTTCTGATTCTGTGTCCTCTTCCAACAGAAGCCTCAGATAATAGTCCCCTGAAATGTCAGAGTTCACGTGTTTACATTTCCAAGGATTTCTTGTAGATAATATACTTCTTACTCATTAGAATCACAGTTCACAGTTATACACTGCCAAGGAATTCTTACAGATAATAATCCCCTGAAATGTCAGAGTTCACATGTTTACATTTCCAAGGATTTCTTGTAGATAATATACTTCTTACTCATTAGAATCACAGTTCACAGTTATACACTGCCAAGGAATTCTTACAGATAATAATCCCCTGAAATGTCAGAGTTCACATGTTTACATTTCCAAGGATTTCTTGTAGATAATACAACTCTCAATCATTAGAATTCACAGTTCACAGTTATACACTGCCAAGGAATTCTTGCAGATAATACAACTTTCACTCATTAGAATCACAGTTCACAGTTATACACTGCCAAGGAATTCTTACAGATAATAATCCCCTGAAATGTCAGAGTTCACATGTTTACATTTCCAAGGAATTCTTGTAGATAATACAACTCTCAATCATTAGAATTCACAGTTCACAGTTATACACTGCCAAGGAATTCTTGTAGATAATACAACTCTCAATCATTAGAATTCGCAGTTCACAGTTATACACTGCCAAGGAATTCTTGTAGATAATACAACTCTCAATCATTAGAATTCACAGTTCACAGTTATACACTGCCAAGGAATTCTTGTAGATAATACAACTCTCAATCATTAGAATTCACAGTTCACAGTTATACACTGCCAAGGAATTCTTGTAGATAATACAACTCTCAATCATTAGAATTCACAGTTCACAGTTATACACTGCCAAGGAATTCTTGTAGATAATACAACTCTCAATCATTAGAATTCGCAGTTCACAGTTATACACTGCCAAGGAATTCTTGTAGATAATACAACTCTCAATCATTAGAATTCGCAGTTCACAGTTATACACTGCCAAGGAATTCTTGTAGATAATACAACTCTCAATCATTAGAATTCGCAGTTCACAGTTATACACTGCCAAGGAATTCTTACAGATAATAATCCCCTGAAATGTCTGAGTTCACATGTTTACATTTCCAAGGATTTCTTGTAGATAATACAACTCTCACTCATTAGAATTCACAGTTCACAGTTATACACTGCCAAGGAATTCTTACAGATAATAATCCCCTGAAATGTCAGAGTTCACATGTTTACATTTCCAAGGAATTCTTGTAGATAATACAACTCTCACTCATTAGAATTCGCAGTTCACAGTTATACACTGCCAAGGAATTCTTGTAGATAATACAACTCTCACTCATTAGAATTCGCAGTTCACAGTTATACACTGCCAAGGAATTCTTGTAGATAATACAACTCTCAATCATTAGAATTCACAGTTCACAGTTATACACTGCCAAGGAATTCTTGTAGATAATACAACTCTCAATCATTAGAATTCACAGTTCACAGTTATACACTGCCAAGGAATTCTTGTAGATAATACAACTCTCAATCATTAGAATTCGCAGTTCACAGTTATACACTGCCAAGGAATTCTTGTAGATAATACAACTCTCAATCATTAGAATTCGCAGTTCACAGTTATACAATGCCAAGGAATTCTTGTAGATAATACAACTCTCAATCATTAGAATTCGCAGTTCACAGTTATACACTGCCAAGGAATTCTTGTAGATAATAATCCCCTGAAATGTCAAAGTTCAGATTTTCACACTGACAAGGATTTCACAGACATAATAATTTCCTAAAATGCCAATCATGGTTTACAGTTATACAATGCCAAAAATTTCTTGTAAATAATAAAACAAAGTTTATATTTTTACATTGCCAAGGATTTCCTAGCGATAATAATTCCCTACAATATCAGTCACATGTTTAAATTTTTTTTCACACTCCTGATTCAAAATTCCATGAAATATCAGTCAGTGTATACATTTTAAGACTCCCCAGGACTTCATATCAGTCAAAATCTCTTCAAACATCTTTCAGATTTTACTTTTCTACACTGCTAAGTACTTCCTACAGATAATTTATTAATTTCTTTCAAGTTTTATTTATTGCTGTACTGAGGAATATTTCATTTGTACAGTTGGTGGTGGGAGGAAACCTATGACCATTCAAAGATTTTCAACAGACCTTGCCATGTACAATCAGAGAGGAAACCAGAATGAGCTGGATTTACTGGTACAGGAACACCATTGGTGAGATGCTCCTTATTTACTGCACTCCGTTACCACAGTAACCCCTTGGCCAGGGAGGCCCTTCCTACAGAAAATGAAATATGCTTCAATTTCACACAGGGTGCAAAAATTCATCTTTTATACCTTCTAGTACTTCCATCACATCATACTTCAGGTACTGACCTATCTTGATTTCCTCAGAGAGACAGTTGTACGGGACTTCAAACTCCTGGTGATTCCAGGCAATGATGTGAGTCGCTCCCAGCTCACGGTCCACCATGAATGCCCGGATTTCGTTCTCTAACGCCTCCCGCAGCTCTTCTCTTGTCTACAAAAACAATGTCAGGCAGTCAATGCATTTTATCTGCAGAAATTCGACTTCTGTCTCCTGGATGTTCTAGACATTATACTTGGCAACGATGATGGTATAAAGGTTGACGGGGAGAAAACATGTCACTGAGTCTGGTATAAAGCTGGTGCTCAGGCAAGAAAGCAGGGACTGCTAGAAGATCAGGAAATGGCCAAAACTATACACAAAATTATATAGTAATAAAAGCGCAAAATTTGTATGAATTGTGAAAACTTTCATGTGTGTGACCATTAAATAGCACACAATCTCGTTGGCTCAGCCAATGGGAGCAGCCTTCCAGCAGGTATTCTCATTGGCTGAACCAGCAGAAGACCCGTTCCCATTGGTTCAGCCAATGGGGAACCTCTCCTGCCAAAGGCCAATCCGGGTCAAAGTTGAGTAAGCTATCGTATATTCCTGCATTCATACTTGCGTTTTGTAGGAAAAGCCAAAAACCCTTTATCTGCACATTCGCTTGAGAACAATGGTCCTCAGCTCAGGTATACCACTGGAGCTACATTTCAGCGACCATTCTCATTTGAGAACGGACTTTGATATTTGGTGAAAATGTTCTGAATGGAAAACTTTCTGAATACTGTACTATTACAAGAACGGTAAATTCAAAGACGTTCAACTCTCAACATATTTCGTGAGATTTACCTCATTCACATTTAGCTGGTGCTTTAGATATCCACAGGGAGACAAACAAAAAAAGGCAAAGATAACTGGCCAAACCTTGTAATTCCAGATGAGGTTGGGTTTTGCGTGGTCTCTGTTGAAATGATAGTAAAACAAGGGCCAGTTCGCTTCACTCTTGATCCTCTGACGCCGCTTCCTTAACACGATCGGTTTGTCATTGGCATTCTGCCAAGAAAAAAATAAAAGAAAGACGACATTTCAATTATGGTAGCCTTCATAACTTTTTTTTTTTATAACTTGTCTGTCTAGCAAATGTTTGATTTTTTCATTTCCCTGTATTTCAGTCACTGTACCTTGGGTTTCATGATGTATGCCTCTATTCAAAGGTAGAAACAACTTGTTGGAAAGTTCCAGCAACACATTTAGGACTGTAGTAAATCATGTGTTATGACTACATATATGTGCATTGTAATAAAAAAAATAGGTCATAAATTTATCGAAAAAATAATGAAGCTCATGAACTATACATATATTTCCAATGTCAGAAAATGAACTCCTGTTCAGAGAAATATGTATTGGTTGATTTCTTGTTGCAGATTGCAGGTGCATGGATCACACTGACAACTGCCCTTTCATGTGCAGATTGCAGGTGCATGGATCACACTGATAACTGACCTTTCATGTGCAGATTGCAGGTGCATGGATCACACTGATAATTGCCCTTTCATGTGCAGATTGCAGGTGCATGGATCACACTGATAACTGTCCTTTCGTGTGCAGATTGCAGGTGCATGGATCACACTGATAACTGCCCTTTCGTGTGCAAAAAGCTTGACGAATCAGAGTACCTGTTTTTTCTCGAGTCCGACGCGAGCTCTCCAGTGTTGGAGGAAGTGATCGATCTTCTTCTCTATCACGCGCCACTGCGCGTTCATGCGGTTACGATTTTGATGATCCTGAAAAGACAACCCAAAACATATCCTGTCTTTGAAAGACATTTACATCAGAAGTTCCTGTTAATTTTCCCTGCGGGTCCTATCGCTGGATTAGTCGGTTACACACAGGAATGTTTTAGTTTTGCTTACAAGTAGCTTCATGTGAGCAGATTTAAATGGCAAAGTGGGACGTTCGGTTTGCTGGGCAGAGGAAATCCGAGTGACTCAAGTTCTACACCAACTTGATGAAAATTGCTTCAGGTGTTCAAGAGATATCTCAAAACGCAACTCAAATTACCCAAATTACATTGAAAAAATTGTCCACGGTCACTGAGCTTTAACAGCATGTTTCCCGATGCCTAACTCTGCACGTGGGGTAGGGGTGGTAAAAAGTTTACAAGGAAATAGGCAGACGATCAGACGGCAAGATGGACAGAAGGACTTCAACCTCTACGACAATACCCCTACATCAGTCTTGTTGATTGGGTAAACACTGTACCTGTGAAGTGAGTTTCTCACCAGAAGAACAAGTTTCTCACATGTACATTGTGCTTCTCACCTGTGAAGTGAGTTTCTCACCTGTGAACTGTGTTTCTCACCTGTGAACTGAGTTTCTCACCTCTGAACTATGTTTCTCACCTGTGAACTGAGTTTCTCACCTGTGAACTGCATTTCGCACCTGTGAAGTGAGTTTCTCACCTGTGCTAGCTTGACGTTGTCCCGAATGTGAAGAAGATCATCCTCGGAGGCTGGGACATCGTCAGGCGAGTCCAGGTACAACAGCAGTCCATTGGGCTGACAAAAAACGAAGAGAGAGATGTAGAACGGCTAGGAGATTTCATTTCAATCGGCAGTTCTATGAGAAGATACACGTAATCAATTGGGGAGTTTTGAGATCAAAATCTTTCGTTCCTCAAGGTAACAAAAACATAGTCCTATTGTATCATGTGATCTGTCAAAAGTGTCAGGCAACTTACGTTGACATTAATTTATGGGTCACCTATATCTCTGCCTTTCGGAAGCACAAACGACATCACCATCCTTCAGGAACTTGTCAATATTACAAACAATCAGCCTCTCAAATTTCTCCATCGTCATTACTGGTCGCCTGTTCAAAACAGCTTTTTGTAAAACTTTACCGAGTTGTCCCTAAAATGTCCCAAAAAATAGTTGCCTAACATTTCTGACAGGTCACCTGGCACGGTAGGACTTATTTTACCTTCACCAATAAAACAGTTCGAACTCGAAAATCCTCTACTGAACAACTTGTTTGATCACTTCAAACCTGTGTCTGCGTCTTTCAAATTCCCGTTTACAACACAGCAATCCAGTCCCAAAGCTGGTGCATTTACATGACTGCCTGAATGCATGCTTGATGGTGATGAGAACAGGGGATGAGAACAGGGGATGAGAACGGGCGATGAGGAGAACAGGGGATGAGAACAGGGGCTGAGAACAGGGGATGAGAACAGGGGATGTACTCACCATAAGTCTCCTCAGCAAGCCCATCGCAGTGGGGTGACCCGTTACCCACAAGCCGACGAGATGGCGACTTAGCTGCCTGCAAGTAGAACAGAGGGACATGTTGAAATGGAAGTTAAATGAAGGCGTTGAAATGGAAGTTGAATGGAAGGAAGTGATAAAAAGATAGTTGAACTGAGAGAGATGTTTAAATGAAAGTTGAATGGAGGGAGATGTTGAAATGGAAGTTGAATGGAGGGAGATGTTGAGTGGAAGTTGAATGGAGGGAGATGTTGAAACAGAATCTGAATGGAGATGACAAAGCGGAAGATGAGTGGAGAGAGATTTGGAAATGAAAGTTGAAGGGAGGGAGATGTTGAAATGCAAGTTGAACGGAGGGAGACGTTGAAATGAAAGTTCAACGGAGAGAGATGTCTGAACAGAAGTTGAAAGGAGAGAGATTTTATAACAGAAGTTGAATGGACAGAGATGCTGAAACAAAAGCTGAATGGATGGAGATGTTGCAACGAAAGTTGAATGTACAGAGATGTTGAAACGCAGTTGAATGGAGGGAGACATTGAAATGAAAGTTGAATAGAAGGAAAAGTTGAATAGAAGTTGTTGGGGGTCTCTGTGGCCGACAGCGTCAGTGCGCCAGTGTGTTGTAATGACATATGTGCCTCTCGCCAATGTGGTGGCTGTGAGTTCAAGTCCAGCTCATCCTCGCTTCCTCTTCAACTGTATGTGGGAAGGTGGGAAGCAACCTGCCGATGGTTGTGGGTTTTCTCCCACCATAATGATGGGCGTCGTGGTATAAGTGAAATATTCTTGAATGCGAGTGAAAACCCACCAAAAAATTCATTTATTTGATTGGTGTTTTATGCTGCACTCAAGAATATTTCATTTATATGATGGCGAGCAGCATTATGGTGGGAGGAAACCAGGCAGGGCCAGTGGGGAAACCCATGGCAGAATTTATTCATTTCATTAGTGTTTTATTTATACAATAGTGGCCAGCATTTCGATAGGAGGAAACAGGGCAGACTCCATGGGGAAACCAATAAAGCCATCTGAAGCAAATAAATAAATGAAAAAGAAGTTGAAAAGAGGCAAATGTTGAAAGAAGACAAATGTAATGAAACAGAAAACGCACACGTCTGAAAACTGACTGAGTTACCTGTAAGCCAAGAAGAGGCGATCAAATTGTAAATATGATGAATAACATAAAATTTTCGACCATGACACATTTTACCTCATTCTGAAAATTGGAAAATTTTAGGCCTTTAACCATACACAAATCTCCCAGAATATCTCAGTGATAGGGTGAATACCACTCATGTTTGGCAAGGACTTGTCCCCCCTAGGGGGATACCTGTTGGTGAGCATCCTGTTGTCTGTGCTCTGAGTGAACATCGCCGTCAGCAGATGTTTGGGCAGCGCCCCCTCCCCCAGAGCCAGGTCCTGCATCTTAGCAGCAATCTCTGCATCACCTTCCTGCAACAACAACACTGACTTGTGTTTGATCTATTAAACTTTTGCTCCTCACTATAGTAGTCAATTTGCCTGATGCCAAAGATTCTGTTTATCTTCAACAGAAAAACTCTCTTTTTTGTTTTCTTTTTTTCTATCTGAAACAATGTGAGTTTTAGCACCAAAAATAAAACACTTTATGGAATTTTCAGCACAATTAGACGATTTGTTTTCTTCATTTGTTCCATGCTTTACTTCACAAACATTTTTTTTTGAAGTACAGGAAACTGTTAAGGATACCACAGCATGTCCAAAATCCAGGACAAATCGTCTGACATACAGCCACAGCTCTACAAATGATACTTGGAAACTCAAACCTCTGTTAGTTTTAGATGTTACAAGCAGATTTATAAGCAACTCGGTTGGTTGGTTGGTCATTCAGTCAGCCTGTCTATTTAGACTTCATATCTTCAATTGTCCTCTCCATTTCAGCATCATATCTTCTGACGGCCTGACTATTTGGGCATCACATCGTCAGTTCCCATGTCTATTTTGATATCATATCTTCTGTTGGAATGTCTATTTGGACATCATATCTTCTGTTGGACTGTCTAGTCGGACATCATATCTTCTGCTGGCCTGTCTACTTGGACATCATATCTTCTGTGGGCCTGTCTAGTCACATCATATCTTCTGTGGGCCTGTCTATTTGGACACCATATCTTCTGTGGGCCTGTCTATTTGGACATCATATCTTCTGTGGGTCTGTCTATTTGGGCATATCTTCCATTCCCCTGTCTATTTGGACATCATATCTTCTGTTGGCCTATTTGGATATCATATCGTCTGTGGGCCTGTATATTCCAACATCATATCTTCTGTCAACGTGTTTATTTGGACATTACATCTTGTGGCGGCCTGTCTATTTGGACATCACACCTTCTGTTCACTTATTTGGATATCATATCTTCTGTGGGCTTGTATATTCCAACATCATATCTTCTGCTGGATTGTCTACTTGGATATCATATCTTCTGTTGGCCTGTCTCTTGGCATTTCATATCTTCTGTCGATCTGTCTATTTGGACATCAAATCTTCTGTGGGCCTGTCTACTTGAACATCATTTCTTCTGTGGGTCAGTCTATTTGAACATCATATCTTCTGTTGAGATATCTATTTGGACATCATATCTTCTGTTGACCTATCTGGATATCACATCTTCTGTTGGCCAGTCTATTTCGACATCAGATCTTCTGTTGGCTTGTATATTTGGACATAATATCTTCTCTTGTCTATTTGAACATCATATCTTCTGTCGGTCTGTCTATTTGGACATCATATCTTCTATCGGCCTGTCTATTTGGACATCACATCTTCTGTCAGCTTTTCTATTTGGACATCATATCTTCTGTTGGATTGTCTACTTGGATATCATATCTTCTGTTGGCCTGTCTCTTTGCATTTCATATCTTCTGTCGATCTGTCTATTAGGACATCGTATCTTCTGTTGGACTGTCTATTTGGACATCATATCTTCTGTGGGCCTGTCTACTTGGACATCATTTCTTCTGTGGGTCAGTCTATTTGGGCATATCTTCTATTCCCCTGTCTATTTGGATATCGTATCTTTTGTTAAGATATCTATTTGGACATCATATCTTCTGTTGGTCTATCTGGATATCACATCTTCTGTTGGCCAGTCTATTTCGACATCAGATCTTCTGTTGGCTTGTATATTTGGACATCATATCTTCTCTTGACTTGTCTATTTGAACATCATATCTCCTGTCGGTCTGTCTATTTGGACATCATATCTTCTGTCGGCCTGTCTATTTGGACATCACATCTTCTGTCGGCTTGTCTATTTGGACATCATATCTTCTGTCACCCTGTCCATTTGGACATCATATCTTCTGTCAGAGTGTCTATTAGGCCATCATATCTTCTGTCACCCTGTCCATTTGGACATCATATCTTCTGTCACCCTGTCCATTTGGACATCATATCTTCTGTCGGCCTGTCTATTTGGACATCACATCTTCTGTCGGCTTGTCTATTTGGACATCATATCTTCTGTCACCCTGTCCATTTGGACATCATATCTTCTGTCACCCTGTCCATTTGGACATCATATCTTCTGTCACCCTGTCCATTTGGACATCATATCTTCTGTCACCCTGTCCATTTGGACATCATATCTTCTGTCAGAGTGTCTATTTGGACATCATATCTTCTGTCACCCTGTCCATTTGGGCATTATATCTTCTGTCAGAGTGTCTATTTGGACATCATATCTTCTGTCACCCTGCCCATTTGGACATCATATCTTCTGTCACCCTGTCCATTTGGACATCATATCTTCTGTCACCCTGTCCATTTGGACATCATATCTTCTGTCAGAGTGTCTATTTGGACATCATATCTTCTGTCACCCTGTCCATTTGGACATCACATCTTCTGTCACCCTGTCCATTTGGACATCATATCTTCTGTCAGAGTGTCTATTTGGACATCATATCTTCTGTCACCCTGTCCATTTGGACATCACATCTTCTGTCACCCTGTCCATTTGGACATCACATCTTCTGTCAGAGTGTCCATTTGGACATCATATCTTCTGTCAGAGTGTCTATTTGGACATCATATCTTCTGCCAGAGTGTCCATTTGGCCATCAAACCTCTTAACATGTAAAGATGTGCTTGGTGGTTTTTTTGTGGGAAATTAGCACCCATATTTACTATATTTTGTTATTATTTTGCAACAGTCATCCCATTTTCCCACTCACCTCAATAATGGCTTTCATGACCATGCCTGCCCCCTTCACTATTGCCATAGAGGGATGCTGTCAACACAAAGACAGACAGATATTCAGTGATTCAGCATTTTTTCTTTATTACATTTATTTACTTGATTGTTGTTTAGTGGCACAGTAACAAATTTTTCGTACGGCCGGAGAGGAAGCGAGGATGAGCTGGACTGCCTCATGTATGGAAACTAGCTTCACCTGTAACAACATGAACACTATCCTGTCAATCACAGCCACGAGTTCAAGAGCGGATCAAAAAGTCTACTCATCTACTGTAATTCTTCAACCTTTATGCATGTTTTCGAGGTGTTTATTCAAGCATATTCTGAAGACAACATTCTGTGTTGACTAATAAAATGATACTTTTTGTGAAGTCTGGAATCTGGCCACCAACCAATGTAGTTTTGTCTCCAAAATCAAATAAGAAATTAGCATAAATTGCACTGAAAGTGGCCCTTTCATATGCAAAAAGTTTGAGGAATTAGGGCATGCATGATTTCCATTCAGAGGCTCTGTACACGTTTTTTCGACATCTGACAATATACTTCAAAATAAACAAAATGTAGGACATATCAGGAAAATATAGGACTGAGCTAACATTATAGGACACACATCATGGTGGAAGCCCTGCTTACCTGAAAGAGTTTGAATACTATCCTCCCATTCACAGCCACAAGTTCCAGGAGGGTATCGAAATGCGTTCCGTCCGTTGTTTCGCTGTAAGGAGCACAGAGGGCAAAGGTGAGAAAATCCAACATGGCGGATATGACTAGAGCCCCTGTACTTTTCACCTGAAATAAAAAGTGTCAAATATCAAGACTTTATTTCATTTTTTTTCCCCTTTTTCAACCACATACCAGTCATGTTCAGAATTCCGATTTGTGCTGTGTTTGAATAAAGATTAGAGCGACGGAAAGCTTTGTTTCTGTTTGATATTCACTGGTTCAACAAGGTGACTCACCACCTGCTGGTTGACGATGTATTGTACCAGGTACAATGAAAGGTAGGAAGGTAGGCTTGTTGTAAAGGTAGGCCGAGTGATGAAGATTTGAAAGCAGATTAGGGTGGAGAAACCCCTGTTGTTGTTGTTGTTATTCCATATTCATTGGTTCATTTATTTATTTGTTTGGTGTTTTATGCCGCCCTCAAGAATATTTTACTTATACGATGACAGCCAGCATAATGGTTTGAGAAAAACAGCGAGGGCCCGGGGGAAACCCACGACCATCCGCAGGTTGCTGGCAGGCCTCTCACGTAT
Organism: Acanthopleura granulata; assembly: GCA_016165875.1. Classification (NCBI taxonomy): domain Eukaryota; kingdom Metazoa; phylum Mollusca; class Polyplacophora; order Chitonida; family Chitonidae; genus Acanthopleura; species Acanthopleura granulata. The sequence continues at coordinate 790,374 of JABBOT010000033.1, forward strand.
GGCCAGAGAGGAAGCCAGTATGAACTGGACTTGAACTCACAGCAACCACATTGGTGGAAAGCTTCTGACTCATTACACTGCACTACTGCGCTATCAAACTAAGCCACTTTGCCTGTTCACTGGTTCAGTAAGAAGACTCACCATATGCTGGTTGAACATGAATGTGTAAGCTGTAAGGCAGAGGAAACAAAGAGCTGAACAAAGAGCTAATGTGAGGAAAGCTCTAGAGTAGTTGTTTGATATTAGCTGGTTCAATATGAATGTATAAGCTGTAAAGTATGCTGCATAACAAAGATTTGAATGCAGAGGTGAGGAAATCTCTGTTGTTGTTGTCTGACATTCAGAAAGACGACTCACCACATGTTGGTTAAACATTTCTAACAATGTTTCCAGAAACTTCCTGGAGGATAGCAGCGAGTATTTGTTGAGTTGCTCCTGACGAAGATCATAATCATCATGCATAGGCTGAAAACAAAATGTTTAAAAAAAAATCACTTCTTTAGGTGTAAAACTTCAAAATCAATTCTGCATAACACTGTAGACTTCTTTTCCATTTTTCACTCTGGAATGACAACTTAAATGTGCTGAGAAATTATTCTTTTTTTTCTTAATATTTGCCTCTACATCACAGGGCAAACCTGACGATCACACTTACCACAAAAGAATGCACTTGTAGCACACTTCCTGCATAAGGTCGCTGTGAATTCAAGTCCAGTTCACGCTGGCATCCTCTCTGGCTATACTTGGGGAGATCCGGCAGCGGATGGTTGTGGGTTTCCTCTTAGCTCTGCAAGGGTTTCCTCCCACCATAACGCTTGCCATCATCGTATAAGTGAAATATTCTTGAGTACGGCGTAAAACACCAATCAAATAAATAAATAAACACCTCCTGCATTACTCTTCTCTGAAAAGGCTGCCATACTCACAGACAAGGGCAGTAACTCTACTAGGCTAAAAGTCGAAAGCTAAGGAAAGGAATGCTGAATGTTAGATGGGTTGGAGGGAGGGGGACTAACGAGTCCATGAGGTTCTTTGACACTGCAAAATGATTGTATCCAGAATAACCTTAAAATTCTCAGAATGAAAAAAATGACTGTCAGGTGGATGTCATTCCCACATTTGACTTGAAACAATATTTGTTGCATTTCAACTTCATTGTGCGGGTTTCTATTTATCACTTACATCTTGACCTTACTAGTTGTGTGTCTGAACAATTTAATCAATGTTACAGTTGGCTATCTGGAGGATACTGCACAGTGAAGGGTAAATACCATAAATATTGTTCAAGTGAGATGTGGAAATGATAAGCCACGAGACAAGAATATCACAATTTTGTGTATTTAGAGAAGTTTTAAGCAATGCTTTTAGGTGTAAGCCTTCAAGGAGAGGTCAATCTATATTGTGACGCTGTTCAGAGGACATTTTGTATCACGTAATGCTTTCTTGCCCGAGGCAGGAATGAAACAGTTCACTATTTCTTGTATTATGATGTATATGGGATATCTTAAATGACATGTCTTTTTGCGTGAAGTGGGAACGAAACAGTTCACTAAGCTCGTATTATGAAGTTTTACATGATGTCTTGTATGACGTGTCTTCTTGCGTGACGTAGGAACAAAACAATACACTAAGCTTGCATTATGACACCATCTCATGGAGCTCACATTGGGACATTATAAAACTGTTAGCACTTTTCAATCAAGTCATGTGAAACAAAATATTTCTGATGACCATCTTAAGCAGACTGGATTGAATTTGTCTCAGAAATCTTCAATGACCTTCAAATGACCTTGAAATGAGCCTTTGCTGTCTAACCTGCATGAGAGCATTGAGCATGTCTGTGGCTGCATGGGTCACCCCGTCGTTTCCTCTCTTCAGTGCCTTCACAACCTTCACTCCAACTTTCTCTCTCATCCTAGATAAAAACAAGACACAAACAGTGCCAGCGATAAGTTTTACATACATGTAATAAACAGGCAGTTTAACGCTGGAAAATGAAAACGTCACTGTGATTTAATATTTCAGTACTTATTTTGCCATCGTCAGGAGAGTCAGAGAGTGATTATGTTTATTTGATTTGATTGAATGGTGTTTAACACTCACTTCATAAATATTTCAGTTATATATCATTAGTCAGTGTTAATAGTGGAGGAATTCAACTGGGACCACCTGGACTAAAGCCACCAGCCTTTGGTAAGTAAATCAGGAACTTTTCAATTTGTGACGTAAAAATCTTCACTTCATGCTGAGTAGTGAGGAATAAACTTTCTCTTGGAATAAACCACTAGCCTAAATGACCTAAAATTTCATCACTAACAAAACTACTCATTTTCCAAGATTTTGGGAGTTCTACAGACTGTTTGGACGACAGAATGATATCCTATAGAATATATGCAAGTTTCAGGACAAAAACAATATTTTATGACATATATTTCACTTTTTTCAGGCGAAATTTTAGCTAATTTACAGTTTTGGGGGGCACCAAGGTCACCACCTTAATTAGTCTTAGAAATCAATATTTTTGTCTCAGTAGAGCATAATGTTTATTCCTACCCCACCCTCTCCCCAAACAGATGTGTTAACAGATGTGCATACCTGGAGAAATTTTTAAACAGGTAGAAACAAAAAGTTACCTGTCAAATGCAAAAGGTAGAAAAAGAATAATATTTCAACCCTTGTTCATTAGATGAATGTAAGCCAGGCAGTACAAACACCCCTTAACTATTTAATGTTCTTGTTCTAAGAGAATTACTCCTTACTTTGGCAACTGTGTGAATGCTCTGAACCCGGCTTTAGAAGCGACCAATCGTCTTAGAGCATGGAACTGAGCCTCCAGAGAGGACGACGATATGGTGGCTTGATCACCTTCGCGCTCGATCAAATTCGCTAACGTTTGGTTGATTAACTTCTCTTTGTTCTCAGAAAACAAACCCTGAAAAAAAAGACAAATTTGTTTTTAAATTTGAAGATACAATGTATTTTTAATCATCATTCTGAGGGAAGTAACTGCTGTATTTCTTCAACCCTTTCAAACATTAATTCCAAGGATTGCAAACAGGTGCCTGCCATTTTGAAAACACCCCTCTGGAAAAAGTGGAATGACCACGTTATTTATTACTTACCAAAGATCTATTGGAGCGTACCACTTTCACCACTGGGGTGTTTTCAAGATTCACAGAAATATTCTGAGGGACTTGTTCTTAACAGACTGATAAAACACTGCTTTCTTCTTAAACTGTACTTAACCTCACAGCCACCACATTGCTGAGAGGCATTCGGGTCATTACGCTGCACTGGCCAATTAACCCCCTCATTCACAGAGGCCTCCAATAAATAAACAAACGCTCCATTAACTTTTCAGCGTTCATGCTGTGTGCTAAGTGTTAATGGTGTATTCCAAATATCCTATCGTAGAAATCGTACATTTAGCTGCATTTAAATCAGCTGGACACAAATTCTAAATCAAAAGCAAATAAAGTTAGAAATGTTTGAAGACATATGTAATAGTTTTAAAACTCAAATAATAAAATCTGTAATAAAGCTTCCCTTACATGTTGTGTCTAACCGTGTATAAAATGGGCTATTCCCACGCTAAATACTTGGTTAAGGCATGAAAAAATATATATAAGCTTGCATGTCATAAATACAAAACAAATTCCTATCAACATGATTTGCCCAGCTCAGCACGTTAGAACAGTTGTAAGATTGAAATCTGTTCAAGGCCTTGCTTTCATTTTGCAAAGAGGTCTTTTCCTTAAAAGCGCACTGATTTTACTTCCATGCAGAGCATGTGTATATTAATTTACTGTGCACCTAAAATTACCACAGGTTGTTCTAAGAACTGCACACTGAATGCTGAACTTCCTCTACTTACATCCTGCGTGACGGCGTGCAACAACCCACTGTAGGACACGTTGCTGTTAAACCGGTCAACCGCTTCCTCGAATGTCATTGATCCTGAAACCATTCAAAGCGAGCTACGCACATGATTGTACTGGTGCGGCAGTCTGTCGTCTGTAGTCCGTTGAATAAATGAGTGATTTCTGGTTCCATGGATAATTTATGGTTTATTCTCCTGTCAATACATGAGTTATCTGAGCGGAATTTGCTGATGTAATTATACGTTTACATTTGTTTTTCTTAGGAATGATGTTTTTTTCTTTTTTTTAGCACAAGTGGCAACTATTCTGGCTGTAGCTAACCATTTCCACTTCGGCAATGGGGCAACCAATAAGAATATTTCAATCCTTTCTATGCATGTAACTGGGGGAAATAAATCCTGAAGGACAAAATGACAAAAAGAAGTACATATTAATACAACAAAAACCTATCATGCTAATTTATTTACATCTTTATTTATTTAATTCGTTTTTTATGTCGTATTTCAGAACATTTCACATATACAAAGGCGGCCAGCATTATGGGCGGAAACTGGCCAGAGCCTTGGCAAAAACCACGACTATCCACAGGTTGCTGACAAAATTTCTCACCTAAGCATGGAAAGGAATTGGTGATTAAGAAAAACTGGTTCCCAAAGAAACATACCAGGTGGATTCTGAATGAATTTTAGGTGTTGACTTTCCACTTCTTCTTCAACAGGGACAGTGAAGGGACCTGAATACAGAATTGGAAAAAAGAATGACTTTTCTTTTATGTTGTTTATAATTTTTTTTTTTCTCACATGCACACATTTCTGGCAAGGCCTTATTTCCATTTTTACTTGGTCATTTATTCAAAATTATTTAATATAACGAATTTATTTTATAACAAAACTGCAAACCAAAATTGCCTTTTATGATAATCATGTATTTATTTATTTATTTATTTGATTGACGTTTTATGCCGTACTTAAGAATATTGCACTTATCCAACGGCAAGCAGCATTTAGGTGGGAGAAAACCAAGACGAGCATGTAGAACTGCTGTAATACAGCTCTGCCCTTAATTCCATCATTACACCATTAACCAATCAAACTGATGCATAATTTTCTAATTATTTGTGAGCTTGACCAGACTAGAAGTGAAAATGAAACTAAAGTGCCTCTTACCCAGTCTATAACCTCTCTTGGTGGGTTTCATCTTGACACAGATGTCTCTATTCCCCGAGGCTCGTACTCCGTCCAGGACTGACGCAATCAGTGCATCTCTACAATAATGCGACATAGAAAACAGATTGTCACACCTGACAAACCTTTTTTGAAAACTTTCAACAAAAGGCTATATCAAATTTTACAAAGGAAAATAGTTTTTCACACTGTTACAATGTAAGATATCAAACTGCAAAATGGTACTTTTAGCACACTTTAATGATCATCACACAAGTGTAAATTTAAGCAGTATAAAGATGGAGAAATTTGGGACTACCTTTTGGTATATATATTCTTTGTGTAACACATGTTTACTAAACATTTTTGCACAAGAATTTGTCCTTTTCAGCTAACAAATGTGTTCAACCTTGATTTGGATCAAATTCACATTTTTAATATAGTTCACAAACATTGTAATAATTCAGGTTCAATGCACGTTTGGATATAACAACAAATTTATATTCAAATAAATTTATAAGACATGCATCACATCCTTACTTAGAACACTATTGTGCAATGGCTATAAATACCAAAAGTTGGTCCCAAATACCCACCATACTAAGATATTTTCAAATACCCATTTCTCCTAAAATATGTCCAAAAAAAAAATATTTAAGACCATATTAGCAAATAAGTTTTGATGCTCTTTCATCTGAGGCCATACTCACGAATATTCACCATGATGAGGACTAGTATATTACAGTAAAACTTGTCTAAAACGACCGTGCTTGGTTCCGCAAAAAAAATGTCGATTTTGACAAGATGTCTGTGTGGAATATACTGTGTGCATCAACAACAACAACACTTACTTCCTTGTACACAGGTTGCAAACGTGTCACTAATAAACAAAGTTCTGTGCAAGCAAGCAAGGTGAATTAAGTTGCTTTTTTTTTGGCCCGAAGTTTTATGTCTTTAAATGCAAGGAGGAATAGGCCTATTGGTACATGGGGAAAAAAAAATAGGCTAAACATTTGTGGAACTAGAACTTCTGATGCGTTGTTTGTCACATCGACAAAGGGTAAATTTTACCACCAAAAATAATATTTTATGACATTAACTGACCTCTAGAGATGCACATTTGTGGGTGACATTTTAGGTCATTTAGGGTTTGAATAACAGCTGTGTGTTCCTTTCCTTTAGCTTTAATGAAGGTTCCATAGTCACAGCATCATATCACCAGTGTAAGACTTCAAGTTTCTAGAAGAGTGTTAAAAAGAAAGAGAAACTGACCTGTCTGTTGAGGTGTATGTCCTCACTGCTCCCTTCACATATTCTATGCTGAACATCTGCGGGTTTTCTTGATCGCGGATTATTGCAAAAACCTGCCCCCAAAAATGAAGATCGTCCAATGATTTATAACACAGCATAGTGTAAAATTTCCTCAAAGCTCCTAACCTGTGGACGTCCTTGGGTTTCCCCCCCGGGGCTCTGCTCGGTTTCCTCCCAGAAGAATGCTGGCTGCCGTCACATAAGTGAAACATTCTTGAGTATGGTGTACAACATACAGCTGGAGAGGAAGCCAACATGAGCTGGAGAGGAAGCCAACATACAGCTGGAGAGGAAGCCAACATGAGCTGGAGAGGAAGCCAACATACAGCTGGAGAGGAAGCCAACACGAGCTGGAGAGGAAGCCAACATACAGCTGGAGAGGAAGCCAACATGAGCTGGATTTGAACTCACAGTGACCGCATAGGTGGGAGGCATCTGGGTCATTACGCTGCACTTGTGTGCCAACCAACTGAGCCATGGAGGCCCCAGGGGTGAAACAACTGTGACTGTTACATTGAAACGCATGTTGTAATGAAGCCTGTCAGAATGCCGGACAGGTGTAGCTTGGAGAAGTAGACAGTCAAGCGCAGACAGTCTATCTGCTTAGAAACATGCCTCCTGAATCCATTTTCGTGACTTAAGTGCATGCATATGTTTTGTTTTTAGTTTTTCACCTCTTAAGGTCTTCTGGAAAATATCTGTCCGGTTTGATGTTTGTAGCCTCTTACCTTTTTAAGAGACTAAATCCTCATTAAGAAAACTATTCCCTAAGTGTGAAGGAAAAATTTGACCAATTAAAGGGCTGCATTTCATCCTGTGATGTCAGTATGGTGGACAAAATCGTAACGTGACATCAGTGAAATTCTGAAATGACACTGTGTCCGATAACACTGACAGCCAATCAAAACAGGACTTGAATGAAGTGCTTAGCAAACGAGTATGCGAGTTCTAAGCAGATTGATTGTGTCCGCACGTGGCCTAACGTTAGATGCCACCTCAAACCACATCATGTTCACTCACATCACAGAGCGGTTTGCATGTCACAAGGTTGTACGTGGCTGGGTCACGCTCCACCAAGCACGTTTCGGACAAACACATCGTGCGGCGCACGGAATCCGCGTGACGCGGGGAAATCTTCTGTACTGTGAACTCTGCGTATGAAGTCAATGCTTCGTCAGAGCTGTGAAAAACAGAAGAGAAAAAGATTAATACTCCAAAAGTTTGGTACACTCATTCTGCACTAATACTATTCACACCAGGTATGTCCTAAAATTAAAATTCAATCCGAAAGTCCAAAACTAAAATTTTACCCATGTCTGCAAATGTTGCAATGTTGCACATTCTTTCTGGGAATGGAGTAATATGACATTATATATCAGTTTAAGGACCAGTGAGAAGTAGGCAAGATATGCTTTCACAGACTTTTCCCATCAGAAATTTTCTTCATAAAGAAAGATAATGCAAGGAATACCTGTATTTTCCCATCTTACGCGTGACGAACTGCTCAAATGTGATTGGTTCTTTCCACTGTTTCACAGATATGCCAATGTAGGCAGCTGCAGACTCTAACACACTTTTTGCTAATTCATCCCTCTGCTCTAGAGCAAATAAATGCTGGAAAACAAAAAACAGATCACTCCAATGAATGACAAAATTTAAATATTATTCACCCTAAAGCTCTCACAGAATCCTTGCTAGTCACATTACACTGACACTCCACGTAGACATAATATACTGGCACCTCATCTAGCTACAGTATATGATGCCCCACCCACAGCAAACTCAGCAAACCCCACCCACACACTGTATATGGAAAGACCCTCCCCTCCCCATTACAGTACAGGATACCCCATCCAGTTACACTATACAATGTCCCAGTTACAGCATATTCACACCCCTCTCAACCTCAGCATACTCACACCCCAACCAATCACAGCATATTGATACCCAACCCAGTCACAGCATATTCACACCCCACCCAGTCACAGCATATTGATACCCCACCCAGCCACAGCATACTCACACCCCACCCAATCACAGCATACTGATACCCCACCCAGCCGCAGTATACTCACACACCACCCAGTCACAGCATACTGATACCCAACCCAGCCACAGCATACTCACACCCCAACCATGCTGACACCCCATCCAGCCCCAGCATACTCACACCCCTCCCAGCCACAGTATACTCACACCCCACCGAGCCACAGCAAACCACCCCCCTCCCAACCACAGTATACTGATACCCCACCCAGCCACAGCATACTCACACCCCATTCAGCCCCAGCATACTCACACCCCATCCAGCCCCAGCATACTGACATCCCATCCAACCCCAGCATACTCACACCCCTCCCACTCATAGCATACTCACACCCCACCCAGCCCCATCATACTCACACCCCTCCCAGACACAGTATACTGACACCCTTCCCAACCACAGTACACTCACACCCCTCCCAGCCACAGCATACTGACACCCCATCCAGCCACAGCATACTCACACCCAATCCAGCCACAGCACACTGACACCCCTCCCAGCCACAGCACACTGACACCCCTCCCAGCCACAGCATACTCACACCCCATCCAGCCACAGGATACTCACACCCCATCCAGCCACAGGATACTCACACCCCATCCAGCTACAGCACACTGACACCCTCCCAGCCACGGTATACAAATCCTGAGCTACAGTATATGGATAGCCTACTCAGCTACAGTATTTATTTACTTATTTATTTGATTGTAGTTTCCGGGGGAAACCCATGACCATTCGAAGGTTGATGGGGGACCTTCCAACATACAGGTGGAGAGGAAGCCAGCATGAGCTGACTTGAACAGTATATGGACACTCCACACAGCTACAGTATACGGATAGCCCACCCAGTTACAGTACAGGGTACCCTAATCACCTAGAGTATATGGATAGTCCACTTAGCTAGAGTATATGGATAGCCCATCCAGCTGCAGTATATTGATAGTCCACTCAGCTACAGCACATGGATTCTGCACCCACCTGCAGTTCAGGGCTAGCTCACCCAGTTACAATAGATACTCCACCCAGCTACAGTATATGGATAACCCACCTAGCTACAGTATATATATAGCCCAAACAGCTACAGTATCCCCCACCCACCTCATACTGACGGCCCACCCATCCACAGCATACTAACACCCAACCCAATGTTAAATGTTCATATTTTCCCCCGGGCTCTCTGCGGTTTCCTACCACCACAATGATGGCCGCTGGCATGTAAGTCATATTATGTAATAATGTATATATGTATAATATAATATAATAATATGTAATATTCTTGAGTATGGTGTAAAACACCAATCAAATAAATAAATAAATAAATAATGTTCACATAGCATTTACCAAAGCATGATCAAATGTTCAAATGCACTTCTCTCGTTTCACTGTGGTCAGGTCTTTTGGTGGAGGAAACCCAGTGTAGAAGTGTAACAGAGTAGAGGTGAAGTGCAACAGAGTAGAGGTGAAGTGTAGAGGTGAAGTGTAGAGGTGAAGTGTAACAGAGTATAGGTGAAGTGTAACAGAGTAGAGGGGAAGTACTTCACCTGGCCTGTAAAATGTGACTGCAAAAGCACATGAAGGTTTTCAAATGATGCCTTTGATGCCAACACTGATAAGAAATGAATCAAACTTCACAAAAAAAGCCTCTAAGTGGCCCTATGAGGTGAATGAATCAATAAGAATCAAACAAAATGTGTCAACTAAGAAGAGTTAAACTGTTCGTGAAGTACAAGACTTATTTTCATTTCCTTATCTGGGCAGATGTGTCCCTTCATGATCTGATATACCCACCAGCCTGTTAAAGCCTCCATATATGACAGCTAAACCACCTGGGTAATCAGACACCTGTAATAAAACAAGCGTGCAATATTTACATTAAACACAAAAACATAATAATGCATGTAGATTTCTTTTACATGGCAACTTAGTGTTTTTATCTCCTGTGAGGCTTTCAAACATTGTTTTCAGCATGGCACGAAAGTCAGTTTCGCAACACCTAAACTAGCTCGACCCTTCTTTTAAAAAGCACAGGACCCCATGGGGCCCATCTTAAGTTTACCTGTGCTACATCCTCCATGTCTTTATGATCGAAGGAGCACAGGACCCTATCTGTGCTGGGGTCCACCTTAAGTTTACCTGTGCTACATCCTCCATGTCTTTATGATCGAAGCAGCACAGGACCCTATCTGTGCTGGGGTCCACCTTAAGTTTACCTGTGCTACATCCTCCATGTCTTTATGATCGAAGCAGCACGGGACCCTATCTGTGCTGGGGTCCACCTTAAGTTTACCTGTGTTACACCCTCCATGTCTTTGTGATCGAAGCAGCACGGGACCCTATCTGTGCTGGGGTCCACCTTAAGTTTACCTGTGCTACATCCTCCATGTCTTTATGATCGAAGGAGCACAGGACCCTATCTGTGCTGGGGTCCACCTTAAGTTTACCTGTGCTACACCCTCCATGTCTTTGTGATCGAAGGAGCACAGGACCCTTTCTGTGCTGGGGCCCACCTTAAGTTTACCTGTGCTACACCCTCCATGTCTTTGTGATCGAAGGAGCACAGGACCCTTTCTGTGCTGGGGCCCACCTTAAGTTTACCTGTGCTACACCCTCCATGTCTTTGTGATCGAAGGAGCACAGGACCCTTTCTGTGCTGGGGCCCACCTTAAGTTTACCTGTGCTACACCCTCCATGTCTTTGTGATCGAAGGAGCACAGGACCCTTTCTGTGCTGGGGCCCACCTTAAGTTTACCTTTCCTATACATTCCCAGATTTTGTAGTCGTACGAACACATGGCCTTTTTGTGCTGCGTCCACAGGACCCTGTTTGTGCTGGCGTCCATCTTAAATTTACCTTTGCTAAACCCTCCATGTCTTTGTAATCATAGGAGCATAGGACCCTATTTGTGCTGGGGTCCACCTGGTTCAATGAAGCTGGGGTCACTTCTAGAATGACTGGAACGCGGTTCTCTGACCAGTGATGTTTGTAAGCGTTGAACCTCTGAAAGGAGAACAAAAAATAAACTGTCCAACAACTGAGGTCTAACCAAGTCAGTGTTACTTTGTGGCCATAGTAATCAGACTGTGGTGGAAGGAAATTTCAAGGCCAAAACTCTTCACAGGAAGGTGCTGATCTGATTTTCTGCTTGTTGTATATGTAGCAGATCTGTTTCTTTTTCTTCAGTTTTCTTTAAAGTTTCTTAGTTTTTCCCTAAACATCAAATCATACCTTTCATCACAAAATCAAATTATTACATTGTATTAATTTTGCAAATCTGAGTGCCATCAGCAAATGCATATAAACTGGTGGTACAATATTGATTTACAACATCAACAATTGTCAGATAGCAGTTTAAGAGTTTCTAGAGAATTCTACATTTCACCCACCTTCAGATTTTTGTTTTGTTCCACAAACTGATCTCTGAATCTCTGGGAATGAAATGAAGGCAAAAGCAGCACACATTATCATCAATTTTATCAAAAAGTTTGATTTGCATAATGTAAAGTTCTATGGTATTTATAAATGCATGGAGGCAACAGATCTGTGTAAACCATTACATTTTGTTCCACCTCCCTAAAAAGGAAAGCGTCTGACAAGTGTTCTCTGACCAAGCGTGTCTCAAGCAACCTCACTGATTCACTGTCGTGACATATCGTGCTGAAATGGTAGGGACAAAGCCAATTATAGGTTTTTTGAGGTGTAAAGTTTCCACTGCCAGCCAGCCCTTTTGAGTGTACAGGAGCGTGCTGGGTTCGAAAATAATGGAATTGAGGTACGAGTTTTACTGATGAAAGTTTGAAATATTTGGCAAGACAGCACAAAGCATCAGGTGGTGACAAGGCTAAGAGTGACCACCGCTTGGCTTTGCTAGGTACCACTAGTAGATTTTGAAGGTCAACTGATGTCACGAATTATATGGTTGCTTTCTAACAGGCTGAGGAAAGTATGCACCGATGCTTATTGGCCAGAGAATGTTTGGGATTCAGTTACAGAGCTAAACGCTAACACTGTGGTTTATGGATATTTAATTGGTGTCTCGGGCCAGTTGTTTTCTAAGGTATCGTGTTTATAATGTTTTTGTAAGCAACAAAATAGCAAGTCATAGTCAAATGGACAATTTGCAGCAGGCCTCACTTTTCATCCAGACTCCCAACTTTTCATCTCTGTTTATCAAACCCAGGGGTTTTTCCAGCTATTTTCACAACAAGAAATATCAGAAAATTAAGTTCTAGACAACTTTTTTACTGACTTATCATGAAATAAATTGACTTTTTGATACAGTGGTGATGAAAAAAATATTGTGTTTTCTGATTTGTTCAAACTGAGCTTCTAAAAAGAAATTAGCTAGAAAACCCCTGCAAACCCCAAGTTAACTGGTATTTTATGGCAGGAGATCATGATCATTAGAACCGGTTCATACCCTCACCTGGAGCTCCCATGTAACACAAATTAGTAGGTAAGAACTACCCAAATACCCCAGCATTTCAGCACATGAGAGAGCAACGTTTCTTGCAATTTATAAACATTTTGGATTTGATTTTGGAAACAAAAGTGCATTTGTTGGATTGGCCAGTTTAAGGGGTGCACAAAAAGTCTAATTTCATCAGTTAACAGAGATAAGTGACTTCAGAATACGCCTGAATAAACATCTTGCAACCATACGAAAAGGTTGAAGAATTACAGTAACACTGCACCAATGCCCATAAGAAAGCTGCCACAGAATCCAAGGGAGATAAGCCAATGTTTACCAAGGCTTCAGTCAGCAGGTCTGCCCGGTGGTCAGTGGAGAATCTCATGCTGTCAGTTTTCCGTGGACCTTTCTTCATGGTAATAACGAGCTCATTGTTAGTGGGAGCTTTCGCGTTGGGCACAATGCTGATGAACTCACTGTACGGCCACTGAGGAGAGAGAACACAGAGAATAAAAAGTCAGGAACAGAAGCAGCCTTCAAGGGACCCCTAGATTTCCTAAAACTCCTATATTTTTCTGTTTTCCAGTATTTCCCTATTTAAAGCCTCAAACCTCCAATATTTCATATCTTTTCAGTTTTTGGAGATTGGCTGACCGTTTGTGACAGGCCAGAACAGCACTATGTACACTTTAAAGAGGGTCGCCTTGTTTGTCCTCACACTTGACATCAGCACCACTTCTCATATTTGTTAAGTAACATCACATGCTGAAGTGAGCTCACAAACAAGGTGGTCGCTATGGAAGAGTCAGCCATGTTGTGTCGGCAACAAAAAAACCTGTCAACTACTCCTAAAAACCTCTTTATATAGAAAAATTAAAGGATGAAATAAAAAAATATATAGGAATTACAGGAAATTCTGAAGCTGAAACTACACTTTATGAAGGAGACAGTCTCTTCACTCCCCCACTGCACTGTATTTCACTTTTTTTAATTGGAACACAGAATTCATTTACTCAAGGACGGGTGAAAGTTGCATTTCATGGCTGAAAATAAACACAACATAAGAATGCCATTTCAGGTAAAAACAACCAGAAACGACAAGACTGTTGTTCCCTTAGTACTCACTTGATTTGTGACCTCGAGGGTATTGGGGTTGTAGGTTGTGATGCCCTTTGTGCCCACAGAAAATATCCTCTTGTATCTACAAAAAAACCATAACAAATTGTTAACTCATCAACAGAAGAAAAAAGTTTTGATAATTGATAAGTTTTTCTCTCACACCTACCTATATGTTCTTTGCCTTAACACATGTTGCAAGTAACAAAGTTCAGGTTGATATATTCTAAAAAATTATTGAAATTATTATTCTTTCCGGCTTCAAGCAGGGAATATCTCATTTTAATCTTAAACAGGTGCGTTCTTTGCATCAAACAACAGATCATGCAAAGCTGAAATGAAATAAGGTTCATCTTACCTCTGTTGGGCAGTGATAACCACTTAACCCCCTCTGTAATTTCCGTGCTGTCCTCAATACATCCAGTTTGGGGACGAGTGTTTGTCCACACTCATCGACGTCTTAGCTGTCCATTCCAGGTAGGTATCCCCATGTGTCATCACTGGTAAATCCACACGAACGTAAAACTAGTTGTAATTTGGACAAATTTTAGGTCCAACCTCCATGTTTGAATGCACACTCCTCCTTCATATCACGAAAGATACCACTGCCACTACTTGACAAGACTGACATTTTATGCAACAAATGGGCTAATGTTTTAGGATCAGTCTCAAGGGTAATGACTTTGAGAGAATCTATAGTCAGCATTCATCAATAAAAAGATTTCTGTACCAGACATGAAGGGGGTGTCTCGCTTGTCTCCCTTGTATTCTTAGTTCCCTGTGCTGTGAGGAGTATGCATTTAAAACATGGTTAGACTTGGGATTTGTCCAAGTTTCAACCAGTTTTATGCTCGTATGGATTTACCCAGGATGACATATGGGAACACCTACCTGAAATTGACAGCTATGACATCTGTGAGTATGGTCAGGTGCTTTTCATTGGTCCTGACCTCGATACATTGAGGACAGCATAGAATGTAGAAGTGCTTAAGTAGGCTTATGGAAGACGACAGGGCTGTGATCGTTTACGTAATCACAGCTCTACAGAGCTAGGTTCATCTATATCCCTTTGATTTGCATGTCATGAAAGTTTGGTCAAGAGATATCATGTTTACAAGACTCGTATAAAACTGAAATCAAATGACCCCAATGAACTTGAAGAAAAAAAGGTCAGGTCACTGAAAATCAATGGGGTTCTTTCTGATGCTAAAGTGTAGGTGTGGTGTAAGGTTGGTGAACTTTGGCTAAAGCTTTCTAGAGTAACAGGATTTGCAAGGATATGGACCGACGGATGGACATCCAGAAGGGTTGGACGCATGGCCGCAGCCTCTTATGACAATAGTGGCCGAGGAATGAAAAGTATGTGAACTTACTTTCCTTTCCAGGAGTGTTTTGTTGTGAAATAGCAGGCCACATCTTGATTATCTTTGAGGGTCGTCATGGTGACCTGGAAGAGAATTGAGCATATTTCAGTTGGTTTGATTTACAATTTACATTTTGTATATCGTCCTTTCATGATTGTCAACTGTCAAGATTGGGTTACATCGGGGGGAACAAACCAAGGCTGAGTTTCATAGTGGCAAAAGATTTTAACAGGGTTAATATCACACTTCAGGAAACTGTCAGATTCTCATTTTCACTATATATAAAGGCATATCATATGTTGACTGCAATGCGTGTATTGTTTGCTGACTGCACATATATCGTATGTGGACTGAAGGTGTATAGTGTATGCTCTCAACATGTGTATTGTTTGTTGGCTGTACATGTATTCTGTGTTGACTGCATGTGTACTTAACATTGTCTACACATGTATTGTATGTTCACTATGTGTGTATTGTTTTCTAACTTCACATGTACTGAATGTTGAGCGCGCATGTACTGAATGTTGAGTGCACATGTACTGTATGTTGCCGATAAATGTACACTGTATGTTGACTGCACATGTACTGTGCTTTGCCTGCAAGCATCCGGTACATTGACTCCACATTCATGTATCATTCTATTGGTCACACAACAGGAAAACTATGACGACACCACAATAACTTTGTCAATCTGATCTGGCTTCATTCCACGTGTCCAAATGCAGTCAGGCTTATCATTAGCAGATCCCAAGGAAAAATGGCCGACTGCTTTTCATAAATATTGTTAAAAACAAATTACTTGAGCCAAATGTGTCCTTAAGGCGGGATTACACCTATGTCAATGCGACGTTCTTTTAGTGCTATCTAACTGAAGGAACTAAACTCCAAAATCCTTTAATTATATGAGGGCATGTCAAATTTATATGAACACGCACATTCATTGTAATTGTCTGAATGAAAAGTAATCACCTGGAAATCAGAAATGAATTTGAAATTAGAGAAATTCTTAACAAAATGGTTTTCACGACAAAAATCACACAAAACTGAAAAAGATCTCTACCCGTAGGTATGAATAGTTTTCCACTTCTAGTAAACCACACCATACTATTACCATTCATCAGTGAAAGAGTGTCAGTAGAGTGACACTGAAGTCAGTGGTATAGCTGCATGACGTCATGATGTTTCTGGCTCCAGTGACTGTGTGTCATCATTCATGGTGTGACAACACACTGGGTCTGACCACCATCCTCTCTCATGCCATAAATACAGCTGTCTAATAAGGTTGCTACGCAGGAAGTCCTGTCATCGAGTCTTCTTCTGAATACTCATTCCTATCAAACTAACAATGGTGCGTGATTGCATACAACACTAAGACATTCTGGTGAAAAACAACATCAAGCCGTTTGTCACATAGAGCATAGTCACATGATTTGATCTGGCACATTTTAATTTTTGTCCAAAATCTGTAGAAGTGTGCGACAATATTGCCATTCGCTGAAGTACAGGAATGGGTTTGGTAATTTCATTTCATCTAAAGTTAAACTGAAATTAAACAAAAGTTGCAACATCCTGGAAGTTATTTTTCACCTTCCGTGAGTTTTGGTGGGGAGATGTCAAGCTATCCTGACACATCAACACGAAACAGAAAGGGGGGTGGGAAACAAAGGCGACATGCATTCGTGACAGGCCGTGTGTTTGGCACCGAAGTCCTGTCACTTCTGTACCTTGTGGCAACAGCTTCCACGAATCTGACAATTCTGTAGCGCCCTGACCGTTGATGTTATCGCATCCCGGGTAGTTCCAACACACAGTGAGCTGCCATGTTGGCTACTTTGGCTCCACAGCGCATGCGTGCACCACTACTCCCACATCCCGTGAATTCTCGTGGTCCGACGTTCTCGCGAGGGGCACCTGGCAACCCAAAGCGTCCTCGTTGACAGACATATCTGTCGACAGCGGGCCCGCAAGCTTCGTCTCAAACTTTGCGAAGTGTCAAAGTAATTTGATTTCGAAGCGAAGTAAACAGGCAGGTAGGGATTGATTACTTTGGGTGGCTTTAGAAATTATATCAGTGTTATAAATAGTTTTATGTTCAGCGGTATCCTCTTTGTCGTACACGTGTATGGGCCCTACAGCCTCATACATAGTCCATACATGTAAGACACGTGTAAGAGTAATAAGTAGGCTAAGTTACAGGTTAACGGTGATATATATGTGTGAGTATGTGTGTCAAGAGGCTATATGCTGTACGGTTATATACTTCCACAGCCGATATCTTAGGAAGGTGTATTACTAGCCAAGTCTGTTGTACAAGGCAAATAGGCCCATGCAATGGTTAAAGCATACGCGAGTCACATGCACTTCTAACCGCCGGCTTCCTGCCCGGTTGTACCTGAGAGGGCGATACTGGCCACCGTGGTGGAAGTGAAATATTCTGGAGTTAGTCGTAAAACACCAATCAAATAAAAAAATAAACAGATCAATCAGCCACCGGCTTATACACAATATTTTACTCCCGGGACCTGTTTCACACAGTGAAGGAGATTAAACTCCTGAATATATGCATGCATTTTAACCACTGATCCTATCCTACATGCCGTGGTAATTTTGAACGCACAGCTTTATATATTTTTTAGTATAAAGAGTATTCAAGTTTTGGAGTTTAGCCCAAAATGCTGAAAAGGACAATTGGACAAGATACCATGTCCTTACAAGAGCTGATTTCAGCACGTTTTTGTCTCTAGTTTATGATATGTATTGTCGTAGGCTACAAATCAAGACTGAAGTATAAGTTGAATTTCTTGTAGAAATAACAACAACAACAATAATAATAATAAAAGAAGAAAACAAAAATTACAAACCATGTATTATTTATTTATTAGTCATTGACACTTTTTGTTGAACTACAGTCTTTAATTCTGACCATCTTGTTGTGGATTAGTCATTGCCAGTATAATGTCGCGTGTTAGTAACAGTCACCTGGTGTTGTAGCGAAATAGACCTTAAATTTATTTTAATATAAGAATATTTCACTTATACAACGGCGCCAGCGTTATAGTGCATGGGGAAAATCGGGCAGAGCCCAAAATTTTTTAAATGTTAAATGTTTATCATTTCCTATGAACTTTTGCCATTTTATAGGCTCAGTTAAAAATCGCCGTTAAGCTTTTGGGTCAGATTTATTTCTGCGCAAACGCAGACAACTTGTCTCCTGTAAGCATCATACAGGCTTTAAAGAGACTATACCGGAGAATTAGCGCAAATTTTCGGTAAGTTCAATTCAAGTCGCATCTTTTGTATTTTTCCTCCAATAGACGACTTATGTACTTTCAGAAAATGACAGCCTTGGTATCTTTCGTTTTTGTTGTTTATTTTTTTTTTTTTTTTTTTTTTTGTCTTTAAGAAATAATTAATTTTCCGAAACTTTCCATTTCGACCCGAACTGCTAAATTTAATGATATGCACGTTAACTGATGAGCATTACCATTTTTGGATGTAGAAGGCCGCTCGGCAAAGTTCGTTCACAATAGCCGCTTACATGTCATTCCTTTGTCGGCGAAAGCAGTTGTGTTATTCTGAAGTCATAGAAAAACTGAACGTATGTAACTAATGTTTGCATCATCCGATTGACGTTTTGAAACAATATTGACGTCGTTTGCATGATCTTGAGTGACAGATTGGAAAACTGACCGCCCTGGAGTTGAATATTCTTGAGTTTATACATATGGCAAAAAAGTTATGAAAAACGGGATTTTCCAACCAAATTTGCCTTCTTTTACTTATATTTAAGCCTACTGCATGCTAAGCTACTTTATGAATTCAAGGCATGTAAAAGTCACAATATAAAAATTCTCCGGTATAATCTCTTTGATATTCTGGTCAGAATAAAAACTGCATAGAAGTATTAAAGTCATATGAAAGAAATCCTACAGAACAAATCTAACAAATGGTTCACAAGGATTTTCGATGACTAACACTATCTAACTGAGGATTCTTTAGAAAATAAAATGTTCTACTGTGTCCGTGAAATTTTCCTGATGTGACGTGATAATATTCCTTACGTGAAGTCAAATCATGCAGATATGACGTCGAGTTGGGCATTAATGGTGGGATGACGTCAAAGGTGTTTGAAAGGACAGCGTCATGTGTGGTTACACGTCACAGATGGGTGACGTCGGAAGTTCGTGTGTGACGTCACACCAGGGAAAGTGGAAAGAAAAAAAATTTTGTTCCATATTCTCTGACGAAACGTACCATGTTGGTTTTAATACGCTGCAATATTTTTACAATGTAGGAAAGTAATTCAAACTGTCTCAATCTTTATCATTTCACCTTGCTTTAAAAACACAGATGTTTTCACACCCAAGTAGCTCATTAATGAAATATTTGCTTTCTTCTGACAGAGAAATGGCGTCTGAGGCGGAAGAGGCTCTCGATGGTGAAAACCATTCAGAGACGTCCAGTGTTTTGGATGTCGACGGAAATGACATCATGGATTTAGAGTCCCGAATTGTCAACATCGCCGGGAAGAAATCGGCGATGAACTTGAATGACCTCGGCCTGGGAGCTGTTCCGCCGAATTTTTATACTTTTGAGAACATTAACTGCCTTTTCCTGTCCAACAACGGCATCAAGTGTTTGCCACCGGAAGTGAAATATTTGAAATGCCTGGAAGTATTGGTGATGAAAAATAATCTCCTGACCAGTCTTCCTGTTGAGCTTTACACTCTGTTTGACCTGGCAATTTTGGACATTTCCGAAAATACCATTAGAGAGTTTCCTCTGGAATTGAGAAAATTGGAAAACTTGACTGAGCTCATAGCCAATGACAACCGACTGACAGCTATTCCGCACTCAATTGGCGAAATGACCAGCTTGAGGATTCTAGGATTGAATGATAATCGTCTCACGACTTTACCCGATTCTGTCCACAGACTTCCAAATCTGGAAATACTCGGCTTGGCAAGAAATGACTTGGAGTTTCTGAATCCTGAAATTTGCAGAATCCGGAGTCTGGTGCGACTGGATCTTTCCGGAAACAAAATAACAAATTTGCCTCGTGAGATGGAGAATTTGGACAAACTGGAACAGCTTTTATTAGACAACAATGAGTTCGAATTTATCCCTGCTCAACTCTATTGGCTGGACAGTCTTGTCGAGTTGGGAGTGTCCGGAAACCGAATATCCACGATCCAACCGGAAGTTGGACAACTTTCCAAATTGAAAGTGTTCGGAATCAACGACAACGAACTTCGGGAAATTCCGGAAGAATTTTGTCGGTGTACCGAACTGGAAGTTGTCGGTTTCGAAAATAATCGAATTACTAAGTTGCCTTCAAATATCGCTGAGCTGTATCAGCTGAAAGAACTGTATGTCGGCAACAACGAAATCGACGAGGTAACCGAGGACGTGTGCTGGTGTTCGGCACTAACCGTACTAAGCTTGATCAAAAACCGAATTTCCCAACTTCCGGTTGAGATCGAAAACTTAAAGAAACTACGAACACTTCTTCTCAGTGACAATAAGTTTGACAGCCTTCCTCGCGCCATTGGCACATTACACGAAATGGAGATCTTAGATATTGATGGAAACTGTCTTCACGAGCTCCCGCCAGAATTTGGTGACCTTGCCAAGGTCACTCATTTGAATCTTAGTCGGAATAAGTTTCAGTTATTCCCGTATGCAGTCTGCATGATTCACACCTTAGAAGTGCTCCGACTGGCTGAAAACAACATCTCAAATATTCACGTCGACGTCTCGAGGCTTGAAAGGTTGAGAGTTTTGGACATGCGCCAGAACAGACTAGAAATTTTAGTCAAAGACTTACGCGGATTGAAATCGATGGAAATCGCAAATTTCGCCGGAAATCAGCTGTCCGATATCCCAGAAGACATTTGTGAACTGGAAACACTCGTTGATTTGGACATTTCAAACAATAATTTCGTGGATTTTCCGAAGTCGGTCTTGTCCATTCCAAATCTAGTTACCCTGCGATGTGACCAAGAAAAGGGCTTGAAACTCACGTCGTTGCCAGATGAAATAGAGTTTTCGAGCGTAGAAACCCTTATCGTTTCCAACAATGCTCTTCAAACTTTACCCAACACCATAAACGGCATGAAGAATTTGACATCTTTTGTGGCACACCATAACATGATAGAATTTCTTCCGAGTACCTTATGCGAAGTTGAGGATTTGGAAATCCTGCACTTGAACGACAACAAACTGACGGTGTTACCGGAAAACTTTGATCAGCTGACGAAGCTGAAGGAATTGAGTCTGCAAAACAACCCATTAAGAACCCCACCAATGGACGTGTGCGTGAGCGGAGTGCTTCAGCCAATCGGAAGGTTCATTAGAAAAGCCGTAGAGAGAGATGGTAAGTAACTCGGACTGCGGGAGTGGGGTGCTTCAGCCAATCGGAAGGATTATCAGAAAAGCCATAAAGAGAAATGATAGGAGACAGAATAGAGAGTAAACTGACATCCTCGACAATATGACAGTTGACAAAGGCGAACTCATACCTGCCTTTAACAAAAAGGTCCAAACCTGTGTTTTCTTCTTTACCGGTAGTACGTCACAACTTTAGGTGTCTGTAGGCTCACAAAACAACTAGGCAGTACGCAAGCACTGCAGCATCCCAGCAGGAAACAGTGCGTCAATACTGCGATTTGGATCCCTTTGTTTAGCCCATTGGATACCAGTACCATTTCCAGGGCAATGTTGATTCGATCTCAAGCCGAACGGACCTTTTTTCTCTTACAAAACATGAGTAGTCGCTTACACTCCCTCTGTAGCACCACTGCTTAAGCAGAATTGAGTGAAAAAAACAAATGCAGTGTTATCAATTGCAAGTTGTTAGAAGTGACTGGTCAGAATCCTGTGTTGTAATCACATCTGACAAACAATCACATGAAAACAACGCAAAGCGGCTAGGCTTAGGAGATGATTACTCGGCCAGCAGAATATTGCATTACACAAGAATACAGTATTAAAGACTGCAGCGTAGAGAGTAAAATTAGAGCATCGACAACAGTGTGCTGGTTGACAATTTGTTCACACGTTTAACATTTTTTTATAATTCGGCAAGGCTTTAGTTTCTTTTTGCAAGAGTTGCTCTAAAGGGACAGTTTTCCAGCGCAGTGGCTACTCGTGGCCCAGCCCTACAGACAGTTTTTCTCTTCATTGCAATAGATAAACCAGGGTTCAAATTTAAGAAGAAACATTTACAGTGTGCATTTTGAAATTTCGCATACGTTAATGAAAAATGACACAACTAGCTTGCAATACCCGTTGTGCTAAGCTGAGTAATTTCGATAAGTTATGTTAGTCATACTTAGTGAGTAATTAGACGTTAGTCGAAGTGACGAACTCCTGAATTCACCCTAAGTCAATACGACGTAACGCATTTGACATACAGAGATTAATCGATATGACACGGCGTGAGGAGGATATCTTAGTCGCCACATTATGACTAACCGTCCTTTGGTCACACTGACCAACGAAAGTTATTCCGTGTGCACGTGCCCGCACATAACGTCATCGCGAAGACAGGAATAAACAACAGAATATACAAGTGTATCCACCTTAATTAGGCCCTAATTACTGCACAGGTGGGAATGTTCCCATGCTATATTATTATATTGTTTTTGGCTAATGTCTGTAGGTGTCACGGTGAACTTCCACGCATCTTAATGGAGTTTTCAACATCCCTTAAACAGTCATGGGGCCTCTGTGACTCAGTTAGTTAGCACGCTAGCGCAGCTTAAAGACCCAGGAGCCTTCCACTCATGCGGTCGCTGTGAGTCCAGCTTATGCTGGCTTCCTCTCTGGCTGTATTTGGGAAGGTCCGCCAGCAATCTGAGTATGGTCGTGGGTTTCATCTGGGCTCTGCCCGGTTTCCTTCCACCATAATGCTGACCCCCTTCGTATAAGTGAAGTATTCTTGAACACGGCGTAAAACACCAATCAAATAAATAAATAAATAAATAAATAAGTCAAACGGTCATAATTTCACTCTGTACAAAGTTACTCATGGAGAAATGGTAATGCTATCTACTTGGTTGTGTTGCATTCCGAGAGCACATGTCCAAAATGCATCTCTTTATTGATAAGAACAAATCCGTACGTTTAAATTACAGCAGGTTGAATTTCTACTGGTCGTCAGTGATGACTATGGCTGAATCAGATTTGATCCTTCATCTCACGAATTTAACCATGCGTCTTCAATGGTATTTCCTTTTCGTGACTGTTTCTACCCATCTTAAATTTTGTGAAAAGTCGTACCATTTTGTTTACGAAACGCTTAGCAAAGGTTGTACATATTCAGTCTTCTTATTTTTCGCCTGTTGTAGCATTCCAGGTATACAGTTGTCCTTGAACTGTATGTCAACTTGAATATATGTATATACACAGATTTACATGTAAATTCACTCTTATATATTTATACTTATTATATATTGCCACAGACCGCGATATTGCCAGGATACAGGCAAGTCATGAGCGGCACAGAATCCACTGTCAATTACATTTTTATTACTCGCCTGAAATGATTCTCAAAGAATAATCAAACTTCATTTCTCTGCATGATGCTCGATGGCTATACGTCTGCCATATTCTTCATATTGGTATTTTGCTATGTGTTTGACTGTCGTGTTGTCATTTGTAGACCTTCTACTCTCTCGGATGTTTGACGTTATCAAAGTGTCGCTGACGAAGCACGAGTTACGGTACTTGATGAAAAAGTGGGGATTCTCCGCCGAGAAAATGGCGGAACTGGAACAGCATTTCCATGGCAACGCCAAACTGAAAGACCGTATTTACCACTCATTGCTCTTCTGGAAAGAGTTCAAAGGAACCATGGCAACCGCTGAAGAACTCGTTCGAATATTTCATTTAATTGGCAACAATAAACTCTCGAACAAATTACGCGCCATGAAAATATATTCACAGGCGTTAAAACTTTGAAGATCAACATGCAACTTTTTTTTCTAACTTTCAAAATCATTTTTATAAAATTCAAAAAGAAAATTTTACAGGCAATCATATGCTTGCTTAAGCTCGACAGTCATCGTTTGTATATAAAACTGTAACCAAAGTAGCCAAAATTTTATTTTGAGATATACATGCCATAGTCCTATGTGTAAGAAAGCCCATGGTGCCCACAAATTGATATTTTGAATTAATATGTAAAATAGCATGTTTCAATACATAATAGAAGTAAAATAAAGAAAAACAAGATGGATTTGATGTACGCAAGCCTGATTACACTCCCAACCACCTTTCTTACGGGCAATGGATCGGATGTCCGCGATTGTTTTATTTCCCTATACTTTGATCATCAGAATGAATGAATGATTATGGCTTACGCCACATCTCTCCATCTTAACAGCTTGCATTAGGGTTAAAGCATGGGTGTCCCCGGGGAAAATCAGCTGTCCTGAATTTTCCCTCTTGAAAACCTGACCATGTAAGTAAATACTTGCATAACAAATTTCCTTCTGACTATAATCGCGTTCGACGAATGATGGGAGACACGCGGCATCCTTCTCAAGCCAGAGATTACCTATATATACACCTATCCTTTCATACCCATCTTACTGGATCACAGTAGCAAATGTAAACGTAGCTAAATGCGAATTAAGTGTTGGACTTGATAAGACTACGATGTTTGAATGTGACTATATATACATACAAATACACACGGCTGTCAATTTCGAATGCAGGCCTGTCACCAAACAGACCAATGGCAGACTTTGTTTTACCCAAAACCAAACGAGTTCCTGAAGGAAAATGGCGCCATTTGAGACAGCTGATCGGTAAATCTATATCAATCATAAAAGCTGGCTAAACATTTTTGACAAGTCACATCATACAGTACTAATGTTTTTTAGATCCAACCTTGAGAGTTCCAACTGGAAACTGCCTCACTGATTTATGACCATTACTTCGTGTCGTCTTGCATGGAGGTCCCATGTTCAAAGAGAGAATGTCCAAAACTTGATGACCAACTTGTACAGAAGTTGAAATGTTCTTAAAAAAAAACACATCTACTCATTCAAATATTCCCAGCAATATACATTCGATATATTATCAAATAAACTGTAAACATATAAAAATGACATATAAATTTGAATTTGAAAAGGACGACATGACAGTTCTGGTGAGAACAGAAACAGACAGCAATTCCGAAATTACACACATCAAAATGCTTCTTACTGAGACACCACAAAAGGTTCAGAAAAGTATAAATGCTGAGTCTTGTACATAACTATTCAGATCATGTGACTGAAACTGCTATTGAAACAACTACTGAAAATGTGATTCATTACTATTAATTTACATTAAAATGAGTTTTAAAAAAATGAATTTCACAACACAACTTAATCTCCCTTTTACACAAATAAATAGTTGTTATAATTATTTTTCATCTTTGCACACTGAATTAATCAAAAACATACAATCCATACAAAAGAATGAAAAAATCTTATTGAATTATAAACATTCACGAAAGAAATTTGTCAAAATACCACTTTTCTTGAGTAGGGCATTAAACAATAAGCATTCATTCATTCATTCAAAATACCACTTAATCTTCCACACTATGCCAGTTCCCTCACCTCCAAATAACATCTAGGATTTTTTTTTGCAATTTGAATTATTTTTTTTTCCAGCAAATGCAAATAAATCACAACATAATGGTTAAAAACAGAGCATAAAAGATAATTTAAAACAATATTAAAAATATGAAACTTAATAACTTCTTTTCACTTCCCCTACCCACCCATGTTCAATAGCAGCTCTGTCAAACACACATTTATGTTAAAGAAACGACAAAGTTATAAAAATACAACTCAGCGACAAAACCACTGTTCCACAAATGCTATGCATAATCTTATAGAATTTGAGTTCTTAAGGCACAATGTGGAGTTTTTGGAAATCTTATTAATACTCTTACATACTGCCAAAAAGACATTGCCAACCTTTTCTACATTTTACAAACATTGTTCACAGGACAAACACAGTTATTTTAAGAGAAAAATAGTAGAAGTGCCGGCTTTATTCTCCCTTGAAGAGACAATACTGGAGGTTTTTGACAAAGTATTGATGAGCGTAAATCTATTCAAAGCGTTGCTATTATTTTGTAAGAGCCCAAATAATTATCTTTCACACAGTATCAGTCTTGTCTACGCATGTGTTACGCTTCCAAATGGGCAATAAATTTGGTAAACTTTATAACGCCGGTTGCTTTAAAACTTCTTCAAGCTTTGGGCTCATTTTAATGCCAATCAACAATACAGGGTCAAGTCTGGCATTTTCTAAAAGGCAGTTATTTGAGCTGTTCTTCACAAATCAAACCATTTTAATTTTAATTTCATTTTGCACAAAATCTTAAGCACAGCCTCTATAATCTTTGGAACAAATAAAAGAAAAAGATAGAGAAGCATTAGATACAAAAATATTGCACGAAAGTTACAGAAGCGTCTATTCTAACCCTGAGGTATGGTGAACAAGAATTTGAAAAGAAAATCTGTCGACAATGTACCACCAGATGTTGAATATAAATGATCCATTTTTTTCTTATCCTTATTTTTTTTTTTTCATCGTCTATATTGAATGTATCACAACTCGTCCTCTGATGAGCCAAAGGGCATATTTCTCTTCTGGATGGTAAATCTGGCCATCATGCTGTTTTTGGAGGCCAGTCGAGCTAGTCGTTTGACAGTCTTTGAGAAAGTCTCCGGAGATTCTGTGTTGACTACCGGGTTGGTGCAGGATGATGTTGAAGAGCGGTCCCTTAGGAAATACCGCTGTAATCCCGGTCGAATGTCGCTCTGAAAACATAGACATGATTGTGAGCAGTTGGGTTAGGGTTCCCGGTCGAATGTCGCTCTGAAAACATAGACATGATTGGGAGCAGTTGGGTTAGGGTTCCCGGTTGAATGTCGCTCTGAAAACAGAGAAATGATTGTGAACAGTTGGGTTAGGGTTCCCGGACGAATGCCGCTCTGAAAACATAGACATGATTGGGAGCAGTTGGGTCAGGGTTCCCGGCTGAATGTCGCTCTGAAAACAGAGACATGATTGGGAGCAGTTCCACTGACTTTGTGTTGAGAAATCTGTGGTGATTTTTATCAGTTGGTGGGATAGGCAGTGTTGTGACCAATGTCAGAATTTTACAATAACACACTGAGACATCTGGAAGGACTAACTACCGTCTGAGGCCAAGGTTGATTTATTTATTTCATTGGTGTTTTATGCCATTCTCAAGAATATCTGCTATACGATGGTGACCAGCAATATGGTGGGAGGAAGTCAGGCAGAGCCCGGGGGAAACTCACAACCATCCACAGGTTGCTGGCAGACCTTCCCATGCACAGCTGGAGACGAAGTCTGCATGAGCTGGACTTAAACTCACAGCGACTGTAATGGAGGGAGACAACTGGGTCATTACGATGTGCTTGTGCACAAAACTTCTCTGCCACAGAGGCCCCTTCAGGCCAGGATTGAACCAACATACGGTGCACAATCGACAGAGAACACAGCTATCGTAATAAGTCGGTCAGAATGTCCGTTTCTGTAATAATTCACTGTTTCTGTAATGAATAAATATTAGTACACATACAGCACTGAAGCAGCTCAAGAGCTCAGAAGCATAACACCAGAGACTGATAACTTTTTACACAGCCTCGGAACCAACTTGTAGGCGGGAAGTGTTAAGTGCTCCTGCCTATTGAAAGAAAAGCATGGTGACTCTCACAACGAAGACCCGTTCCCGAGTCTTAGCTTTAAAGTAGCGAGTCTCATTTGCCCATCCAGACACTCACTTGCAAAGGTGTGGTTGAGCGACTTCTTGACTGCCTCGAAGTGCCAAGCTTCCAAGGGCTCCGATTATCTCCACCTGGAGAAGTTAAAAGAAAAAAGTGAGAAATGAGGAAGAGAAAAGCATTAACCTACTCCCTTGTGGCAATCATTAAGATGTGTCAATCTTAAGAATTTTTGAGGAAACCAAAATATCAATAGTTATCAACTGCTGTTGCCTAGTATCTAACAAATGTTTGTAAATGTTTGTAAATTTCTGATGGTTGTTTGCTGTCGCCCTGAAGAATTCTTCACTTTTATGAAGGAATGCTTATAAGAACCATGATATCCAGGTATGTAGAAGCGTTTTTTGCAGCTACCTGAAGATTACTGGATTCATAAAAATACTGAGGAGAGAGTTGCTTACCCTGACCAAAACTCCTACTTTATTCTTCATTTAAGGTGATACCTTTTGCCCTGTCTTGCCGATTGAGGGTCGAAGCCAGTATAACCAATGCTCTCTTGTAATGCATGACTAACACATAACCAGTTTGCCCATAAAATGCTACAAGGAAGGTACATGTAGAAATTGAAAACTACACGGCTTTGGCTCAAACTACTTTAGGCAGGAAAAGTTTCCCATTCACCATCCGCTTGTTAAATGCAGCATCCATCCATGGATTTACAAGATAACCGCGTATTCCAAAAAGAGAACAAAAGTCCTGCTTACCTGGCCCATGCCTGGGGCTGTGCACAGGACGTCGCTGACGAAGTTCCCTCACAGGTGTGGAATTCCACAGGTCATTGACCTCACTCAATAACGAGGGCGTGCTCGCTCTACTCGAGCCACGAGAGGGCGCTGTAGAGTAGCGATCCTCCACCGAGGATGAGTCGACGTCTGCGTCTGCGGGCAGCATGTACGTTCGGTCGCTCTGCCCACTGTCTGTGTCCGACCCACTGTCGCTGCTCAACCCCGTGTCGGATTCGTACCCTGTACCTGCAAGTGCAACGGCCACACAACGTGATTTCGAGATGAAGACAACGCCATTACGTAACAACTTCCACAAATGTCCCTGCATATATCACTGGGTTTTCTGTCTGCATTTGTACATGTACATTTCCTCTACTTGAGATGACAGCAAATTCAGGCAATACACTTCATGTAATGAGAAAATCCCGATTTTCACCAGGAGAGACGTGAATACGAGGCTCTCTGATAACATGTATTAAATCTTGGTCTAACCAAGATTTTCCCTTTCTTGAACATCAAATCAAGACACTCAACTCAGTAGGTGATTCTATTCAACTTTGTGTTAACTGCAGTGTATTAAGGATTTAGAAAAAAAGAAGAGACACATTTCAAAGCTAGCTGACAAACTAAGATTTTCCATAATTGGGGTAAGTATGTTATGAAGATTCGAAAATGCAATAAAATGACACTTGAACTTTAAACTCACTGTGATCTGTGTCCAGTTTGATGGCAGGTGGAGGATTAATTGGAGTTATCTCCCTTGCACAATCCAGTGCATCTACGACAGCACTTCCATTCGCACTCTGTGGTGCTCCACCTGTATCCAATCAAACAGCAAAATATAAAAATGTTGAAATGTAAACTATGCCCTGCTAAACAAGCACACAAGAAAATTCATATAAAACACAGCTGTCATTTTCATTTAAGTAAATGAATTTAGTGTTTGTGGAGAAAAAACAAAGACCTTTGGTCAATACTAAATACTGACAAAATTTCTCACATGTCAGAGATACAGCGATTTTTAGATTTTCATCTTCAACGACACATGTGATCTCTTGCTAAAAAGTGGGGACAACTTTTGTGGCCTTCATTTTTGTTTTTGAGCAGGAGTGTGATTTTCACACTCCTTGCAGAAGACCAGGATTGTGATTCTCACAGCCCTCGCAGAAGACCAAGAGTGTGATTCTCACAGCCCTCGCAGAAGACCAAGAGTGTGATTCTCACAGCCCTCGCAGAAGACCAGGAGTGTGATTCTCACACCCTTCGCAGAAGACCTGGAGTGTGATTCTCACAGCCCTCGCAGAAGACCTGGAGTGTGATTCTCACAGCCCTCGCAGAAGACCAGGAGTGTGATTTGCACACCTAGATTCACACTCCCCAGACTGCTCTTTAGGCGTGCGTTATTAGCACATCAAGACTTTGTTTCTGGTGTGTGTTAGGTGTGGAAGTGCGATAGCACGACTCACATTCATAGGCCTCCATGTGGACGATGTGATGTTACAAAATAATTACCTGTCAAAATGAATCTCTTGAGGTCAGAGTTTTGTTTGCGGATTTCCACCAGCAGTTGGTTGTTGATGACATTCAGGTCTTTGTATCTGTAAGCACAGATGGCCAGTAAAAGCAGCCCCAGTGCACAGCTGATCTGACGACACCACCACTGCCTGTAGTACACCACCGACTGCAACCACAACAGTAAATGCTATATACACACAAAAATATATATGTGTGTAGTTATTTCACACTTCAAGAGCAATGATTGCAATAAGTGTTTACACATAATTGTCCATAATTGCTAGACAAATGCATATGAATTCTGCCACGAAACAAAAAAGAAAAAAAATCCAGTTGCTCATACAGAATTTTCGTTAAATTAAAACATGATCAAACTGTTCCATCATTTATTCCTATCTAAATATATTGGATATTTATTCATTTATTTTTATTGCGTACTCCAGATTATTTCACTTATGCGATGGCGGCCAGCATTATGGTGGCAGGAAGCCGGGTTGAGCCTCAGGGAACCCCCAAACCCATCTGCTGCTTGCTGGCGGACCTTCCCACGTACGGACAGAGAGAAATACTGATAACCCCATGAGCTGGACTTGAACTCACAGCGACCACATTGATGGGAGGCTTCTGGGTCATCATATACAGCATATAGTGAAACACGTACTTTTCAACCGTTTGCTTGTTTACAAATATATGCACTGTAACTTGTAACCACAGTTTCACAACTTTGCCAGGGGGTGACTGATGAAATCAACACTGTAGAGCCCCAGGGAAAATGGGATAAAATGTAGAAATGAGACACCCGATTTCAAATTCTGACTAAATCTACATGTATTTATTTATTTATCTGATTGGTATTTTATGTTATACTTAAGAATATTTCACTTGACGACAGCCAGCATTATGGTGGGAGAAAACCCACGAGCATCTGCAGGCTGCTGGGGAACCTTCCCATGTACAGACGCTGGCTAAATCTATGCTGGTAACTGAAATGAAAGTTGTTAAATTAGAGGCCAATCGTTGTAAGTGCTTGATGAACTCTAATGATCCGAAATGCAATTGCCTTGGGTCAACCGAATAGTGATAATTTTGAGCGCTGACAATCCACTATACCAGTCCATACCATGACTTACTTCATCAATTTCTTCCACGACTGTGGATCCGTCCGTGGCCACAGAGCTGTTTCGAGACAAGATCAATCTTTCCATGATGATGTTAAGGGTCATGATGCCAAACAGAGCAAACCTGGCACCGCTGGTTCTGGGTGTGGAGGTCAGCATGTAACTGATCAGAATCGACAGAGTGTAAAAAATGATGGAATAAAAGCCGGTAAATTCACCGAGGACCAGAGACTGCAGCTTGGCCACTCTGTCGAAAACGTCGAAAATCAGCAGTTTCTGTTCTTGAGTCGTTTTATTGAATTCGTCAAACATGAAACGAACATCTGACGATGAGTTTGCGATGATTTTACTCAAATTAGACGCTTGGTCAATCAACTGTATCTGGTTTTGCAAAGACGTATTCTGCTGATGCAACATTTTCTCTTGCAGCTGGCTAGATTCTTCCAACTGGGTGGCTACCACGGCTGAATTCTCAGCCAACCTTGAAATAGTCCTTTGCGTTTCTTGATGCCAGGCCTGGCTCTGAAGAAAGTAACAAATATTTTGAGTGTGAGTGAAAAAAGTTGCATAACTACTTCTGTCGCCGTCCAGCATATTTTTTGTGCATTCTGGCAAACTCTGAAGTTCTGAACAAGGATAGTTTGATCTTCCGTGTAATTCGAGGAAACAATTCAAATAAAACAATGCCATTCGACTTTGACCTTCGTCCGTCAGCTGCTTACAGCCTGTTTGAATTTTTTCGATGGCATTTAGCCAACATTGTCCGTACTTTGGCATTTTGGAGTAGTGAGCCACAACTCCATACTGAGCTTTTCCTGCTTCGTATTTTTCACGATCAATTTCCAAGTTGAAAACATTTTGGCTTCCGTCTTTGCCTTTTGTGTCAGACTTCGGATCAGCGCAAGTTATAGCGCACAGTGACACCGCCACAAAAACGACTAACAGCTCTCTACACATTGTCTTTGCTTTAAAGTTTAAAATTTTTTCCAGTCACAATCAAACTGAGCTGTCAGCTGCGATTTTCTTAACCGTGTCGTTCCTCAAACGTCTTTGCCGCCAAATGAACCTGCGCATGGGTTGCTAGCCGATTTCCGCTTCCTCTTTTTAATACCTTATAAGAGTTACCTCCCTTGAAACATCCCATCGCATATAAACTTTCTTATATACCACTGGTGTAGTGGGGGGGCGGTAAAGTATACATGTATGGCTATACCGAAAAATCTAAAGATAAGGTAAAACTTGTTGTCTGGGTTATGTCCCTTTTGCTTTTCAGGCAAAAAAATCAACAAATGATGGTGGCTGTTTTGTGCCATCACTTTTTTTCTTAAAATTCGCTTGCACGCGAAATATAAATACGTCTACGATCTTGGAAATAAGAAACTAGGCCTGTTTTATTTATTTTTTTTTTCGCGTTTTAACATTCTCGTATTTTCGTTTTCTTATTCTGGTAATCTCACATTGGCATCAACAAGGGATGTTAGAAATAAACCGTGATTTACAGAGGGCAAATTATTTCTCACAGTATCGCATGGTCTGTTTTCAGTATTATCGTTAGATTGGCGAATCACACTGTACCGACACGCGAACTACATGTAAATATTAAAATACCGTGTTCGTGTGTAGCCGTGCACTGATGTCCTAGCTGCTCTTAGCTAATCAGCAGTCTTTAGTCACGTGACTAGACTACTGGGGGTGAAAACACAGCAAATTTTACCCCTGCGAGATAGGTCTTGAATAAGATTTTGCCTTAAAAAATGAAAAATAAAGCTTTTTGATAAAGAAATTTTTCTGACAAAGTAATCGGAATTTGTATAACCTTCAAATATGACAGTTTCTGTGATCTGCAGTTCACTACACTTTAGAATCTGGAAAAATTGTCATTTCGTCCATTTAGCTCAATGTTATTCATCACCCCTCTTCCTTACGAAATACCCGGGTGGTTGAAACTACGTATACTAAAACCTTCACAATCGCGTTTTTTGTTACATACCAGTGCATGTTCAATACGCTGCACTTTCTTCTGCAACTGGTTAAATCCACTGATATTACTGCACACATAAAGGTCTAATGCAAGCTAAATTAAGCGTTTGTTTACTATGCTAGTTGGTGCCATGATCTTTTCTATTCCAGTTGTAGCATTCAACTAAAACTGAATGACAGTTTACACCTCACAACTCCTTTTCATGCAGCCTGCAAGACTTATGCGACATAATAGTTTCACATGACCACAGGGATAGTTTCACATGACCACAGGGATAGTTTCACATGACCACAGGGATAGTTTCACATGACCACTGTTCAAAACAAAATTTGGTCAATTTTTTTTTTTATACATCACTTTCTTAATCTCCATTCTCCTATCTTTCCTCTCACTTAAAAATGAACACCAAATTCGAATTGTAAATGTGACAAAAAGTATAACATGTTGAGAACCAAGGAAATTGTGTATTCTTAGTTCCCCCCCCCCCCCTCACTGACGGGGGTTGGGGGTACCTGTTGTGAATAGACACGCCTCTGGTAAATGTATATTTCCTCCTGCTCTAAACTGTGCATGGCAGCTTGATGTGCAGATTATCCTAGCAGACCTAT
Source organism: Acanthopleura granulata (assembly GCA_016165875.1). Lineage (NCBI taxonomy): Eukaryota > Metazoa > Mollusca > Polyplacophora > Chitonida > Chitonidae > Acanthopleura > Acanthopleura granulata. Next base: position 824,432 of record JABBOT010000033.1, read on the forward strand.
TAACTAAAACAACTGCCTTAATCACCCTACCGGGTTGCCTCTGTGAGAGGGTTTATAAACACATTCCAGTAGGGTTTGCTCATAAATGTCAAGATAAAACACCAATTTACACTCTCATGGAGCATGATAAGTTCTAAAATTTAACTTAACTAAGTTTATATGTTTACATTTTAACTGGAGGCAGGGCAATTCTAGATTAAAATTAGTTGAAAAACGAATTAATGAGGAAGTTTCTCAAGACATTTTGGTCTTTTACTCCCTTTCTACTTTTGAGACAGTTATGTGGTGAAATACTTTTATTTCTCGCTTACTTTTCAACATAATACTATGACACTTGGCATACCAGCAGCTAAATACTTAAGCTAAAAAACTTTCCCAAAATTTTTGATATCTTCGTTAGTTTTACAGATATTAGTAAAAGAACATCAAAGTTTCAAAATTTTAAGATCTTTTTTAATAGTTTCAACTTCAAGTGATCATTCAGAACAATGAAAGTTGAATATTAAAAATCTGTCGGATTTTGAGATTAAATATTAAATTATTCACTTGGGGAAAAAATGAAAAATTTTGAGAAATGACCAAAAATAGCATTTTGAAAAACAGCCCCCATTTTTTTCAAACTTTCTCTTTATTTCGATGATTATTAAAGTTCGTTAACTTTTTAAAGCTTCTTTTTGAGAGCAACAGTCGTTTCGCATCCAGAATATATATACATATGACCATGCTTGATCAATATTCTAGGATACAGAAGGAAAACATGTGAAATTCTGTTTACCAGGGGTTCTGGTAACATACATGAAAATCTGCTATATAATTAAGAGGCCTGTTACTTCTTTGATCTGAAGAAATCACAATCGCATTTTTTATGATACATGCATGTCCCGTATGACATACCTTGTACCGCTTTAGCTGATTAAATCCACTGAGATTATAACGGAATGAATGGAAGCTCTAATGCAAGTTAAATGAATCTTTCAGATCATTGCTGGAAAAAACCCTGCTACAATTGTGAGCCTTCCAATCGATTCATTACCAACGCTAAACACAATAATCTCATTTTAACTAGTACTGAGCCCATGTCTGAAATATGCTTACAACAGCTCCAACATTTTTTTCTCGAAAACCAGACAGTTAATCACGGACTTAAAAATAGAAATCTGCGACAAACTGACTGCTACTGAATTTGGTCACACGCACTCACTCACTCACTGAATTAAGCCTATAGCCCAGCTGGGATAGACCACACACGTGAGATTCTCGGAACGTGAAGCATCAATATCGATGTAACGGTACCGAAGGAAGTACACCGGATATGTTTCATACACATACATCTATAATTCGATGTATTCTGGCCTCTTTACTTTTCATCCGCATTGTTATGTTAACTGTACCGGCAATCTATAGGCCTGATGTCTTCTGTCTTTTAAAACAGCCGCACCTTTAGGGATTTATATATACGTGTACGTGTATATATACAACTATTAACAAGGGCCTACTTATATGTCATAACCGTATGCTGTAAGCGGCTGTATTCCACCTGTCTACAGTATGTAACTGCACTGTAAAACGACCAAACCACAACGCGCTAAATGGATGATTAAACTTCAAGGAGCGTGTTTAATAAATATACACATATATTTAAGTTTTTAAACATAAGTGTTTAAAACATGTATAGAGGCCTTTGCTATAATGCTATATTCTTCAGGTGTTTGATATCTGGTGCATAAAAGTGCGTATGAATTAAACATCAAAATTTACAGTGTATATGTACTAGTCAAGGATATTTTTTCTTGGCACATTATGGCATAGATATTGTGTATATTTCGTATGTTTTAAAATATTATAGAGTGCAAGGATTTATTATTATTCTTAGACACTTCGCCTGCGAATGGTCGCGAGTTTTCCCCCAGCTCTGATCTGATTCCTTCCACCATAATTGCTGGCCGCTGTCGTGTAAGTGAAACATTTTTGAGTGCGGCATAAAACACAAATCAAATGTGTAAATTATACTTATGACCGATTTCGGGCCTCCGTAGCCACGTGGATTAGAGCGCTAGTGCGGCGTTATGACCCAGGTGCCTTTCACCAAGGTGATAGTTGTGAGTTCATGCCCAACCCATGCTGGCTTCCTCTCCGGCCGTATATGGAAATGTGTACTAGCAACCTGCGGATGTCCGTGAATTTCTGCCCGTTTTCCTACCGCCACAATTGCTGGCCGCCATCGAACAAGTGAAATATTTTTCAGTACGGCATAAAACACCGATGAAATAAATAAATAAACAAAGAAATAAGCCGCTGCTGAAGCAGCGAGACCTGGATTCGAACTCCCGACTTCAGTGGTCATGTGTTTGACAGTTGCAGGGAGGTTTTACCTGTCTGAGCACGTGTGCACCTCCACTGCTTCACCCAGCTTTGACTTGTAAGGTATGGGGTTCGAATCCAGTTCTCGCCGACTGGGTTATTAATCGTTTTGTCAGTAAATGTCAGGGAGATTGTCAGTCATATATACTTGGCGAATGAAAGAAGAAAAGAATCACAGAAACGATCTCAAAATCAGATGGAAGGGCGTGAAAATTTATTTGCCGATATGGTCTTTAATATTTGTTTTGATTTTCTCTTTCAGGAGAAAAGAATATTTCAAAAATATTTTTGTATTTCGATATTTGAGCCCACCTCTGGTCTGCATAGTCTTGCATAATAATGTTCTAAATAGACGTGTCATGCACGTCTGTTAAATGTATTTGGATGTATATTAGTTGTTTGCATTCAAACATATGCAATTAATCTGAATTATGATAATATTTATGAATAAATTAAAAATATAAATATGATCAAAATCCAGGTTGAACACATTTGTTAGATGAAAAGACAAAATTCTAGACCAAATATATTTATTAAACATGCGTAACATCGTCATTTATAACATTATTATACCCAAAGGCATATATCAACCCAGAGGTGGTCTCAAATAACCACAATACAAAAATATTTTCAAATACTCTTTTCTCCTCAAAGAGAAAATCAAAATAAATATTAAAGACTATATCCGCAAATAAACTCCCTTCATTTATATTTGGCATCGTTTTTATGTTTTCTTCTGTTTTAATATTTCGTGTATAAGCTAAGTCCGGTTTTCCCCTTACCACAGAAATCACCGACGTCGTATGCGGCCAGTAGGAGTAGCCTTGTAAAGAACTTGTCCAATCCAACGAATAAAATAAACATACCAAATGATATGTATGTGAAATTGTATATACACCCAGTACATAATTATAACTCACCAGTATTCCCTGATATGCCATCACTTCTTTTTATGACCAACGCCTTAGTTGGAAATAACTGGCCTATAAAAATGACGATCACGTTAAATAAATTAATCGCCTGTATCAGCTGTTTAAGTAACTCCTGTAGATCATAAGCCAATTTACTGGATTAGCAAGGAAGTGTCCTTTTGGTACATAATAACTGGTTGTGTCCATTTCTGTGGTAATGAGGTTAAACACATTCTTTTGTCACAAGGTGGTTTTGACACAACTTTCAATCTTATAACATGTATTATATTTTCAAATTTCCAAAACATATGTTCAGCGTATTTAAGTTTTTAATAAATTATTATTTTACTTTTGACTGACTAGAAAGCTGAAAATGTCACTGTCGAATATCTTTTCTCCCCTTTTACGAGTGCATTAAGATTGTCCAACCTATGTGCATCTTTGTCAACATCCGGCAACATGTTTCAGCATGTATTTTCCCGGCAAATTATATACGCCATGAACATGCTGATGTAGTTCGCTAATTAACACTGCACACACAGTTTTACAGGGATGTACATGTATATATAGGCCAAGCAAACAAAAGCCCTAATTGATTAGCAAACTCAGATTTTTTTGGATTTGTCACGTTCGGGTAGGCCTATGTCCAGATAGCTTGTAAGTATTTATAAACGTATGGAAATTGAACAGATGGCCCTAATAAATAAACATGGGCTTCTCGATAAATGTATTTGCCAATGTCTGTACGCAGAAGCCTTCATAGTTTACAGGGGTCTCCGTTAGCGTTCTAGCGCAGTGTAATGACCCAGGAGGCGCTCACCAATGCGATCGCTGTGAGTTCAAGTCCAGCTCACGCTGCCTTCTTCTCCGACCTTAAGTGGGAAGTTCTGTCAGCAACCTGCGGATGGTTGAGGGACTTTCTCGGGCCCTGCCCGGTTTCCTCTCACCCTAACGTTGACCGCCATCGTATAAGCGAAATATACTTGAATACGGCGTAAAACAGCGATCAATTGAATAACTGGGAATCTCAATTAATACAGCCAGCTATGGCCCATTGGTTAAGGTGCTTGCCTTTCAACTGCTAGTTCATGAACACTTGACGTTGGTTCAATGCAAGTGTTGGACAGGGAATTTTAAACGTGCCCCTGCTACCTTTGTTCCCGGACTACGCCACAGTAGGCCTTACTCTCTTGCATGTGCAGGCTTCATCAATACAGGGTAGCAATTCGTAGTTTTACAGTGATGTGATAGCCGCTCTGAACCAATCAGCGGCTCTGTCTTTGGTCATGCCACTGCACTACTGGTGGTAAAAACAAAGATAATTTAACCCAAGCGAGATCGGCCTAGAATAAAATTTCCGAGCCTAACTCCCCCTGAATATTGTTCTACATGTTGACACTTGTATCTCCACTTGCTATATTTAAGAGTGTTGATGTCTTGATTTTACTCACTTGATAACGATGTTAGTATCTACATCGAAACGTCGTGATAATAAACCAAGAAGTTGTATATCCATAAGAAAGACATGTTCCAGTGTACTTCCATCCCAACTTCTAAATGCCACTTAAACAAGTTATACGCCATCAATATGGAGATGCGGCAGTCCAAGACATCAACCGCCTGAACAAGTTAGAGAAGAAATACCTAAAATCCTCTAACCACCTGACCTTTCTGATGAAATGTAGAGACCACAGTGTTATACCCAAAGGCCTAAGACTGAGATCCCCTATCAACTCACAAGCAGCACACAGAATCCTCCAACAGGCAAGCACACTCTTAGTCAAAGAACGTATCCGCCACCATAGGAAAACGAAAGCCCAGTCCACTGGGGAGATAGCAAAACAACAGGAGAAACTACAATCCACTCTACAGCCAGATGTGTACACCCAACTACGCCAAGTACAGACCAAATCTAACAACACTCTCAACCTGCAAATCAGGTCCAAACAACAGCAAAAGTTCAACAACCTCACACGAAGCACAGCAAACCCAGCCAGCCAAAACCAGTTAGAGGTAAACAGAAGAGAATTCATTTCTAAAACTTTTGTCAACTTAAGCAGTAAACCACTCAACCCCCACCAACTGAACTTACTGTCCAAAGGACTCAACTTTATCCCCACGACCAATACCATACCTAAGGATGACTTCATTATTAACATTGAAGATGGTCTACAGCAATTAGCTCCCGGGGGCCACATTGACTACCTGAGGCATCAGATAGCAACCCTTCTGGACAAAGCCCAACCACAACACAACAACCTAACCAAAGAAGAGAGGAAAGCAATAACAGAACTGAAAGAAGACAAATCCATAGTCATAGCACCAGCCGATAAGGGGAAAGCCACTGCTATACTTGACAAATTGGCCTTCAACACACTGGTCGACAACCTACTGGGAGACGAATCCACGTACCGAACCCTAAAAACCGACCCCACCAACAAATACGACCGCCAGCACAGATCGTTCCTTAAACAACTCAAAACTAATGGAGAAATCACCCATGAAACCCAAAGAAAGTTAATTGTACAGCACCCACGACCACCATATGCCCGCGCAACCATCAAGATTCACAAGGACCCAGTAAAAGCCCGACTCCTGATATGCTCAAGAGGGACAGTCTTCTACAACACTGCCCAGTTCCTTACCAAAATCCTAGCACCATGGTCCAAAGCAGCTAACTCCTTCATAAACCACTCGGCAGAATTTTGCAACAAAATCAGACAGATAAAAGAACCATGCCAACTCGTGAGCTATGATGTTGTCGACCTTTTCACTAATGTCCCCACTAACCTAGCTCTCGATCTGATCAGACAAAAAATAACAGACAACCCACCCGTCACCCCGCTATCCCCAGGAAGCATCGTACGCCTGCTAGAGCACTGCTTATCGTCCACATACTTCACATGGGGTGATACTATCTACGAGCAGATTCATGGCCTCCCCATGGGATCCCCACTCTCCCCGATAGTCTCAGAGATCTACCTGACAGAACTGGAGAACAAAGCCTTGTCGACATCACCTATCCAACCCATTTGCTGGATGCGTAAAGTCGACGACACTTTTGTAGCTCTACACCAGAACGATGATCCGACCGTACTACTAGACCACCTGAACTCTCAACACCAACGCATGAAATTTACAATGGAAACAGAAACAGACCGTGAAATACCTTTCCTAGATGTCCAAGTAAAGAGAACCACAGATGGCCTACAAACCACAGTCTACCGCAAAGCAACCCACTCTGACCAGTACATCCACTACAAGTCCAACCACCCACCCAAGATTAAGACTGACATCATTTCAACCCTCACTAGGAGAGCCACGCACATCTGCACCAACAAGCTAGATGAGGAGATAACTCACCTGCGAGCGGTCTTCACCCAACACAATGGATACCCAGCAAACAAAGTCAACAAAGCAATCCAGAAAATTATACACCCGCCACCCAACCAACTGACTAGAGTCAGAGATGAAGGCCCTGGAATCCGAATAAGCCTCCCATATATCGGTCCAACCAGCCACAAAATTGCCCGCCTATTAAAACAATCCACAGGAATAGAAACCCTCTTTAAAAACCAGACTACACTCAAATCACTCCTCCATGCAACAGGGAAGAGGAAAGCCACTAAGCCCTCACCACCCAAAGGAGTTGTATACCAAATAAAATGCAACTGCAACGCAACCTACATCGGAGAAACGGGAAGACCTTTAGGAACCCGAATTAAAAAAACACAAGTCATCTGTGGAAAAATCTGATTCTAAATCCGCCATTAGTGACCACATCCAAGAAAACCCACAACACAACATCAAATGGAACACAATCAGAACACTAAACTCTAATCAACCCAACTGGAAAAAGCGTAAACTACAAGAAGCCATTCAGATAAAGAGATTAAAGCCTAGCCTCAACAGAGATCAAGGGATTTACCTTCCCTCAGCTTATGACCTACTAATCCTCCAAACTGACCTGGAACCCCACCGAGCCTAACTCCCCCTGAATATTGTTCTACATGTTGACACTTGTATCTCCACTTGCTATATTTAAGAGTGTTGATGTCTTGATTTTACTCACTTGATAACGATGTTAGTATCTACATCGAAACGTCGTGATAATAAACCAAGAAGTTGTATATCCATAAGAAAGACATGTTCCAGTGTACTTCCATCCCAACTTCTAAATGCCACTTAAACAAGTTATACGCCATCAATATGGAGATGCGGCAGTCCAAGACATCAACCGCCTGAACAAGTTAGAGAAGAAATACCTAAAATCCTCTAACCACCTGACCTTTCTGATGAAATGTAGAGACCACAGTGTTATACCCAAAGGCCTAAGACTGAGATCCCCTATCAACTCACAAGCAGCACACAGAATCCTCCAACAGGCAAGCACACTCTTAGTCAAAGAACGTATCCGCCACCATAGGAAAACGAAAGCCCAGTCCACTGGGGAGATAGCAAAACAACAGGAGAAACTACAATCCACTCTACAGTCAGATGTGTACACCCAACTACGCCAAGTACAGACCAAATCTAACAACACTCTCAACCTGCAAATCAGGTCCAAACAACAGCAAATCAGGTCCAAACAACAGCAAATCAGGTCCAAACAACAGCAAAAGTTCAACAACCTCACACGAAGCACAGCAAACCCAGCCAGCCAAAACCAGTTAGAGGTAAACAGAAGAGAATTCATTTCTAAAACTGTTGTCAACTTAAGCAGTAAACCACTCAACCCCCACCAACTGAACTTACTGTCCAAAGGACTCAACTTTATCCCCACGACCAATACCATACCTAAGGATGACTTCATTATTAACATTGAAGATGGTCTACAGCAATTAGCTCCCGGGGGCCACATTGACTACCTGAGGCATCAGATAGCAACCCTTCTGGACAAAGCCCAACCACAACACAACAACCTAACCAAAGAAGAGAGGAAAGCAATAACAGAACTGAAAGAAGACAAATCCATAGTCATAGCACCAGCCGATAAGGGGAAAGCCACTGCTATACTTGACAAATTGGCCTTCAACACACTGGTCGACAACCTACTGGGAGACGAATCCACGTACCGAACCCTAAAAACCGACCCCACCAACAAATACGACCGCCAGCACAGATCGTTCCTTAAACAACTCAAAACTAATGGAGAAATCACCCATGAAACCCAAAGAAAGTTAATTGTACAGCACCCACGACCACCATATGCCCGCGCAACCATCAAGATTCACAAGGACCCAGTAAAAGCCCGACTCCTGATATGCTCAAGAGGGACAGTCTTCTACAACACTGACCAGTTCCTTACCAAAATCCTAGCACCATGGTCCAAAGCAGCTAACTCCTTCATAAACCACTCGGCAGAATTTTGCAACAAAATCAGACAGATAAAAGAACCATGCCAACTCGTGAGCTATGATGTTGTCGACCTTTTCACTAATGTCCCCACTCACCTAGCTCTCGATCTGATCAGACAAAAAATAACAGACAACCCACCCGTCACCCCGCTATCCCCAGGAAGCATCGTACGCCTGCTAGAGCACTGCTTATCGTCCACATACTTCACATGGGGTGATACTATCTACGAGCAGATTCATGGCCTCCCCATGGGATCCCCACTCTCCCCGATAGTCTCAGAGATCTACCTGACAGAACTGGAGAACAAAGCCTTGTCGACATCACCTATCCAACCCATTTGCTGGATGCGTAAAGTCGACGACACTTTTGTAGCTCTACACCAGAACGATGATCCGACCGTACTACTAGACCACCTGAACTCTCAACACCAACGCATGAAATTTACAATGGAAACAGAAACAGACCGTGAAATACCTTTCCTAGATGTCCAAGTAAAGAGAACCACAGATGGCCTACAAACCACAGTCTACCGCAAAGCAACCCACTCTGACCAGTACATCCACTACAAGTCCAACCACCCACCCAAGATTAAGACTGACATCATTTCAACCCTCACTAGGAGAGCCACGCACATCTGCACCAACAAGCTAGATGAGGAGATAACTCACCTGCGAGCGGTCTTCACCCAACACAATGGATACCCAGCAAACAAAGTCAACAAAGCAATCCAGAAAATTATACACCCGCCACCCAACCAACTGACTAGAGTCAGAGATGAAGGCCCTGGAATCCGAATAAGCCTCCCATATATCGGTCCAACCAGCCACAAAATTGCCCGCCTATTGAAACAATCCACAGGAATAGAAACCCTCTTTAAAAACCAGACTACACTCAAATCACTCCTCCATGCCACAGGGAAGAGGAAAGCCACTAAGCCCTCACCACCCAAAGGAGCTGTATACCAAATAAAATGCAACTGCAACGCAACCTACATCGGAGAAACGGGAAGACCTTTAGGAACCCGAATTAAAGAACACAAGTCATCTGTGGAAAAATCTGATTCTAAATCCGCCATTAGTGACCACATCCAAGAAAACCCACACCACAACATCAAATGGAACACAATCAGAACACTAAACTCTAATCAACCCAACTGGAAAAAGCGTAAACTACAAGAAGCCATTCAGATAAAGAGATTAAAGCCTAGCCTCAACAGAGATCAAGGGATTTACCTTCCCTCAGCTTATGACCTACTAATCCTCCAAACTGACCTGGAACCCCACCGAGCCTAATCCCCCTGAATAGTGTTCTACATGTTGACACTTGTATCTCTACTTGCTATATTTAAGAGTGTTGATGTCTTGATTTCACTCACTTGATAACGATGTTAGTATCTACATCGAAACGTCGTGATAATAAACCAAGAAGTTGTATATCCATAAGAAAGACATGTTCCAGTGTACTTCCATCCCAACTTCTAAATGCCACTTAAACAAGTCATACGCCATCAATATGGAGATGCGGCAGTCCAAGACATCAACCGCCTGAACAAGTTAGAGAAGAAATACCTAAAATCCTCTAACCACCTGACCTTTCTGATGAAATGTAGAGACCACAGTGTTATACCCAAAGGCCTAAGACTGAGATCCCCTATCAACTCACAAGCAGCACACAGAATCCTCCAACAGGCAAGCACACTCTTAGTCAAAGAACGTATCCGCCACCATAGGAAAACGAAAGCCCACTCCACTGGGGAGATAGCAAAACAACAGGAGAAACTACAATCCACTCCACAACCAGATGTGTACACCCAACTACGCCAAGTACAGACCAAATCTAACAACACTCTCAACCTGCAAATCAAGTCCAAACAACAGCAAA